>VXBJ01003175.1:188625-246384 GCA_013400055.1 Nycticryphes semicollaris | reverse complement strand
ATTATAATTATTAATAAAGTAAGTTTATATAGTTATATATTACTCAATATTTTCTAAATATCTTCTCTTCAGAATTTATGCTAACACTGACTTGATTTAACCAAGCTTCATGTATATGGATAGTAATACCTGAACATGTGTGACACTCAGCAGTTTTTGTTCACTTATGTAAAATATTTGTATAAAGATATTATTTGGGGAGAAATGTTAATACTCTCTCTAGTTTCCTGAGCTTTATTTCACTGGATAACCTTTTCTCCTGCGCTACCGTACACCCACAATGAAACGGTTTGCACGAGAGGAGAAAGGTGTCTGAGGCTCAAGGGCTGGATAAGATCTGCTCTTGCATCCCTTGGTTGATGATGTAAATTCAGTCTGAACGGATGATGAATGATGTTCATTACAGTTTGGTGACTCTGCTGTTTTTCTCTTTCTGTGTTCACCCATTTGTACACCACCTCAAAGCACCTTCTCAAAGATGTGCTTTTTTTTTCAAGAAGCTCCACTAGGGAATCCCTGCTCTGAATGTTACTTAGGTAGGGAGAAGCCCTTTTTCCCATCCAGCCGAGGCCCAGTGTGGTGTGGAGAGTGTTTGCCCCCCCGGTGTCTCTAGTACCCAGTGGTGAGATCCATTAGCAGGATGTTTGGGGCTGCTTGTGCTGCAGCTGCTGTGATAGGTCTGTGGATATATAGCTTTTTCTTCATGGCTCTCAAAATAATCTCTTCATTTAAGAAGAACAGAGAATGAAAAATTAAAATTCAACTTGAATATAGGAATTAAAAACAAAAAAAAAGAGAGAAATGGGCTAGTAAGATTTTAAGTACTTGAAGAATTCTTTTAAAAAATCAGATCTTCTGAGCTAACCTCTTTTATTTAACTGTGTTTTCTGTTGCTAAGTTTCATTGATCTTTTAGCCTTGATTGGAAGTGACAGGAATTAGTTTGTATTGATCTGCTTTCCTTTGCTTCAAACAGCTTTATTTATGTTAAAGCATGTCCCCCATACCTATTTGCTTAATGATAAGTGTCCTGTTCTCTGCATGTGTGAGTGACTGCTGAGAGAGGTAATTGCATAATTTGTTTTAATTTTTTATTTATTTAAGGGTAAAATGCAAATGTACCAAATCTGTTGCTTTTCATGTTCAAAAGGAATTAGCGTATTATGCTTTTCAAGTACTGTGAAAAGTCTTTTTGTGGCTGTATTCATTAATACAATTATCAAAAATACATTCTAATAGGCTGCTTTGTTAAGCTTGATCGGCTCTCCAAATGGTCTCCTCTCAAAAGCAGACTGTTAGAATATCTGCACAAAAAACTGGAACAAGTGACAAGGTGGGGCTCTGCTGAGGCGGGTGAGCTGGTGAAGAGGTGACACTTGGCACTGCTAAAATGGGAAAACCCAGAAACCAGCTACACAAATACAGTGAGGGGAAAAGAGACAACTCCCAGAACTGGAAATCTGCCCCTTTTTTGTGAAATCTCGGTTTTGTTACTCCTGCCTGCCCACATCCCTGTGGGGATGCAGGGAATGGGGTGGGGTGGGTGAGCTCTGGTTTAGTTCCTGAAGGAAGATGGTTCTGAGTATCATTGTCGACCGCTGTGGTGGGAGGGATTACACGTTAAAGGATTTAAATTAAAAGCTTTCTCTCTAAGTTAGAACAAAGTCAGTCTTAGGATGATTTTTGGCTAGGTGGTATTCTCTTTTCTTTGTAAATGTATTTATTTGTTCCTTCAATCAACAGAAATGTTCCAGGCAGTTTAATAGTTCACAATAGCATTACATTTTACTAGAAATCCAACTTTCTGCAGTGTCACTTAAATAGCTTCGTAATCCCTAAACAAAGCGTCTTTAAGCCGTCCTTTGAAAACATTGTACAGTGCTTCAAAACAAGTTGTACAGTGCTTTCAGGAGACGAGAGTCTTCCACCTCCACAGGATAAACTCTCAGTTCCACATCTGTGGTCTCTTCCTGTGACTGCCCACCCCAAACATCCAGAGCTGGGGACAGTCGCCACTGCTGCCCTCCAATATGAAGATCTCACAGGCAGACAGTTAATTTCTTTGCTGGATGGACAAGGCTAAATCTTGTGCACACCAGTTGTGGGTGTTTTTTTTTTTTTTTTAATGTAATGCCTGTTATAGTAGTGAATAATGCTTTGCCTAACCATTTCTGACAGGATTTTCAATCTGTTTTGTCATTTCAGCTTTGGTATAACACTGCCAATGTATGACTCATTACAATGAATGAAATAATTAATGGTCTGGGCTTTTGTTTTGACCCGAAGTTTGGTAGCTATTAAAATTACCAGATTTGCTCCCTGAACACATCACCATCTTGCAGACTTTCTCCTGCCAATGTGATAATGGTTCTGCAGGTCTCTAGTGGTAGGCATGGAGGGGGCTGGAAGGGAGCTGTGTGGCAGATCTTCATTCCAAAGAACGTCCCTGGCATTGTAGTGTGGAATTACCCTTCCTGGGACCATGTCCTGGGCCCCTTCTTCATCATGAAGTGAAAATTTCTGTCTAGAACCTATACAGTTGTGTTAAATTGCTGCAGTAAAGCGGCATGGGTGAATTCATACAGGCAACATAGGAACATACCAGATACAAGTAGCCTCTGGTGTGTGGGGTCTCTCTTTTTCTCTCCCTCCAAAAGAGAGGGAAGAATTGCCTGTCACTCTGTTTTTCAGCCTGGCCCTTGTGTTTCTCCAAGCCATCCTTTGAATTCACTTAAAGGTATCACATTGACGCAGTTATTTCTGACATGAAATTGCAGCCGAAGTGATTACTTGGAGGAACCTTAGATTCCGAATGTTCTTTTTTCTAGAATGGCCAGCTCATGATTACCTGTAGGCATGTAATTATTTAACTTCATTCTTCCAAGGCATAAATAATAGCACTAATTTATATGTGGACATCTGTATATTATATGGCGGTGTAGGCAGCCAAGACCTGACTCAGCTGTAACCAATAACCTGCAGTGGTCCTACTTAAATTGTAGTGAAGAGCTGGACAGACTTGTGCTTAATTGCTCTGGTTTGTGTCTCCTGTTTAAAAAAAAAAAAAAAAAACAACAACAAAAAAACAACAATACAACACCCTACTAATAACTTTAGGGCTGTTTGCTCTTTTTTAGGCGGCTTCACTCCAACTTCCTGCACTGTGACTGCCACCTGGCCTGGCTGTCGGACTGGCTGCGGCAGCGGCGCACTATCGGGCAGTTCACCTTCTGCTTGGCACCTGTGAACCTGCGGGGCTTTCTCGTGGCAGAGGTTCAGAAGAAGGACTTTGTCTGCTCTGGTAATGATGCCAGTTATTCGTTTATCTATCTATCTATCGGCCGATGGTCTTATATTGATATTCACATAAAAACAGTGAGTGGAAAATTATGCTGTCGGGTTTGAATGCCATTCTGTAGCAGTCCTGTTTGTTTTGATCGTTATTAAGCTGCGTGGGAGTAGATCAAATTGTTAATTTTTCCAGTTTTATAAGAATTATGGGATTCCAGTTAATGTTTCAGTTCTCAAATTATTTTTCTAGTTCAGCATTGCCAATGATATCAACATAAGAAATCGGTTAAGTGTGGATAATTTGGTATTTCTCAAGGGAAGAGCTCTACAGCTGACTGGAATACGAAAGAAAGGAAATAGAAAATGCTAATCTAAGTCTGTTGGGAAATGATTGGACTGTAGAACAGGAGGAGCAGATTTTATCCTGAGGACTGAAACAGGATTCTTGGGGCGCCAATGCACTTTGCTGTTCTACAAGTTTCCACACTGATAAATGAGGCTGATGATACACAGCCAACTCACAAACCATGTGTCTGTACACTGGGCCTATTCATCACGTCTCTGGAACTGCACTTGGCTCTTTCATGATAGAAATGCATTTTCTTAAAAGAAGAAGAAAAAGAAAGAAAGAAAGAAAGAGAGAGAGAGTAGAAAAACTGGAGAAAGAAATCTCTGCATTTGGCTGAAAGACAGAGATCTGGCAAAGAGGAGACGTGGCAGCATGTGTGCTCTGGATAAAAAAGGGAGATACCAGACACAAGTTGGGAGATAGTTTTGAGGCTAAATGGTAGGTAATAACAAGGAGCTTGTTACGAAATTGATGTGAGTCCCGATCTTGATAGACGGTGCGTCTTGTGACATTGTGTTCTTTATCTATGCCTATTTTCTGTGGTTTCATTTACATGTGATAAAGAAAGAGAGGATCAATTGTACTTAAAGAAGGGTTTGATGCCCTTAACTATATCATGCATGATAAATTAACGGCCAGCCCTGGAGGTGTCGAAGAGCTATGGGCATGGGGAACAGGAAATTGAGTACCACTGATTTTTGTAACGTGGTTTTCATAGTGCTAAGTGGTTTCTACATAATTGTGGAGATTTGATGATGCCCACAATAGCTGATAAAATACATCAGAAGTTTGACTAAAAGTTCAGAAATCTAACAGTTTTGGGAGAAGAAGGATAAAAGAAATGGATAAATGAATTAAGCTATTAGCAGATTCTAATTTTACCAGAGATATAGCCACAGCATTTCTTTCTTATGAAATGAAGTTTCAGATGGGGCATGAGTTCAGCTATTTGAATTTATGATATAGTGAAGTGAAGGAAAAAAAGAGTTGTTCGTGTCAAGAGAGAAGATAATTGCTGAATGAGAAATGTAATGTGGACAGAACTCATCTAAACCAAGTTTTCTGTACAGACTGTGATTTCCAAAGTAGAAAAGGTTTTTAACAGTGGCCTGTTGTACCAAGAACATGTAAGAGAACTCTCAAGCTTGGCCTGCTTTTTATTAAAACATAAATTAATAAAAACTAAAGGAAAGAAGCTTCTAGTGAGACAGTCCATCAACTGTATCCCCTAGCCCTCATTTGTGAAATGAAATATACTGAAAAAGAAATGCATTTGAAGGGCTTGTTTTAGTGGAGGATTTAGCAGAGAACTCAGCTTAGTACTTGCTATAGCGTTCCACAAAACCCTACATGGACAGCTAGTTTAAAGAAGACATAAATCTTCCCTGTGCCTTATTATAGTTCTTCTTCCTGATTTTACAGCGTAATTTGTTCGTGTTTAACTATGAAGTCAAACTAGGACAAGAGGTGAATAGCAAACTGAACCTGTCTCTCTGCAAAGGAATTTTACACAATTTAAGCTTACTTGAATCACTGTAACTAGCCTCAAGCTGGCAGTGAAAGCTGCCTTTGCATCATAGTTACAAAGAGCCAAAATACAATGTAGTGAACTATTCTGTTTAAGTATAGGCTCAGCATATCAAGCACTTGTGTTTTTATGGCGGTAGGAATATCATCACAGCGAAAGGAAAACCCAGCTTTTCCTCCACTGTGAAATGGGCTTCATCAGAGCACTCCAGTTCAAAACTTGTGCTGTGGCGTGCTTCAAAGCAGGAAGAGAAGAATCAAATAATTTGGGGAAAGAAGAAAGTCATCCTTGAAAAACCGACTCCTGGTTATTCTTTAAACCCTATGCAAAAATAGTTGTGGGTTTCTTATAATTTTATGACAAATGTTCCTTTGGAAGCAAATTCAGAATGCTGCATATCAAGGAACAGCGTAAGTTGGAGAAGAAAAAGTGAAATGCTGGTAGAGAAGTGCCGTAACTGGAACCAAGATTGTTTGATTCCTTCTGGACGCTGTGCTACCAGTCCTGCACAGTGGTGTTATAAGCATTAGGTGTGAAGTTCCTCAAGATACTGGTTCTAAAGTCAGAGTTATGTGCAGATATATCTGTGTAAACTGAGAGTCAGTGTTGCAAAACTGTTGTTCAACTTGTGCACGTAAATTATAAAAGTGCTAATTTGGAAGCACTCATAGGCAAGTTGTGAGCAGTGGAAAAGCTCCTCCAGGTCTTGCTGGTTCATGCCCAGGAGCATTTGGCTCAAAACTGTAAGTAAATGTGTAGGATTAAATAGTGTGCAGTTGCCTGGAGAAAAGTGTGCAAATGTGTCTAATTGGATTTGTGTTACTGAGGAGGCAGGGGAAAGGTCATTAGCAGAACTGAGCAAGGTTAGGATAGATGGCCCCTCGCCACTGGGAGAGAGCACTGAGTGCTGCTGACAGTCCTCTCACCCACCAGAGCCTTCTGGCTGCAATTTTCAGCAAGCTGCCCCCTCCTCGTAGGAGAGGCTCTCCTCCAGAGCCACCCCTGACAGAGCAGGCTTCCTGGGCCTTTGCCTTAAAGCCATCTGCTCCCAAAGAAATCTCCAAGCTGAGTCTTCCTCCTGCACAGCCCCTTATTTTGCTTTGGGATGTGCTTGGTGAGACAGTCACCGAGAAGACAGTGTGTTATAGAGAGAGAAATGGTGTGGTGGCAGTTGACGTGCTGCGCACAGCATGATGCATTTCTCCCCTTTCTCCACCATAACCTTGCAATTCACTGCCACATAGCCATGGCAAGAGAAGCAGTACACTAGGCAAAACTTAATGTCATGTGAAATACTGTCTGCACTCTGATCCTTGGGAACTGTTTATTTTTCTATTCCCTTAGCTAGCAGAGAAGCATCTGGGGGTGCTGGCTTATGCTTGGTACCTCTTAGAGCCTTCCAGTCTTTGCTTGGATCAAACCCAGCTTCCTTCCCGTGTTCAGATGGTTCACTGTTGAACTGGCTTCTCTCTTTCTAACTCTGTCTCTCTGAAACACACACTCTCTCTCGCTCTGCCTCCCTATCTCTTGTCCTCCTCTGACCTCCTTAGGACTGTAAATTTATGTCATTTTACTCTCATATAAGTTTTATTATGCCTCTTTGCTTTTTCTTCTACCAGCTCTTTATTTATTGAAGTTGAAATTAATCTACGTTGATCGGCTCTGTCAAGTCATCGTGTGTTTTCTCACCTGCATTGGTGTGGTTGTAAGGCTTTGCAAACTGAAACAGTGGCTTCATGTAGTTATACCATCAGCAGCACCTTGGTCTTTTCAGTGCTCTGGACAGGACCCGCTGGGTGACCCCATCTGGATTATTTTACAATGATGGATCATTCTCTTTTTCCTAAGTGTATACATGAGAAAATAAATATGCATCTGAACTGCATATCTAGGAATTAGATGGATCCAGGAGCTGAGGCAGTATGTTAAGACTTGGTGTTGACCCTGAAGGTGCAGGTTGGTACAGAATTGTTATACCTTGAGGTATTTTAGAGTGGACGTTGTTTACAACGTAGTATGAAAACTGGATGAGATTTCTTAGAATAAACCAGAGATTTGATATTTCTAACAGTTAACAAACACGTGCTTTTCTTATGTAAGAGGCACCAGATTCTAAAAGCTTGACATAAATTTGGAGTATAAAATATGTGATTTTTAAGTATTCTTCTAAGATACTTTAATAATGAAACAAGCATTGTAGAGTAGGCAGTTGGGTCCATATGCCATTCTCCTTTTCATTAGAAACCATTTTATCTGATTCTTGGTCCTTTGTTCTCATTTGGGGGATCTACAAGAACCTGAAGAAAATCAGGATGCATAATTTGGATAAAATAAGTTAAACTTAGTCTGAAATTGATGCAAGAGAGAAATCATTATCAGAGCAAAGTGTCCAGTGATTTCTGACTAAATAAACTGATACTGATTTTAAGAAAATAGTGGATTGATCCAAATCTTGGTTGAAGGTGTGGAGTTTCTGATTCATACAGTGAGACTGCAGCTGAGGTATAATAAAGAGGAAGATATATTAGGTTCCTGCTGCTTAATGCACACTGGAAGCCCTAATGAGGAAGCAGATTTATTTGTTTAGGTGAGTTCAAATGGTCTTTAAACATAGCTGTTACTCTCTGGCCCACACGACAAAACTCAGTAGATTGTCTTGCTCCATTTTTATCCTAATAACGTTATAGAGTATTTTTGAGGAGAAAACGAACAATATCGCTCCTCAAGCTAAGTAACTTAATGGGAACATTCAGAAGATGCCAAAAGAGAAGTGTGTGGGGGGAGAGGAACTCCCTCCATCTGCTCCTATTTAATAGGCTGTGCCATAGTGTATCTGGATAACTAGCAGCAGGTCTGCTGCTCTCAACAAGGGACATGGAGGTCCTGGCAATGAAGATTGGTGTTCCCTGGAAACTAAAGATGGGGGAGGACTTATTGCTAAAGATGCAGATTTTGCTAGTGCTGGGCAGTAGCAATGGCTCCAGAGGGGGCAGAGCAGTTCCTCTCTGTGCAGCCCATCCCAGTTCATGTGGAGAAGAGCTGCTGATGGCCCCAGGAAGCTGGATAAACAACCTGGGAGGAGAGGGCCTTTTCCCTCTCCGTGCATGTGAATTATGTTGGACAACTTCATTGTACAGCTGTATTACTGATTTTAGAAGAGAGCTTAACCACTTCTTCTAACTTCAGCCTCTTTCCAAAAGAGTGACTTGTGGGTTGTATCAGACAAATAACACCTTTTTTTCTCACTGTTAAGTTGGTTCGTGCTTTTTATGACCTTTTTAATTAGTGTTTTTACAATGGAGTCTATGCAGGACTTGGACTGTTCTATGACTTTTACAGACTTTTGGTAAAAAATGTGCTTTAAGTTTGGTTTTTGAAAATTTTTGTGAAACTCTGATAGAATTTTTACCTCCTGTTATAATTTACTACCACAAACTAACATTGACGTCTAGTCTAAAGAAGCATTTCAATACTGTGCATTCCTTAGTTGAAATCCTATAGGAGGTTTGGAGGGATAATAGTTGCTGTTTATCAGTTTGTTTGTTTTCTATTTCCACTAAGTTTCTTATTACAGATTTAAGTTTACTCTAGCACTAGCAGTTATGTTGTTTCATACCGCAAGAATCTACTTCTTGAATTGCTTCATATGTAAGAAGCAACATGTGGTCTCTTTTATCTGGGGCACCATCTTGCAAATCTTAGGGATATATATATGTACTATGGCCCTTAATATCTCTTTCAAGATTGAATCTGAAAATTAGCTTTAAGTTACAGAAAAATTAGTTTTACTGTGTGAAAATGATGTCTTACCTTTTCAGTACCTTTGTTTTGGAATTCTTGTTTCCACAAAGGATTACATGTAGCTCTTTAACAGTTGTTTATCAACAGGGGTTTGAGGTGTAAGTTATTGAGTAGGTGAGATTTTGAACTGTTGCTGTAAGAATAATGATGTGATTAGTTTTTATATTAACGTCCAGAACCAGTGGCTTGTTTCATTACCAGTAGATTGGTGGTGTTTTGGTATGCACTGGAAACACATTGTGGGCAATGGAGCTGGTGAGTGGTATGGAGAGTAAGTCTTCTGAGGAGAAGCTGGGGGTGTTCAGTTTAGAGGAGACTGAGGGAGAAACCTTCTTGCTCTCTACAACTTCCTGAAAGGAGGGTGTAGAGAGGAAGGGGCTGGTCACTTCTCCTGAGTCACAGGTGATGGGACAAGAGGAAATGGACTCCAGTTGCACCAGGAGAGGTTCAGGTTGGATATTAGGGAAAATCCTTACACGGAAAGGGTTATGAAGCACTGAAATGGGCTACCCAGGGAGGTGGTTGTGGTGCTATCCCTGGAGATTGAGAAGACAGGTTGACATGGTGCTCAGTGACATGGTTTAGCGATTTTTTTTTTTAACTAAGTTAGATTGATGGCTGGTCTAGATGGTCTTAAAGGTCCCTTCCAACTTAGACAATTCTGATTCTGTGACTTTGAGTATGTGGCCAAGCCTGTGTATGAAATCTGTGGATTTTTTGTTCAGTGCGCGTATGTGACTGGCAAAACATTTATGGATACTCAATTAATAAGAGTAATTTAAAAAAGCATAGAGCTGCTTATAAAATGACTGCAGAATTTCATAAATGGGTGGTAAATACAGAGTTGCATACAGTCAGTGTGAGGTTCACCTGAATTTCTGGTTTATTGACAATGAAATTTAGCAACATAAGACAGTTAAAACTGTGGTGGGTGGCCCATGTCCAGCAGCCAGACACACACCCTGCTCTCCCTCCCCCTCCTCGGCAGGGCTCCGGGAGACAATGGGATCAGCTCCCCCCGCCTCCTCCCCTCCTCACTCACCGACTTTGCGACTCAAAAGGGCTGTTTCTCACCCCTTTTTTCCTCACTCCCTACGGCCTGGTGCCGGTTTGCCCTTTGACAGATGCATTGCCACACTTCCCTGACAGACGCCGCTGTGCCCGCAGCAGGGCGGGGCTGCTGTGGAGCCGCCCGGAAACCGGCCGGAACCGGCTGGAACCAGCAGCGGGCAGCCCCGGCGTCTCCTCACACAGCCCACCCTCAGCCCCTGGGAGGGCGCCTGGCAGCAGCACCTCGTGCCAAAACGTGAAGGGATCTCCTGGCTTGTTGAGTTAATTGCTTCTAATTGCAGGCAAACGTGTTTACATCAGAAGATCTGTAAGAATATTATTCTTCAAGTTCCAGGTACCGTACAGAACTTGAATGTACCAGAGGTCTCTTGCAAAAGGCTAGAAGCAGGATAGAATCATAGAGTTGTCTGGGTTGGAAGGGACCTGTGAGCTCATCTAGTCCAACCATTAACTCTGACAAAAACCCATCACTAAACCATGTCCCCGAGCACCATGTCAACCTGTCTTTTGAATATCTACAGGGATGGTGCCTCAACCGCTTCCCTGGGCAGCCCATTCCAAGGCTCAGTAATCCTTTCTGTGTAAAAGTTGTCCCTAATATCCAACCTGAACCTCTCCTGGTGCAACTGGAGNCAGGGAGTTGTAGAGAGTGAGAAGGTCTCCCCTCAGTCTCCTTTTCTCCAGGCTGGACATCCTCTGCTCCCTCAGCCTCTCCTCATATGATTTATTCTCTAGACCCCTCAGCAGCTCTGTTGCCCTTCACTGGACCCGCTCCAGCACCTCAATGTCTTTTTTGTGGTAAGGGGCCCAACACTGGACACAGCCCTCAAGGTGGGGCTTCACCAGTGCCCAGTAGAGAGGGGCAATCACCTCTTGAGTCCTACTGTTCCTGATGCAGGCCAAGATGCTGTTGGCCTTCTTGGCCACCTGGGCACACTGCTAGCTCATGTTCAGCTGACAGTTGACCAACACCCCCAGGTCCTTTTCTGCCAGGCAGCTCCAGCCAGTCTTCCCCCAGGCTGTAGCGCTGCATGGGATTCTTATGCCCCAAGTGCAGGACCTGTCACTTGGCCTTGTTGAACCTCATCCCGTTGGTCTCAGCCCATCAATCCAGCCTGTCCAGAACCCTCTGCAAAGCCTTTCTACCCTTCAGCAGGTCAACACTCCCACCTAACTTGGTGTCATCTGCAAACTTACTGAGGGTGAGGGTGCACTTGATCCCCTCATCCAGATCATTGATAAAGATGTTAAAGAGAACCGGCCCCAGTACTAAGTACTGTGGGACACCACTTGTGACTGGCTACCAACTGGATTTAACTCCATTCACCACCACTCTCTGGGCTCAGCCCTCCAACTAGTCTTCAACCCAGTGGAGAGTACTCCAGTCTAAGCCATAGGCATCCAGTTTCTCCAGGAGGATACTGCGGGATACTGTACCAAAGGCCTTGCTAAAGTCCAGGTAAACAACATTCACAGCCTTTCCTTCACCTACCAAGTGGGTCACTTTGTCATAGAAGGAGATCAGGTTTTTCAAACATGTAAGTCCCTCATGTAACCCATGCTGGCTGAGCCTGATCACCTGGGTGTCCTTTATGCAGGTTCAGTCTGTCCCAGGAGGAAGGCAAGAAAGGTTGCTATTGCCTTAGGGTGTCGCAAAAGCCAAAGAATATGGTCCAAGGGATTCCAAGGCAACTCGGAAGGGGATAATGCCTCACTCTTCAGTCCTTGTCTGCTCACCTGGAAAAATAGTGATTCCTCACTTCAGATCTGGCCGTTGCGTGAGCTCATGACCAGGCAGCACCCCTGGGTGTCATAAGCCGGAGGATTCTGGCTGACATCGTCTGAATGGCTGTGTCACTGTAATTTTTCTCATTAAAGTGATTCCTATCTTCCTCCTCTTCCTGAGGAGACCAGCTTTTGTGCTGAGGCAGGGAAAGCCTTATGTCAGCTGTGACAGGATGGGGTCAAGGGGTGAAGACAAATGTGCAATCAAATAAAATCAAGCTGTGTTTAAAACTCCTTTTCAAATACCAGCAAATCAAATCCCAGGGACTGAAAGCATCATCTTAAACTATTCCTATCCCTTCCATAACTTTATAAAACTTTATCAGCTTCTTTAATGGATAACCTGTTTAGAAGTCCGTTCCAGAGCTATGCTCCCTTCATAGGCTTGCAATTGATCATGACCATTATCCATCATTTAATCTTGTACAGGTGCTATCCTTTTGCTTAAATAATTTGTCTTCCTCCTCATTTTTATGCTTGAATATATTTATAAGTTCACAGTATTATTTCTGGACCTATTTTTAAATGTCACTTCATATGAACCTTAAAGACCGCTAATACAAATTGTGGAATTGGCTTTAATGAGATTACTGTGCATAGATCCCATTTGAGGTGGAGAAGCACTACATCTTTTAAGACTTTCTAGTAACATTATCTTGTTAGTCTTCAGCCTGTTTTGGAAGAGCAAATAGTATACAAACCCGGAGAACTAAATGCACGCTAACAGCCTTCTTTATGATGCAATGGTCAGTTAAGCTCTGGCTGCTTTGGGGAGAAAATGCCTACATTGACAAGGCTGGAGAAAGATGTGCAAAGAAAGGCAAAGCAGCCACAGGGCAGAAACGTTTAAACTCTTACTTTTCAATCCCTCCTATGGAAGATTTAAATGGAATAAATTTCCCTGAGAGAAAAACAACTTTGTCACAGTTTTGAAAGGGCTGAAGTTGTCTCACAGATTCTGTTGCAGCTTTATTTATGCTTCAGAAGAACAAATCTACCTATTAGATCTCAGTTTTTACAGGTGAGCCTGCTTCTTTGTTCTACTTTCTTTCATTTTGTTTGGAAGTATTCCATACAACTTTGGTGC
Organism: Nycticryphes semicollaris; assembly: GCA_013400055.1. Classification (NCBI taxonomy): domain Eukaryota; kingdom Metazoa; phylum Chordata; class Aves; order Charadriiformes; family Rostratulidae; genus Nycticryphes; species Nycticryphes semicollaris. The sequence goes on along the minus strand of VXBJ01003175.1, from coordinate 233,473 downwards.
TATCATTGTTAATTAAAAAAGTGCAATATTAGGGCTTTTACGATAAGACAATGTGATGGAAGGTCTGATTTTCAGTGGTGTTACTTTACTGATAGATTTTGAAACACACAAAGTCAGGTTTTGTAGAATAAAGTAGGCTCCATTCATTATGGCTTCCTTCCTTGTGATTGGATGTTCCCTTTTTTATTCCTCTGTATTTTGTTGTAAACCATGTGGTGTGGACTTTGCCTGTGAACAGTTGTGCTCATGTGCCATGAATTTTTAACAGGTAAATTTACTGTTTGGGAATGTTCAGCAAAACAGTGAAGGTAAATCAAATAATAAATACTTGCGACTAGCAAATTTTTGCATAACGTGAATTTGATGTTATTAACATCATCAATCAGGTGCTCAAGTCACTAATCATAAATACTTAATGCTGTGCTCAGCAAAAAGCTGTTGAACAATCATAGATGGAAATATTTGCATAAACCATTTGCTGCATATTCCTGTAGAATAAACACATTTGTACCTTTTTTTTTTTCTCCAGAAGTGGAATATTTGCCATCAGTGAGGAGTGTTAACGATGTAGTCAGTTGTGATTGACTTGCCCGAGTCTCTCTGTGGGACTATGCACACTCAAGTGTATTTTAATAGTGGGATGCAAACACCAATCAGGAGTAGTACATCTGCTTTAGGTATCTTTTTGAGATTGTATTACTGGGAGTCCAGGGAAAGTTATAGCTCATGTAGTAGTAATTGATTTCAGATGGCCCAGCATTGCAAGAAGTTCCAATGGGCTGTGTAATTAAACCACAAAAGGTCATAATATATCCACAGATCTCCAGTACTTGTAGTGTTTTGTTTATTAATCAAGAATTTCGTGTCTGCTATACTTAAAATGATTTAAAACCGCCACTGATTTTTAACTGGTAAATCCTGTCAGATTTTTCTTAAAATCCATTAATATGTTTTAGAAATAACTAACATTTTGCTGGTGGAAAAGAACTGCTGCAAAGGCAATTGGATAGGTGAGGAGGTAATAAAGCACACTACTTAGTGTGCTGTAATTGGGTGTCAGTGCAAATGAGATGATTTAGTTTATTTAGTCAGTGCAAAATTTATTTCAAATGCCTGTGACATTTAAACTGTTCATTTATATACCATAACAATTCTATTCTAATTGTAATATCCGTCTATTTACTGCTCTTAAAAGGCAAGAGGCCAATGAGATGCTCATTTGAAAAAAGCTGTTAATTTCTCTGTAAACTGCTGGGTCCTAAGCCTCTCCCCTGTCTCCTCTCTCCTCCTAACCTATAGTCTGAGAGTGCACAATAAAGTGACGCAGGCTAATGACGTGCCAGATATTAACTACCATAATCATCGAGGCTGTCGTTCCACTACATCGGGCACAAAAAACGTAGTAATTTTGTTAATCATGTTCCTATCCCAGCTCCTGCAATTTGTTAGCGTGGTTTTTTTTCTATAGCAAAATGTGTAATTGAGTTGATGATTTCTATCTCTTGGAGGAAAAGATAATTAACATTGTGAACTAGCTGCTGTGTAACAGAAAAAATCTGAAATGACAAGGTGACGGACAGTAAGAACTTCAGACGGGAAATAATATAAATGCATCTGGCTTCTTCTGTGTGGCCGTTTTCTTTTGTTGCATCCACGTTGTAGGGACTCTACTGTGCTTGTGAAGCACACAAACAGGAATCCTGAAATATTTTTGGTTTTCCTGTGTCTTTTCTTTTAAAGAAGTATTGGCAGCAAAAGGAAACGTCGTTTTTCTATTTCAAATATCTCTGCTTTGGCGGGGATGTTGGACTAGATAATCTCCAAAGGTTCCTTCCAGGCCCTACAGTTCCGTGATTCTCTTGAGGCTATATTGCTTCAGGGCCCATGATCTTTCTGTATGCTTATACTCTGCATACCCATGAAAGTTGTACCTAAATTTTAATTTTATGATCTTTAAATTCCAAAGCTTACTTAGACTTGTTTCCTTGACCAGTTCTTTCTTTACCAGCTCTCTAGAACTATACAAATGTTAAACTCCCTTGGATTTTTTTTTTGGGGGGAAGGGGTTGCCCTATAGTTCTATAGATCTGCTATGGAGTTTACAGTAGATCTTCATTTCCTTGAGGATCAGATTCAGAATTTGATCAGATTTAAAATCCTGTATATGGCGTTATTCAAGAAAATTTTACCTCAACAGATGACTGTGAAGAGCTGATGGAACATGTGCTAGATGCCTGCTGGGTGTGCATGCGTAATGCAGTATTTTGTTCTTTGCAAATTAAAAACATAACCAAAAGCATTTGATAATAATGATGGCAATTTATGCACAAAGTCTTTTTATTTCATTAAAGTGGTCAGAAATCTACAGTCTAGAAGCTAGTTCTGCTCATGAAGAAGAAAGAAATCCACCAAATATAAAGTGCTGTATTCAGCGTGAAATCAAAAGTATTTTTACTCTAAGCACAAAATGTCAGTCAGAAATGGCAGGAGTATTTTGGGGCACTCAAAGAGTTCAGGATTATAATGAGGAATTTATAAAAATACTCCATTTCCACCCTGCTTTAAGTGAAGTGAGAAAACTGAATCACACATTGTATGTGGAAGCCAAAGAGTTAACACAAAGACAGCCTCTTTCTTTACTTTCTTTCAGCATAAACTGTTAATTTTTTATGCCATTTTGGTTGCACCTGCACTGAGAGTAAGGACATTATATTGCTTTCTCTATTTTGACATCAGGTGTTTCACATAAAAGTTCCTCTATTGTAGTAGAAAATCACAGGCAAATGGGTTTTGGTCCAAATTCAGGGTAAATAAAAGTACTACTATTGTCTTTGGTCAGCTATGTATAAGATGTTTGTTTGGAGAGGATCCGAAAGGCTTTGTGGGCAGCACAAATGATGTTCTGATTTACCTTTTGGCCTTTCCATTCAAAAAGTTGCTGCAAAGTTCCATGATATTTAACTGTAGTATGATACTAATTATCACTTTGTTACTGTTTCTGCCTGCTTTTTGCCCAAGGTGTTTCTGTCTTCTCTTTCTTTTCAGAGCACTTTATATAATCTCCTTTCAAAGTATTCTTTAGCATAGAGCACTCTGCGATACTGTGTCTCTCAAAAAGTGAAGGTGATGAGACAAGTTCCACTGAATCTTCTACTATTGATTTAGATGCAGTAGAGTCAGTAACAGGCTTTTAAACTCCAACTGACAATACATCGGGTTTCTTGATGATGTGCCGTAATGAAAAGGGAGTGTGTTACTGCTTCTCTAACACACAGTGGTATTTTGTAGTGTTATAACTGTGCAAAATGCGTTTTCCCATTGCTACAAAGCACATCAGACGTGATGATACAGGGTGTGCGGAAGATTTGACCTCTCTGCCAACTTTCTCTTTGCCTCCCAGAGAGCAAGGATTGCTCTGAAGTGTTGCTTCCCAGTTTGATAATTTCCCCCTGTCCCTAAAAGCTTACCATAGATTCTTTGCATTTCCCTCACTGGTCATTTTGGTTTGAGAATCTCATCACGATGTAGGCAAACAAAGAGAAAGTGTAAAACTTAGGTGACCAGGTTGTAAGAACAAACCTCCTGTTCTTATGCAAAGGTAATAGAGGCTTGTGTGCATTTTGAGACAATATAAACTACTTTTGATAGTATTCACAGTTGAACTCTTACAGAAACCTTAGGCTCTGTGAAAGGCAGAACTGGCAGTGCTGTTGCTGTGCAGCAGAGCAGTGTCAATTTCGAAAGAATTCCATTAGTTCACAAGGATGGTATGTCTGCCCTGTATTTCTATAGCCAAAAGACAGACCCAAGAGAGCTACCTGTCCTGCTTGTTATACATGTATGTGTTAAACTGCTGAAGATTTGTGTGGTTGTTTAGTTCAAGTAGCCACAACTTAAATAGTGTATTACATGCATGGTCACGTATGTAGACTATGTTAAGACAACGTCTAATAAGAATTTGAAACTGGAACAAGTCAAAGTTCAGGTTGCCTGATATATGTGAAATGGATTCCTTGAGCCATATGTGTTAGGATTTAGATTTTAATGCCATTATTGGATTATTTTTTTACATAGATTTTTGCCCAGTTCATTCAGTTGGGTGCAGGTGCTCTAGGACTGAAAGCAGCTCTGTGTTGATATGAAGGACTGTTGCTGGTAAACTCCTTATCTGCAACTGTCCCAGAAGTTAGACAGTAAATGAGACAGGATACTTCAGCAAAGACAAGAGATCAATGGGATCATCTCATGATGAAGGCAGCTGCCCACTCTCATAAAGAATGATTTTGACTCATATCCATGCCACAAATGTCCTGTGAGATCCATTTTTTTCAAGATGGTCCCTACCTCTGAAAATCTAATTTCTGGATGCTCTGAATTGGAATTTTGAGGTCTGATCTGACAAAATACAGTCACTCATAGCTCTGATTACTATCACTGAAAGCTATATTTAAAACACATACAGTGCTATAAAAACTAATTTTTCTCATGCTGTCCTGACAGAAAGTCAGCTGATGACACAATAAAAAAAAAAATTAAAACCCAATACTGTAATTTGACAACATTTCTTACACAGTTGAAGTGGTGATCTTATCCTGCAACTTCACTGTATACTGTAAAGCCAGTTCTGTCATCCCTGGCTACAAAACAGTAGTGAAAGGGTGTGACCACTTCCTTAAACTGAGGGAAATTGAGACAAACAGAAACAAATTCACATCCGAATTCAACATCTTTCTAACAGAAGGCATGATTTTGCAGGGATTGTCTTTTGCTTTCCAGGAGAGCTCCCTCTGCAAGTGTAAAGTCAGCCTGTAGAAGTTCTCAGCTGACATCTTTTCAAACCATATCTGCCTTTCAAAATAATTGTATTAGAGGTGCAACTGAGTGTCTTTCTGATGTTAACTTTTCATTACTGTTTTAAGTCTTTGAAAACAGGAATGTATGTACGCTTGCTATACCAGTTGACTTTGCTGTGTCTAGTTAAGGGCTAAACCAGTGGGTACGTAGCATAAATCAACAGAGGAAGTGTATAAGGCTGTTCCATTGTTATAAAATTTTGTCCTAATTACATTGCACTGCAAATTGATGCAAGCAAATAGTTTTGTCACCTGTACTTTTTAATTTAGGAAAATATCAATCATTGGTCTTTTCCCAAGACATACCCCAAGAATATGCAGCTTTATGTGTGGTTTTCCATGTTTTCACATGTATTTGTAATTTGACACTCTACGATTTTTTAGTTTTTCCAATCAGAAGTCCTATTTTTCCAACCAAGTATGTTTCATGATTATAATCTACCTTAATCTAGAAAAATACCAGTTTTTCCTGTTCCTATTATGGTTTTGTCACTTCTTACCATCACAAGCCTTCACATTCAGTCCTCGGTGTCTAGTCAAACAGACACTAGGGGTTTCTTGTGTGATGTGTACTCTGGAAATATGACTCAGCAGAAATAAGTCAATAACTGCTACATCTTGATAACCTCAATTAGTGTAGCAAAACCATTTTTATCTGTGTCTAAGTGTATGTATATATAAAAGTTTTAAATGTAAGAATCATAACCACTTGAGTAAAATTGACATAATTGCTACAGTCTTGAAAAAAACTCAATGACAATTAAACGTGAATCTAACGGATGGAGTAGAATGTATATAGAGTAATGTCCTCATGCTCTAGCTTTGCTCTGTAGCTTCTTGTTTTCAGGGGAATTACTAGATCAAGAAAGGACTTGAAGGTTTGAACTAGCTTTTTTTCTAAATTCTTTTGTGTTTCCATTAACTGCACTGTCTAATCTTGAAAAAATTAGCTTTATATTTCCAGTCTTTATGCCATAACAGGTTACCTTATTTCAAAAACATAAGTCATCGTTGATGGTGGTCTTCTCTCAGTATGTAAAAATACTCAAGGAGTGCTTGTGTAATGGAAACTTCTAGGTAAAGATAACTTTTGGAAAACACTACTTGATCTTATATTTTAAATCTTTGAAAAAAATTGATATGGGTAATCATGGAGGGGACTAAGGAAGTGTTCATGAGGGAAAAAGATTGATAGAGTGGAGACTGAGGAAGAATAAGAACAAAGTAATCTTCTACAGGTTTTCTCTGCGGTTGATTTGTTACACATTATATTCACTGAATCCAAATAAATTATTACTTAATATAGGAAAAGGTTATGGAAAAAAATCAGAGGCTGATGTATTTTGTTGTTAAAAAATCTCAGGTGATTTTTTTTCAAAACTAACTTTTAATGTTTTCATTGTGTCTCAGGTTCCCAGTCCGAACCTTCGTCATGCAGTGCCAGTTCCATCACTTGCCCATCTGCCTGCACCTGCAGCAACAATGTGGTGGATTGTCGAGGAAGGGGCTTAACAGAAATTCCAGCTAACCTACCAGAGGACATTTGGGAAATGTAAGTGCCAATGTTCTTTTCCACGTCTCTCTGGTTTTAGCAGCCTCCTGTGTAGAAGAAAGCTGGATATTTTGAAAATGTTCTGAGCAGCTATCAGGTATATTGTAGCTTTCCTCTTTGCTTTAGATCTTTTGATTGAATGGATCAAACCATTCTTTAATGGAAATTAAGATCTTGTTTGAGGTTCCCTTACCCCAAAGCAAGATGAAGTCCTTGGCATATTATGTTCAGATTGTGTTTACATCTCACAAATCTGGAATCACAGAATCACAGTTCTAGAGTCAGAAAAAGGAAATACACTGTCCTTTCTTCCGTTCTTTCTTAATTAAATTGTTTTGGTTTTAGTTAGTGAATTCCCCAAGAGATGAAGTGATTTCTTGTTAGCTTGGCAGGATGCATGTGTAATGAAGCAAAGTACGACATCAGAACACACCGACCTTGCTGATTTTTGCCTTCTGTTTCTTGTCTCCCACATTTTGTAATTCCAAGTTCTTCAACAGTTTTGTCAATTTTTTTAATGTTGTGAAATTGGATGGTGGTTGAACAGACTTGTTTGTCTTTACTACCTTTAGGAATTGTAATCATCTGTTTTTGTGTCCATGACTTCATACTGCTGTGGTCCCAAAATGCTGTAACAGTAAACCAAGTTGCTTTTGGCTAGTCCAAAAGGGAACGTAGATCAGTTCTTTTCCTATTGAGGTACTTGTCGTACAGAGGTTACTGACATCCAGCCAGGTTTTACAGTCTGCATCGTATGGATTCAAGTATTCGTATAGTCACTGGACTCATTCAGCATCTCATTGCTATAGAAATACCGCTAAATAGCAGAATTCAGTAGGATAAAGCAGAAGTTGAATTGCTAATGTGTAGTCTGGCCTACTGATATGTCAGGAATGTGACAGTTATGGCCAATGAAGATGCTGTGCTATATTGTTTGCTGGTGATCTGCTCTACACCACCAGTCCTCTAAGTCACTTTACCAGTTGCTGTTATATTTTAGGATGCATCTGGATTTTCTTTGGATTGCTATCTCAGCACAACAGTTTAAAGGTAGCTTATGCTTGATTATGCATCTCCACGGAAGAGATATATTAGAAATTTAAAAATTAGGTCAGTAAATGCAAAGAATAAACAGCAACTTAAAATTAACATTCTTGAGAATCTATCTAGAGCATGTAAAAATGTTCACAGGTAATATAAATTTTATGCAAGCTGTTCTGAATTCCCATTACCTGCTTGCTTGCCTCCTGACAAATATAAAAATGTATTGGGTATGTTCATTTCTAGTATATTGTGGCACACGAAATAGGCATGTAATACTTGTTTTTCTGTGCATAGAAGTCAGTTAAAATTATCCTGAAAAAAATAAATTGTGTGTGGCATACTAAGAATATTCAGTGCTTAGTCCTGTTTCCAATTCTGTCAGTTGGAGTGCAGATTTTTGAGACTGGCTAGAATGGTTCAATAATAAGAGACAGAGGATGAAACTGGATCAGACTTGGTCACAAATTAGGGTTGGGCTAGGAGAATTTTAAAATTTTACTTTGCAGTGTTGAAAATGCCGGCAGAAATCAGACAATCTTTGTGGCTTGCTGCCAGGGTCACCTGGAGAGCAGTATCTGCAGGATGACTGAGATTGGTGTGTTCTGGCACTCTCCTGGCCGTGCAGTGCACCTCCGTGTGAGAAAGCAAGTGAAAATGTTCACCTTCGGTGTGGTTAGAGTAGCATTGAGTACCCTGTAACTTGTCATAAAAGCAACTTAGTAGATCTCTTTAGGAGAGCAGAAAGTGAAGGGAGACTTGGAGAGCCTTTAAGTTAGATGGTGAGGTAGGGAGTCAAGAATGCATGTAACACTGTAAGAAACATTCTTAACCTGGGCTTTATAAACCTTCTAGATCTACAGAAGACCACATAAAGCTCTTAACACATCATTTAATGATTTAGATTTGTCATATGTCTTGAGTTTTAGGCAGTACTTACTTGAGTCTTTGTCTCCAGATAAACTTCTTTTATTGCTCTAATCCTGCATGTATCCTCTGCAATTTACAGACACTTCAGGTGGAAGTGGTTTTGCAGAACTTCAGAGTGTAACCCTCATGAAAACATTTATTGATTGCTTTGTGTGGGAACCAATCCTGTGAAAATTTAATTTTTATGGAATATATTAAGAAATCTAAGAAGTTATATCTGTTTCTAATGAGGGTGGTGGAATGCTGGAACCGGTTGCCCAGAGAGGTGGTAGATGCCCCATCCTTGGAAGCATTCGAGGTCAGGTTGGACGAAGCTCTGAGCAACCTGATCTAGTTGAAGATGTCCCTGTCTGTTGCAGGGGTTTGGACTAGATGGCCTTTAAAGGTCTCTTTCAACCCAAACTATTCTGTAATTCTATCAGAGTAAGTCTTAGCAGGTGACATCATGTACATACAGTTTTTCCTACAGGTAAAATGGTGTTTTCATTCTGTAAAAGTCCTAGTAAAAAGAGCAGTTAAGCTTACATCCAAGGGCAGAGTATTATATATTCTCACACAGAGTAAAGGATTCAGTCACGTACAAAATCTTTCTGGAAAGATGGAAGAGGTTGCCACAGTGTTTTCCTGGAAAAATCCTGACATAAATTCTTTTGACCAAGTCATACTGCTCGGAAATTTGGTTTGTCTGAGGCTGCTCTGGGCTTATTCAATATAAAATCCATCTAGAGGTCTGGTTCCAGCTGCACATGGAATAATGAGTGTCTTTTGATTCGATATGATAGGCAGAATAATACTCTTTTGCTTCGATGTTATAGCAACAGGGCTAAATAAGTTCTGTCTACATGCTGCAACGCACATCTCTCATCTCTTACACAGCAGTACTGTTGGTTTTTTGTCTTGGGATTTATCTGCCATGACTGGCTTGTAGTCAGATTCTCCATATAAAAGGTGCCAAGTAGTGGTGCTGCCTGAACACTTCTTTCTGGACTGTAATCCTGTGGGCCGATCCCCATCATCTTGGAGAGGTCTAACTCTTACTAGGGGTGAGATTTCTCCTATGGAGTATGAGGTACTGACGAACAACATGGCTGGTTGCTATTACAGAGAATCCTAAGGGATATTACTTGAGATGGTGTATTTTTTATTCAGCAGTTTCTAGCTAGCACTGTAAATAGTCATTTCGCTAAAGTACATTTCCCCCTGTAGACTTTCATCCATTCATAATATTTATATGATAGTATTAAAATGCTGTGCCTTCCTCAGTTCCACTTGGAGCATTTCCAAGTTCCTTTGCTCGGTTATTAGTTGCATTCAGTTACAGCTTTCTAGTTCTTTTATTTCTCCTTAACTCAGTATTTCTTTGTAAGCCAAATTGTATCCGGTAAGAACCCTTGACTAACAAACTGTTTGACAAAAATGAAACACACAGCTGTTACTCTAACATGGTTATTAAAGGCGACCTACATTTCACTCTGTGTTTCAGTATTAATTAAAGATCCTTTACTCAGCCTTCCTGCCTTTCTTCATTAACATGGGTAGGCAGAACCTTCTCTGACAAAGCTGCCAACAAGTTCTAAACTTGTTTTTGTTGATAAAAACCCAACAGAAGACGGGCAACTTGCTTGTCGTGGACCATAAAACAAGCATCCCTTGCTGCTGACCTCTGCCACATGTGACTTGGAGGTCTGTTGTGTTACTCTGTTACACCTCACCCTGCCCTGAGGTGCATTATCCTGAAGGCCCTCATTGCAAGAATGTTTATTATTAAATAAAGGAATTTAGGAAAGCTAGAAATCTGTACCCCAGCCTTGCTTTTTCATAATTTCATAAAATAGGTAGTGAGTGTGTACAGAATACAATTCTTTTTTTTTATAAAGCTTCTTGTTCAGTAGGGAGCTGGCATCAGCAGCCAAATTGACTGAGGGAAAAATGAGTTACAAGAAATTGAAGCTGAGGAATACGGACTGTGTTGAATGTTGTAAGAGATTCTCTGCTTACAAAGTGGTTCTCTTGTATTTTATAGAGGAGAAATGAACAGTGTATGTTATGGAGAAACACATGATAATAAGCACAGAAAAGTTTTGCATGAATACTTGGATGAAAACAAAAGTCATTAAGCACCTGGAGGCATTTACTGAAAAACAAATACCAAAACAAATACGGCTTGATGGTTTGCTGGTAAATGAACAATATTGTTCATTTCACTACATTGGAACAGCATCTATGATAAAAGAAGTTTCCATGTATTTAGAATGGGTGAGAGAAATTGCATGCAAAATAAATAGGGAACATAGTGTGAATGTGGAATGGGCTTGACCTTGGAGAGATTTAGGGAAGGCAGGGATGTCCTAGTACGAGGCAAAGTCACCAAAGACTCTGTTTTTCCGATCAGACTCAATCGCAACCTCGCAAGCAGTGCCTGTCAGGCTGAGTGACAGCTCAGCCCATAAAGACAGCAAAGCCAGGGTACGGTAGAGACCTGTTAAATGTGAAGCTACCAGCTGTGCCTGCGAGAGTCACTACCCCGCAGCCTGTGGGAGCCTGGAAGGCTGTTGTGAGAAACACTTGCCGCAAGAGCGGATTTCACTCAGCGTCTGGCTTGGGCTGTTGTTGGCTCAGGAGGTTGGGCTGGATGGATCTGAGCTCTGGCACTGTCTGCCCCTTCGCAGTCATTAATGTTTGGCTGGTTTTATGCCAGGGAAAGGACAGTTTTCCTGCACTTGCAAAAGTGTGGCACTGGGAGTAATGGCATTGCTAGCCCTGTCTGTTGTTTCAAACCGTATTTGCTTCAGTATGCTGCCTGCCAGGTTCATTTGATGGAGAATGAGCAGTAATTCCTATTAATCTTTTCCCCACCTTACTAGACTTTTCCTCTGCCCTTCTTTAGAATGATGTTTTCATGCTGTTTGCCTACTCAGGCTGATGTATTTATTTAGTTAGTTAGTTTTCTTTTTTGTTTTTGTTTTTTTTTTTTTAATTGCTGCAAACAAGGCTGTCTTTTAGGAAATTGATTCTGGACAGCTTTTCTCTGAGAATTTTCTACATTTTAAAACAGTTGTACAGGGACTACTACTTCTGCCTTTGTGGTTCTTAAATGTTTGTGTAAGACCTTCCAGAGTGAAAGCAGGGAACAGCCCCCCAAATGCTGGCCCTCCTGCTGCTGTCTGGTCCGGCGTGCATGGTGGAGGGTGCTTGCACTGTGGTCCCCAGCAGCAGGCAGGCTCCTGGGCTGCTGGAGCAACAACCACTGGAGCCAGTGCTGGCACTGGGTGCTGCTTCTCTGACACATCTTCAGGTTGTGTAAAACAAGGATTTGACTGATTACTGGTACTAAGGGCTGGATTGTGGGCTGGGACAGACACTTAGGAGAATAAAGGCTAGCTGGGCCCAGTAGGGAGACTGTTGGGAAAAGAAGGCTGAATTCAAATGAAGAAATAGCAAAATATATGGAGAGATGAGAAAGATTAGGAACAAAGGAAATCAAGACAGGTGAATAAAATTATATTGCATATTATGAATTTACTCTGAGGATGGTGAAACACTGGAACAGGTTGCCCAGGGAGATATTTAAGGTGAGGGTTGACGAGGCCCTGGGCAACCTGGTCTAGTTGGGGGTGTCCCTGCTGACTGCGGGGAGGTCGGACTAGATGACTCTAGAGGTCCCTTCTGGCCTGGACCATTCTATGATTCTATGAAAAGTGCTGTGAGTCTGAGAAAGTGAGGAATATTTATAGATAAGGCCTGGGACACCAGCTCTGCTGGATGCGCTTCAGAGGTGAGGCAGGAGGGCTGGGACACTGGGTGTCATGGATGGTGACTGGGCAGGCTGCAGGGCCAGGACAGAGTGATGCAGGTGAAGATGGAGCTGAGGAGTCTCTTCCTACCAGAAAACACACTGATCTTTCAGAGCCCTCTTGCCTTATCACTGTGTCCTTGAGAAACACAACAACAGTTTGTGTTGCTGTCCCAGTTTGAGGCTGAAACCACAACAGTTGGTTTGTCCCTGTGCTCTAGAAGGCATCTATAGAGAGATTAACTATTGGGCTGTGTACTTTTATTTCCTTGTGATGGAATCAGTTATTTCAGCTTTTGGTTTTGAATCCACTAACTTAAATATATTATTTAAAAAATAGAAAGTGCCAAAGTTAATGTTTGTAAGCTGTAGTCCTCATTCAGTGCTTTTGTATGTATTTGTTGTGGTATGCACAATAATTACAGCTTAGTCTCATGCTGCTGTTAAAAGACTGGATTTGTTTCTTGTTGTCTAGGGATGCATCAGGGCTGGGGTACTGCAGGAGCCTGTGTATATAGGATCTGTTTATTTGTTGCAGAAACAGGAAAATTCTAAAATGGGGACCATGGGGAAGATAATCTCACGAATGCTGTTCAGACACTTGTGTTGTACGTCTTCTTGCCAGTGGTTTTATTAATTGATTCTGGGCAAGTGACTTGCGCAAACTTTTCATGGGTGGTCACTAGTGATGTAATCCTCGGTTTCTGGCTGACTCAGCTGAGATATTCACAAGTGCTGAGGACTCACAGCTGCAGCAGAAGTCAATAGGAGCTGCGCTTTGAACATGTTTTGCTGTGCGACGCTAATTACTTTGAAAAGCCAAGTCCCAGTCATCTGCAGACTTATAAATCAAACTTCAGAATCCAAAGTATATCCTTAGATCTTGAAACTGATCTTAGATTTCAAACCTATGCCTTTTCATATCAAACTTGCTTTATCACTGTTACTTAACCTTTATAACAGTCTCTGTGTGGTGAGATGAAGGCAAATAGAATTTTATAAAACGAGTAATACTGGATAGGACATATCTGGATCGGAAATGAGGACCTTTTGTTTAAATGCTGCTGTAATTGCTCCAGACGGAGTAAAGAGGCTGACAGTCCCTCAAGGAAAAGTGCTGCTTATCTGGTGAGCTTGTGCCAGAGCCAGAGCTTCCTGGCTGGCTTCTGAGCAGAGTAAAATAGGATGGCAGCCCTTCTACCAGCATCTAGGTTTGGCTTAAGGTCAGTTTTGAGTCACTTGTTCTATGTTGGTTTGGTTAATCATTCTCACAATTGATAGCTGAATTGATGACTGATATCTTTGTGGGTATGAGTAGTGCTTGATTTCAATGCATAATTTCTACTCCTAGGAAAATTGTTAGAGATTGAGCACCAAGGGAAAACCTGATGCACTTAACTATCAGTTTTCTTATGGTTCTGTCAAAATGAAAATGAACCTACTTTTCTGCAAGAGAATCGATTTGAAAGCTGATGTGCTACTTGTTCCACCCCTAATTAATGCTTTTCTGACAAATTAATTATTTAGAGAATTGCTATCATGAGGGTATGACTGTGTTGGGCAGCGTTGCAGACAGACCCGTAGATAGATGAATTTGTGGTTTTTATTGCTTCAATGATTCTCTCGGGAAGAAATTACCTTCTCTGCTTTTAGCACCTGTAGGAGTGAGTATTATAGGAGAGCTGGGACTTCAGTTATCGATCTTGATGGAGGTTTTCTGATTGGAGGAAGGTGATCAACAAATTCTGGGCATCGAAATTATTGATATATTCAAAATCAATTTTCCACTGATTAAAATAAAATCAGAAAAGCTTTTATAAAAAGATTGAGAACTGGTAACTGTTTATTGTAATAGAATTATTTTTTTCTAATGTAAATTGTAAATTAACTGCACCATAACAATTTAATGTATATAAACGATTGGCTTTAAAGTTTGCAGCTTCTTAAAGGCAAGAGTTTTTTTTCTTTTTTCCAGGACATCAGTGTGTAGAAACTTTAAACTTTGGGGATAGAGGAAAGACAGTTCTGCATTTAGCATTGTTCTTCCTCCTAAAATAAAATTATCATAATTTTCCAAGGCTTCCAGTAAATACTGCAGCTAAAGCCAGCACAGTATTTTTGACTACTGTAATAAATGGTCCGTAATTGCCTCTGGTGGCAAGTTCTCTGGCTAGGGAATCAGGTTTGCTCCTGTAGTTGAATCATATAATATGATTTTCATTCACTGCTGTAAATTGGCTCTGGACAGCTTCACATGTCAGCTTTGACTACTATTTTCTGGATCTTACTAGGCAAACTGTGTAATTCACTCCTTGCATTCAGCATAAAAAGGAGGTTTCTGTTGTCAGGCTAAAAATATGTAGAAAATCTTTTATGAGGGCAAGACACAAAAATAATAAAGCAAATATTTTCAGATTGAGAATCAGTAGAGAAAGTATATATATGGGAAATGTAAAAAATAAAAGTGTTTTCTGTACTGAGACAGAGTAAGAAAAACAGAAAGCTTTTTATCACAGTTTTAGAAACAAGCAGTAAGGGCAGGGAGTTTCTGCAGACAGGATTTATTTCTTACATCTTTACTTTCATTTGTAAAATTAGATATAAGTAATGTCATCTGTAGGCATAAGAAGATGCTTTTGTTTTGGTAAGTCTAGATTTCATACGCATGATAATTTTCATTTTTACTCTTTTTTTACTTTCTCTCTGCTTTATAATTCTGAGATTTCTTTTAAAAAAGGAAAGTTCTGTGCAGGTGAATTTCACTCAGGCAGTCTGTGTAGAAGTTAGTACCCTTATGAGGTTTGCGGTTCCTGGGGACTTTGGTTTGGCGATTTTACTTTTTCTTTACTTTTACTTTCATTTGTAAAATTAGATATAAGTAATGTCATCTGTAGGCATAAGAAGATGCTTTTCTTTTTGTCTGTGTGTGTTCTTTTGTTTTTTTTTGTCAGAGACAGTCCAGCAGGAATATAAATTTAGTCTTATTAATAAAAATGAATGGTGTGAACAAAAAGGTTGTTCAAAAAGCTCCTGTTTTGCCAGGCGAAATGAGGACACTGTAATTATAATGAGTATATAGCTCCCAAAAGCTGATTATCGAAGTGTAGAAGGAAACACAGGAAATAAAATAGCATAAAATCATACCTGTAAAATAAAATATACTAATCAGATATTTTTACTGCATGAAACACTAATTGCCTTTTGACTTCTGTTTATTTTATTTTATAAAACAGTTAGGTAAGGAACAAAGAATTTGAGGAATGTTTATATTCAATTGGCAGAATCTGTTTTTTTGACAAAATATTATGGGTGGCAGGACTTGAACTACCAGAGGGGTCTTTAATTTTCTTACTTATTTCTTGTGGTTTACCTTTTCCTTGTCCGTATTTAAAAATGCCTACTAAATATAGATGCTCCTGAATGTATGGAGCTCTTCACAGTAAGTCAGCTTATAGATTAAGCAAGTACATTTTGCCCTTCTGTGTTTACTGTTTCCATTTCCACTAAGTCTAAAAATATTTTTTTTTTCTTACAACTTGACAAATACAGTGGAAATCAACTTGAAGTCCTTGGATCCCTGAGCTAGTTAGAAAATTTGGAATGTGATGTTGGCTGGAAGTTTCTTGAAGTAATTAGAAGTCAACAGAGGATGGGGAGGACTAACCTACTAAAGTAATAATGCAATAGAAATGGGACTTGTTCAGGGGTTAGCCTTCCTGGGACCTAATGGAACAAACACTCTCAGTAAAGCAAACATTTTGAGTCCAGTTTGTTAAAAAACATTCCTACTTGTTTACATTTATGTGAAATGTAATCATAGGCAACTACTGCTTTCCAGTAGGCACTGCAGAAGTCATGTGTCTGCCAAATATACACTTCAATCTTCAGATTAAAACCAGAAAAAAAAACAAACAAAGCAAACCACCAAAAAACTAATCCAAAAAACAATAATAGACCTCTGCTGAGTGCTTCTTAAGGTTAAGTTAACCTCAGATCAGATGCTGCCTTGTTGAAGTGAGTGCCAGAACCTCATCTTCTGTGTAGCACCCTGCAGGCTGGTCTCTTTGCAGCTTTCTGAGCTGCAATGGCTGGGGCTGAACTGGAATCACTGAGTGGCATGAAAATCCAGGAGTGGGATCCATGTTTCTGCTGTGGACATGAACATACATGCTGATTGAATGAAGTATGAATTTCAGCAGTAGGGAGTTGGAAATTGCTAACTCTCTCCTCTCTTTCCTGGGTTTCTGTTCACAGCCACATGCCTGTCTACTGGTAAAGTTCTTCCTGCAAACTCTTATCCCAAGTCCATGTGACCCAACAAGCCGCTGAGATGGGAAATTGTCTAGTCTCAAATAAGAGCAGGGAAACAGTATTTTATATTCTGCTCCAAACCAGCTCGTGTTTAACCTTTAATGTTCTTGCTGATTGTACCAACTGATGATGGCTCACAGGGGAGCTCACCTGAAGTCCCTGCTTTTATGTCTGGGCACAACCCACAAAGAGTTCATGCAATTATGGCATTGCAGGGAGAGGGAGCTGGGGCACCGGTGGCTCGGTGGATGCCTGCACCCTCACTCCGAGGATGAAGTAAGGAAAATAAATATGCCTGCCAGGAGAAATAACAATGGAAGGTGATGAGGAGGGCCAAAAATTCTACCCAGGAATGTGGAGTATCACAGTGGCAGTATTTTACTGCATTCTGGCTGTTCACATCAGTAGAGGCATCGGTGTTAAACTGTTCCACAAAATACCAGTCTACAGGTTCTTCTGATGTCTTCCTGTTTGTCTGTGCTGCATTTGAGGCAACGTTAACATACTGCAACAGAGCTGGTGGGTTCATGATGTCACTGCCATTACAAATTCATCAGCGTTTGTCAGCAAATACCTGACCAACTCTTCCACTACAGAGTTGTGTCAGCTTCAACTAAATTCACTGTGGTATGTCAGAAGTTCCAATATCACTTGGACTACTTTTAGACAAACACCATGTTATCAGGGAACATATCAAAGCCTCTGGTTTCATTCTGAAAGATGTCTTTTGTGAGCAGAATTACCTGTGTAGCTTCCTAAGTACATTTATTTTGAAGTCACTTCATTCTTGATAGGATTTGGTCTATTGAAGACCTGCCCTTAGGTGAATATTTAAGAAGCACTACTTTTTAGAACTATAAACTATAGCAGGAGCTTGACAGTTAGACCCTGGGAATTGCCACCAAACATCAGAATATGAAGGGAAGCTCTAGATGTCACCTTGTATTAATGTAGGCAGACATTTTACTGGCTCTCAGCTCTCCAGTTCTTAAGGCAGACTCAATGAGAGGGATTTATAATACATATTATTAATTTTATTTGGAAGTCATACAGGCACTGTGATGAAAGGCAGCAGTATAAAAGTCTTGGAGAACCATATGTGTTTAGGATTTTTATAGTGGTGGTAGAGTGTTCGGCTGAGGTAGAGATTGAAGGCTTTAACTGTCTGTTGAAACAAAGCAGTAAGCACAGATATTTAAAATGCTGAATGTCCTGCCATCCCAAAGCACTTTGTTTTCTACCTGTCAGAGAACTGACAAGTGAGAGACAAAGCCACAAAAAGGCTGTTCCTTGGTAATGTAGGTGCATAAAGACTTTCTGAAGCAGCAGGACTGCAGGATTTTGCCTTGTGCTTTGCAGAGGTGCCCTGTGCAGTGCTGCATTGCTGTGATGTAAAGGATGACGGCGGCAACTTCTGCCATTGTCACTGCAGAACAAGCCACAGGTTCTGACTGTGTAACTGCAGGGCAGGATTCCTTCCTTCCCGACAAGGGTCCCTCCTATCCAGGGGTGTCTTTGCGTAAATGCTTCAGTGTGGCTACCCAGTCCTGTTGTGCATGGCAGGAATAAAGCTTGTATTTCAAACGAGGAAGCAAGAAAGGAGTCAGGACAGGGATCAGATCTAGCCTGTATTTATAGTAAGAAGACTAGATTTTATGTATAATTTATTCCTCTTAAATACTGAAAATACATCTGTGGACTTTCCTTCATCAGAGTCCAAAGTGTTGGATATCTAAGTCCAAAATATGAGATAAGTATAAGATAATGGTTCAAGCAGCTTTTATAATCCAGTTGTTCTCACTCCTTGGCAAGGAGGAACAGTCTGTCTTGTTTTGTCTGTTAGAAATTTCCTCCTTCCCAAAATAAATGGCTCTCCCTAGCCCTGGGCTTTGTCACTGTGGGGGATGTGCATGCTGCTTAACCAGCTCCCTGCAAATCCCTGCTTATAGGGCAGGAGGAAAGGGAGGGTTTTGCCCTTGCCAACAGCCTTCATGCAGGTAGTGTGCATCCTGCCAGGCACAAGTGTGCTACAGGTTACTGCTGCACGCTAATCTCATCTTCTGCTTTCTCTCTCTCAGAGATTGCTTTTGGTTATTGGCTGCCTGAGTGATGCAAGCCCGAAAGAGCCCCGGCATGGGGAGTAGAGCGACGTGATCCAGGGAGCAATCTGGCTCATTCACTTGCTTTCTCGCTCTCCCAGCGGGGAAGTTCATGACTGCCCAATGCAGAGGGACGTTTCTGACACGTCTCAGGCAAGAGCTCGGTGGCACTGTTAATAGAGCATGGCTGTCTCATTTGTAGGCTCTATTCATCTGACAGCTAAAAA
The DNA here is from genome assembly GCA_013400055.1 of Nycticryphes semicollaris. Classification (NCBI taxonomy): domain Eukaryota; kingdom Metazoa; phylum Chordata; class Aves; order Charadriiformes; family Rostratulidae; genus Nycticryphes; species Nycticryphes semicollaris. The sequence goes on along the minus strand of VXBJ01003175.1, from coordinate 214,667 downwards.
TTATCAGTACTGATGCCTCACTCCTTCTCTCTTTTTCTCCAAGCTAGTGATTTGTCTATGTTATGGGTAGGTAAGCTTGACAAAACATTACACATTAGCAGCTCAGACAGTGTTTGAAATGGGAAAATTGCTAGCAAACTGCTCCATTAGAGACCCAAATAACAAATTCTTTCTTTCCCTCAATGAAAAAGAGATAGTTAAGGCCCAAATTAATACGTCTGTCTCCCCCACTCTGCAGGGGGAATCACTCTTCAAGACAAATAGCTTTGTCACTCCTGAGAGTGTGAGCAGGCTCTACAAAGGCTGCATTAGGCAGAGTTTTTTATCCTTTGTGTTTTGCCATCCTTGGTGTGAACACTGCAGGCACCAGATGAGAAGGTAATGAAAAGATTTGCACCTCAGTGAATTTTGCGATGGATTAGCATGGGAATTTGAGCACTTATTCTTTACTCTGGGATAGTTTTTCATATTTAACTGCATATTTTCCCTCTGTTTGGTTTGTTGGGGTTTTTTTTCCCTCTGATGTGTTTACTTTTTGCTCATTGCTGCAAAGTCATTTAAAGACAGAGGGAAGAAGAAGGACTTTTTGCTGTCTAACGTCATGTTATTACAAAAAAAATGTATCTGAATCCATTGGGCCCTCATACTTTCCAATCTCTGATAATATATTAGAGAAGAGAGAGGAAATTGTTCTTGTCCTTTGATGTTGTTGTCAAAGACTATAAAATAAAGCTTCGAGAGGCAGACAGAGCATTGCTGTGTGTCAGAAGGGGGGAGATATGCTTCAATTCATCTAAGCGATACAACTGGCAGCAGGCAACATGGCACAGTCAGATGGGTAACTGAAAGGAGGAACAAAAGCCCCTGAGAGGTTTGAACATGGCCAATTTATTTTATCACTTCTGTGAATTTCACTTGTGGAGTCTTTTAAACAGAACTTACTGTGAAATACCGGAGGAAAATCGATGCAAATTTCATTGAGTTGTAAGGAATTTTAAATGCGGGGGATAGTAGCTCAAATGATCAGAATTTAGCCTTTTTAGGATTCTTGTACAGAGATCTTAAATGCGTAGAATAATTATTTTCTGGTATATTCTGGTGACACACACAAAAAGTGAACTCAGTGATGTTACTTTGCCCTAGCACAGGTGGTTTCATAGTGTATGACAACACTTTGTAGTATGCAGGAATACAAATGAAAAAGACAGTGGTTATGTTTTAGGTAAGCCAGGTGATTTTATCTGAAATAAAATATGGCTGTAAAATTTAGATGAGCTTTTCACTTTTTTTGCAGATAAAAACGACAACTCTAGGTAAGAACTCTATTGAGAGATGGCACGTCTAGCAGCAGTTTCTCATTATACCGTGAATAAACACTGGTTAATAATTAAGCCATTGTCCTGGTTTGAGGCCTTCATCACCTTGAAATTGCCAACACCCTTTCTGGCAAAACCTAGTGTTTCCTAGAGGTTTTTATTCCCATACTGCATCCTTCACATGACATTTATGGCCTCAGATGAGTTAAAAGCCAATACAAAAAAATTGTTTTCTACAGTTTTAGTTGTGTAATTGCATTGTATTTTTCAGCCTATGCCTGCCAGTCTATAACATGTATTTATGAAAAAAAAAATACACAGAAGTCAGATTAGTACTTTATACTTTTAAAATACCTGCTTATTTAGTGCTGCACTTTAATGCTCCAAGTTCAATTGCATTGTGCCCAAGTTGGAATCCACCTGCAAACATGCCCTAATGAGAGCACACAGTGCTGCTTGTTGCTTCTCTGGTAGAATCTGCAAAATGTAGTGTCCTAAGCATAATGTGTCCCATGTAGTCTTTAGTTCTTTGTTCACACAACAAAAAAGTGTAGGGGGTTCAGGTGAAAATATAGCAGTAGAAGACAGTAGACTTGTCCATCTATTTCTGCAGAGGCTGCTGCAAATTTTGTAGGAAAGGGTGAAGGAAAGTACTGCTTCAAAAGGTAGCTCTCTCAAGCAACTTTTTCTGTATTCCTCTCTACTTTTTCTAGAAATTTTGCTGCTTCTTATTTGTGGGTGTATTTATGTATTACAAAATTTTACAAAATTTGGCTTTTTTTTTTTTTTTTTTTCCCTTTGGGGGCAAAATTTCTGTATATATTTACACTCTTGAGTCACTAAAATATCCTTGGAATTTTAAGTGATTATAAAAAGGGGCCACATGTCCCCCCATCACTATATTTTAATTTCCCCGTAAGGACTGCCATGCTGGCGTGCAGCGCGTGTGAACCCCCTGTTTCCATCCATAAGGCAAGGGAATTTGGACAGGCACCGGCCCTCTCTTGTTCCTCGAAGTGTCTGTATAGAAATACTTGGGAGGAGTTAAACACCAAACTGGCAAGCTGACAGAAAGCCTTTATGGGAAGAACATGTGTACTGCTAATTCTGGTGACAAACACCCAACAATAGTAGCGTGCTGAAGCTTACAGCGATTTGCATTTCACTGTGGACTTGCCAGAAATGAGGCACTTTATATTTAGACCAACTGGAAGGGAAATCTCAGACATCGGTTGAAATCACAAAACAAGGAATAGAATTAACTCTGATCACAACCTCTAAAGCAGACTGCAACAGAAAAAAGAGAGAGCGTGCACATTGATTGTACAAGTTGACTGTGCAAATATCACAATATTTATTACTTAGCTTCTTAGCATGTAACTGAGCTGGCAAAACATCTTATTTTCAAGGGGATTTTTCTTGTGTCTATTGAAAGCACAGACCAACAGAATACTCTGTCCGATGAAGGGCTGATGGGCCTTACACATTTGCTCTACATTATTCCCAGGTCCTTTAAAAACCATGATTTACCTCTCCCTGCATCTCATTTTATCTCTATTCCCGCACTTAAATTTTTTTCTCCCCTCTGCATTGCTGCAGCAGCTCTGAATGACTAGAGTGATTCATTCCCCCTTTCCACTATGTTTTTGTATTTCAATTCTAAACCATTTCCAGCCACAGGCTTTTGGTATTGAAACTCTTTCTTTTTATGACATTTTGGAAAATAGAAACGATGTTTGAATAATAACTAAGAGCTATGTAAAATCCAATTTTGCTTTCAGTTCCAACTTTGTAGAATTTTAGCTGCCATTTAAATGGCCATTTAAATTTGTTGTATGGTTTTCCACTTTTACATTTCTAATTGGAATGAATTTGTGGGGTTCATCTGAAGAGAAGCCAGTCCTTTCAGCAGGAATTTTGGGAACTTCGTAACAAAGACATGAAAATACTTCTGGGAAGGAACAGAAATTAATCTTAGTGGTTATTCTGTGCGGTATTTTAAAGCTGCTTATGTTTTGTGTTAGTGATCATACACTCAGGAGCCTTCATTAAAAATACTTCTTTCAAATCACGCCTCAGAAATGAAAACAACCGTATTTTCATGTTGTCTGGACCCTATTTGAGAACACCTTCAGTATTTATTAGTTAAAATAGTGAGCTACACTCCTTTTCTACTCTTGCTTTAACGTAGACTCCCCACACACGCATCCTAAAAGTCTGGATTCATATAGCAGTGAATTCCACTTTGTTCTTCAGCATGTTCCCACAGCTTGTTCCTCCTGACTCACTCTGATGGTATTATTAATCTGCTTATTAAACTGTCACAACATAGCATAGCTTTAGTTTAGATGGCTGTGTTGTATTTACAACAGCTAGTCAAGGGAAGCATCTGTAGTTTCTACCTTAGCTTTGATTAAGTAGTAATAAAATATACCTACCGGTTTTTATTCATTCCCTGACCTTTACATGTGCAATTTCTATAACCTGTGACTTTTTTTCTGTACAGATTTAGTGTAATCAAAGAGATTATTTTATTTTCTAAGTTATTTTCTCAGTATGTTCTCCATGCAGTGGCTTTCAAAAGAAAAATCTGTTTTGCATAAAAACTCTATAAAATTGTTTTATATTTATATAAAAATTTGCTGCCATGCTTAATGTTATTCCTGTCCTATAATTGTGTAGTTAACATGTATATTACTTTGTTTATTTTCAGACGTTTGGAACAAAACCTCATCAAAGCCATTCCCCCTGGAGCTTTTACCCAGTACAAGAAGCTTAAGAGAATGTAAGTTTTAATAAGACCAATGTGCAAGAGCAATCATGAATCTTCCTGCTTCAAGTTCAGTATCTTTATTTTAGAATCATATTGGCAATTTCTACGTTGAAATCACTGGGGATTGCACAAATAATCTTTTCAAAGTGTAAGCAACAATGGAATTTGGTTCAGGGTGCCTAACAGTGCATGAAAACCCTAATAATGCTTAATTTCACTTCCTATTATAAACGATGTGAGCTAATTTGTTGTTAGTCTGTTCAAGCCTCAAATCTGGTTCCTCAGAAAAGATTTAAGTTCTTTTTTTTTTTTTTTTTTGGTCATCCATTCTAGTATGTGTTTGCACCACTTCAGTGTAGTTGACCCCAGTTATAGTAGGAGTGTATGTTCTTACAGAGTAGTTAAGATTTTCTTTTTGTAGTGTGTTCAATATCCTGATATTGAGATGGTTTGACTGTTTAGAAGAAACCAAAGAAACCCGCAGGAACTTTTCTCTGTTTCTTAATAACGAGTAGATTCCCAGGCAATTCTTTTTGTATTAGCTTGTGTTTTCTCTTTGGATTAAAAAAAAAAAATCCTGATTTGTAACAGCACGTTCCTGCAGATAATCTGGGCATGGCCCCTGCTCAGTCAGTCTTTTCATTTTGAAGTGACATATGAGAGATGTTGTGACAGTAGTACAATGATAGAACAACATACTTCTGCTCCACCGTAGTATCAAGATGTTGATGGGTTTCACTGGACCAGTAACGTCCACAAGTCATTCAGACTTTGTAGCTCAGTGCTAAAATGGCCAAAAAGGTGCCTTTACAGTTCTTAATTGTTTATGTGAACAATACCTACTGGAATTTAGAAACTGTCAGCTCATTTCACAGAAGACACTGGGTTATCACATAGCTAATGCTTTTGGAAGCTGAAAGAAGCTTGTGCTGTACCTTTGGATTTAAAGGTAAAATTGCTGTGTTTGCCAGTCCACACTTACCAATTTCCTAGAGCTGAAGAGCTGTAAATACGGATCTTAATATTTAACAGGACAAATCATCAATCTTAGAGAGTCTCTATTCTTCTGTCTCACTTTCAATATAGCTGTATGTATTTTTAAAGAAGTACTGTATTGGATGGCAAGATGGTAATTTCAGTGAAAAATGATAGATCCCTTTTCAGTGACCTAAATTGTAACTTTTTCAGTTCTTTCTGAGGTATGACTAATTTTAGATTTTGGCACTGTTTTACTGTCCTTTCATTTTTCATGGCTGGTGAACTCTAGTTTTATGGGAGTTGACCAAAAACCTTGTTCTTTAACACAACTAGCTACTCAACCCAATGCAGCCCTTACTATCTGAAATGACTAATGTTAGAATTTCACAGCAAAACTCCCCTTAGCAGGTTGTGTTAACAGCTTTCTGGAGTATAATTGGAATACTCATGGAGATCTGAACTCACAGTTAAATAATACGTTATTGTGCCAGATGATCTGCATCAAAGCTTAGCTAACGTGAAAGCATTTTGTGGAAGGAGTTGGGAAAGACAGTAAGGCTGCAGAATGTCCCATAAGAAACATGATATTTTGCCATTTGGTTATTGACCTGTCTCCTTCTTAAAGTTTTATTCCTGCTGGACAGTGAGGCTCTAAATTAGGCATCACTGTTGTTACATAAAGTTTAACTGAGGACATTTGTTCCGCTCCTTGTAGAGATTATCGACATCATCTTTTCAGTGTGCAAGAGTCCCAGTCTTATTAACACAAAAATATACTTTGGTCAAAAGACTACCTCAAAAGAATTATTCATCCTTTTCCTTATAGAGGATTTGATATCACTGAAGTCATCAGCCTTTCTTAATTTCTGTTACTTTGATTTCAATGAGCACTTCAATGGCATGAACATTATTGATTTAGTTAATTGATGCCCTATCCCAGGGTACAAATGAAGAACATTATTATTGTGGTTATTATTGTTATTTTTAACTATTATTTATTTTTTACTTAATTCAGAGGCTAGTATTACCATTGTGAATTGTATTGGTTTTTTTCTTCTTCTAGTGAATAAATGTGCAATAATATTAGGCATAATAGATTGCTCATGTGCAGCACTTTTGGTATTTTGATTGTTTACTGACTATTTCCCACAAGATTATGCAGTTTCCTTTTCTTAAATAACTGGATAACTGAGATTATTAGGTAAGAGCCAGTTATCCAAGACGGTCCTTGATATTAATAGGTCAACATGATAGCAGATGATGTGTGTATATTAATTCAAGTGTTATATTTCCATCTAGCTGAAGCTTCCTGTTTAGAATGTCTCTCCAGTAGCTTCCAGGATGGGGGAGTTACTTTGATGACTGGGTTTTGGCAAAGGAGCTGAAATCTTTTGTGTCTTGAACTTCATTATAATCGTCCACATCTTCTCACCCAGTTAGTTACATGAAGCCAAATGTACTTGTCTCAGAGAAGGATTTGGCACCTCTAGGATTCAAATACGCAGTTGAATTGTATAATCTGAGATGATGGTTCCCCTGACTTTGGGGTGAATGGAACAGGTCCTAGCTCTGTGCTCAATTACTCAAGGGCATTAGAAGAGGCTTAAGAACCTTGAATGAGGTAGGTCCCACCTCTAGAGTCCTAAGTTGCTGTTATTGCGTGGAGTACCCAGATATGCCATTTTGAGTTCATTTACGTAGCAATTGTGCTTGTACAGTGGTTCTATGAGTTCCAAGCTTTACAGAATTCCCTTCCCTTTTTTCTTGGCGTTTATGAGGCTTTTAACTCAGAAGTTTGTAGAATAAGACTAAGAGCCAGATACCTAGAACCACCTTGAAAGATGTGATTGTACCTCTCTAGCTGTGATGTTTGTAGTGGCATTTCATGTTGTCAAATTATTTTTTCCATATACTAACAGAAAACACGCTGAGATTTCACTGTCTTCCCGGTAGTTCAGTGGCATTGCTGCTTTTGTTAAGCATCTTCTAAAAATTAAACCATATATGACATGGATTTTTGCTGAGTACTCTTGTCAAATGAGAGCAGCCCATTTTCCATGTTAGAGATAATCCAATCATCTGTTTCTAATAATGTTAGTCGACAAAGAGAGTATTCATCCAATGCTATTAATAGTTTCGCATTTGGTTGCATCCAAAAATAAACCTTTGTTGTTTTAAAACCTTTTACAGTAAAGACGTTTAAGCCACACAGTCTTATGTTATACAGTCACTCATAGGGTATCCCTGATCTCCTGGTGCAAAGTCAAAACCAACTTATGTCCCCAACTGGTAACTAAGCCCGGCCACCCTCCAAGATGTGGTCAGCAACCTTTAGAAAGATCTCTGTCGTGCTGTCAGAGGTGCAGAGCGATTACTATGAGGTGACTAATGTATTCCCTGCCTGGGTGGAATCTTGATAAGTTTATTACGTTTCCAGCTAAAGAGCCACATTTCCATTGAGTGATTCAGAGATACCTTAAACTATGAAAATGAGCCTGATGTGATCTAAATTTATGCAGCTGTGCAGGTTAGAAAAACCCATATCTCTTTATATTGACGTAAATCAAGCACAGAATAGGACAATCTTAGCAAGGCAGACCAAAGGAAGGGAACAAAAGTGCACAGGCATAATTGAATCCCTTTGCCTCAGTAAAGTCAGAAGGAGATAGAGCCTCCTTATCCAACAGCAGTGGAGCTTGGGTTCTAATGGAAAGGAAATAATGTGTCTAATTATCTTCTAATGCTGATTGTAGTGCATCTGCATGAAGGGAGTGAGTGTCATCACCCAGCATGGCATTTATGCACGTTCAGGCACCATTAGTTATACACTCATTAGCGTCCGGACACGGGGAGAGAGTAAGAATGGAGGTGTTGAAATGTAGCAAATCAATAAAATAGTGCCGAAATACTTGTTTCAAAAACTAAATGCCCCTTTTCAGATTCCTGTCATTGTTCAGCAAACTCATGATTTCATTTCATCATAATAGGTTTTCATATGTTCCTCAGTTCACATCAGACACTTCACAGATTCACATCAGACTTCTACTTACATAAGAGTTACCAGAGAAAAAGCAACAAATACTACCAGGCAGTCTAAACAAGTTTCACAAAAACTTGTGTAAAGATACGTATCCCTACGTTCACTGTCACAAATTTGGCTGCTGTGAGTTGAGCTGAAGAGCTGGAGGCCTTCACTGAATGCTGTCCTTGTAGGCAGGATTTTGTAGTAGAAAACATCAGTAGATTGCAGAGCAGTTATCTCATGACCCTCAAAAAACAAGCAAAGAAAATCCCACTTCATGTGGCTAGATTTGTAAACAGAGAACTTCATTAAAATTTTAACCAACAAATTTTGTATCTTGAAACATGTATAGAATGGAAAACCTTCTTACTTTCCGATTCCTAAGTTATTTTTCAAGTGATGTTTATTTGGTCTGACTGGGCTCCTTAGCCTGTGCCCTGGTGGAAATAACAGTGAAGATGAACAGGAAATACTGTACTGCTCCAGCTTCAGCTATCAGTGGAAAGATTTGATGCTACCGATACAAGCTGATACCAACTGTCAGTGAATGCAACAGCATGGCTGAACGTTATGCCTGTAGCTAAGCACCTGGTTGAACTGATTGACAGAAAGATTGGATTGCAGTGACAGTCAGGATAAGACACCCAGTTCTGAGCACCTGGGTCCCTAGTATAGTAAATTTAGCTCCATGTATAAAGAAATTGTGGCGTAGTCAATGTTTGTGCACTTGGTTAGTTACGATTGAAATTGAAGGGCATTTTCCAATCTAGAAACATGCTTTCCCATGAAAATGATAGCAGGCTATCATCAAATTCCAGACACTTGTAGCTGAAAGGGTGGAATCTTGCTGGGGCTCCCTGACAGGGTCTGCAACCCCATGGTGCTCCTCGCTTTAAAGGTCCACAGTTTCCATTCAGATGCTCAAAAGCTTTCCCTAGTGTCTGAAAACTCCAGGCAGATGCATGGCAGAATTTTCTGCTGCTTGTTTTCTCTAGGCCAATAAAACCCAAACATCACTGGTACAGTGCCAAACTCCTCAGTGACACTGGTGCCTGCTTTGGGACAGGGGCTGGGTAGTCTGTTTCCCCATCCCTTTTCCCGGTGGTATTGACCAGAGATGGTGTGGGAAGTCTTGCCTCACAAGAATTTTATCATCTTAAGAATTATTGATATTGTTTCATATAAATTGCGGAATTTTGTAAGATTTTGATAGGAATTTTGTTTGACTATACTATGTGTTTCTGGTGCTTATGAGTATGTTCATATTTACATCTCATTTACCACAAAGTTTCTTCTCGTAGACAAACACAGTCTTGCTGTCTCAGAAGCCATCCCCCTCGTGCTTACACCATGCTGACAGTTAGTCCCACCATCTTAGTGCATGTCCTGCCAGCACTTTCCAGCTACCTTAGAACCCTCCTGTGTCCTTACATAGCTCAAAATTTCCCTGAGGTAACAGGATCTTTTAGTTCTGGTTTTGTATCAAGTATATTCCTCCAGTATAGTACTGCTGAAATATTTCCATGAAATTCCTGTTTACAAATTTTTGTATATTTGTATTATATGTTTGCTATATTGTACAAATGATTGTATTTTTAATCCTCCTTTCTCTTTACAGAGACATCAGCAAGAATCAAATATCTGACATTGCGCCTGATGCCTTCAAAGGCTTGAAATCTCTCATTTCATTGTAAGTATAAAATAAAACTGAATGGGCATTTGGGGAGAGCTTGTGTGCAAGAGAAATAAAAATGATAATGTGCTGTCTGGGAGAACTTATGTTCTTGTGTGCAATTGCCAGCTTGCGTGAAGCATCTTATCTTTTGTAAATGAAAAATTGGTCATGGAGATTAGGAGGAGGAAGTGTTTACACAGCTCTAGAAAGCTTTTTTTGTAGATGAACACCCCCAAGGTTACTGAATTCTTCACAGGCAGCACGTTAGTTGATCTGCTGTCCATGTGCATCTGCAGGCTAAGCTGTGCCCCCCAACTCATCATGGCACACAAAACCTCGTCATAGCTAAGACACTGTTTGGTGGTGTGAATCAGGGAGGAGTTAAGGGAAATTCTTTCATACTGAATTTTTCTTCTGTATTAAAGAGTTGAAGTTGTACTCTCTTGTGAGGTTTTGGGTATTTTTTTTTTTTTTGGTTTGGGATTTTTTTCAAACTAGTTAGGGAAGAACCTTAGCTTTTAAAAAATTGTTTATATTTTTTAACTGCAATTACTACTTTATTAAGCTGGAAGGGGACTAAATTATGACTTCAAACAGAAGATGAGAAGAGAAGGTAGGATCTCTTGACAACCATTCGCTTCTCTTTATAGGACACAGCAACTGTTTTAGCACCAAGTTGAATTTAAATGCAGCTATATTTCACCCTAGATACCCACAGCACTATTAAACAGTGGGGCTTTAAATGGGTAAAAAGAGCAATACAAGGTCAGAAGCTCGTTTGGAGAATGAACTGGAATAGAGTGTTAGAAAGAGCCCCAGGTTGAGAGAAGAGGTTAAGCTCAACTGGAATGGTATTTACCTGCGTTAAGTTGAAACACAGTTCTAAAACATTTAGCTCATTAATGTTCATATAACACAGTTTGATTTTTAAGAGTGTTTTATTTCTATTTTTTTTTAACATTCTCTAAATACTAGATCATTCTAGCAACCTATAGAACTTATTGACTAGTGCTAACATTAGAAGGCTCTTCAGTACTAACGTTAGATGTTGCGGTAAACTTCTAAGGCAGGATGCAGAAAGATGGGCCTTTTTTTGTGCCCTGAATCCAGCTGGGAGAATGCCAGAAATATATATTAAGTGTTGTTAGCCTTTGTTGAATAGTTAGGGCAGTATTATTCAACATGCTGTGGAAACGGTGAAATCCCTCAATGCTCTCTGGAAACGATTCAGTAAGAGAATGACGTTTACTGAACACTACAGTTTTGGCTTAATATGAAACTACTGCTGATGCTGCAGTGCTACAGCTTTCTGGTCTTGGCAGACCTCCTGGCTAGGAGCAAGCTGGACTGGAAGGCATTTTTACTGGGGTTGACATCCCAACTCAGAAGTTATTCAGCTATAGCTAATTCAGATACCCTCAGGTGGCCTCAGGAGTGGGACAGAACACATCAGAGTGGACAGCAAGAAAATGAGAATATAAACTGGGAAGGAATTGATAGTGTTTTGACTTGCACACAGAAGCAAGTGAACTGACTGTATTCTCTGCACAGTTGTCTAAAATGATATTTCAAGTAAATGATGTTTAAATATGTTTATATCCAAGTGGGTAGAATAGTGCTTAAGTTAATGCCAGGAGGTTACAGGAGGGAAGAGAGAGGGCAGAGAGGTGAGATGCAGCACAGAAAGGTCTATAGGGAGGGACTTGCCTCTGAGCAGTCTTTCCTGTGTTTGGTGCTTGTCTCTGACTCAGTTTCCTTTTACCGCAGCCACACAAAGCTGTTGTAACACACAATCTGTTTCTCCTCTCTTTTGCAGACAGTATCAACTCTACCCTTAAAATTGTCAGTCTCCTCCTCTAGGTTCAGTTGTCCATTGTGCTTGATACTGGCTTTTTCTTTCTTTTGAAAGGTCTTACTCTTGCTGTTTATTGCAGGTAGGTCGTACAAATATTTGCCTGTGGCCGATAGGCAAGAGTTAGTTCCCTGATCTTTCATGGCCTGTCACCCAGACCTGTGAGAGGTTCTTCCCCGCTGGTCACTTCTGCAGTTGTTTCAGTTTCTGAGCCCTAGATCTTGTTATCGGGTAAGAATATCTGCTCTTCTGCAGCATCTGGGTTTCCCTAAAGAAGCCTCCACCAAGTTTCTACTTCTGAGAAGTAGAGGATTTTCTTGCATCTGATTTCTGCTATAGCCACCAATTCAGTTCTGTCAATGGCAGAAAGAACAGTGTAAGTGCAAGAGAAGATGACCCCTTTGAAGTGCCAGCCCTCCCAGTGAAGCTGCCAAAGGGGAAAGAACAAGGAGGAGAACTGTAGTTAGCTTACCAGTGTGTTCTCTTGTAAGTGACTCAGTCCTTTGGGTGCCTGAGGCCCCAATAACTTTAGTCAGCTGCATGCCCTGAAGGAGCACCACTCCGCATACAATGCCTCAGTTCAGCTGAGAGTAACTTCTATTTTTCATGTATGTAAGTCAGATGTGATTGGTGGTGTACATTTTAATGAGACACCATTGAGGTTTAATCTGCACATGGAGCAGCTGGACTTCTCAGCTCGCTGAGTTAAAACAAGAATAAAGGAGGGGAAAATATTAATGCACAAATGAAAGTAAGCAACTTTGTTTCTATTAAAAATGAAGTACTGCTGTACTGCCTAAAATCCTTGCTTTTTTCTTCCCCCCTGCATTATTCCCATTTTCTGCTCCTCCCTTTACTCCCTGCTTGCATGCAATTGCAGTGCTCCCTATGGGTCTAAGAGAGCGAAAGTGCTTATCTGGAAGACAGCCAACATCGTTAGCCTGGCTGGCTAATGGAGCCCTATATATAGTGGGTTGCTACTCTACTTTCTTCTGAAGTTAAGTTAGTGTTTCCAGGCAGAACTGTTTCTCAGAGTACTCTGCTTATTGTACCTATGTGGGGATAGAAGAAAAAAATGGTGTTTTCAAAACACAAGAATGTTTATTACAGAAGCAGCTTCCCCTAAAATGTATAAAGCTTAAAACTTTTAAAAGTGTGGCAAAGTGATACATATGCTAGCAGGTCGTTAAGTTTTTATTTTAAATCTTTTTTTAAAGAAAAAATCCACCTCTGGGAGTCAAACAGGTCACAAAATCCTAATGCTTTAAATAAATCATTTCTACCTTAGGTTTTCTCTCTGTTTAGCAAAAGAAAGGCAAGCTTGTTCTTTTAAGGATTCAAGACATCTCCATTCCCTGCACACAGGAAAAAAATTGTTTTCTCCCTGCCCATTTTTCAGTGGGATTTTGTTCCCTATGCATACAGTGACTGTGTGGAACAAAGAATTTCTGCTCCTTTTTTCTTAGAAATATTTGGGCATGTATGTAACTTTTTTTGTTCCTGGTTGTGACAATAGTTAAGGAACCAGAGCCAAGAACGTTTTTTTTTCCTTCTTCTCAGAGCTTTCTGGTGTTTTCTTTTCCCTTTGTTGTGTCTCATGCAGGTGGCACTGTGTGTGTCCCTGCTCAGCTCTGGGGCTGCGTGTTCTGTGGATTTAATTCTCTGACAGGATGTGAAGCTCCCTTTCTGTATTTAGACACCAAGGCTTAGATCCTAAGCATATTTTTGGTATGAACCAAACTTGAAACCTGTTTATGGACAAAACTGAAGATACCGTAAGATCCAGCCTCTGGCTTTGAGAGAAGAGAGTTATGGAGAGCTTGCTATAAAGCCACTGCGGAGAATGGAGGGTGTTGTGGATCAAGGCCTGATTAAAAAAAAGGTCTTTAGTCTTAAAGGTGCTACTGTGGGATTTGGGAGGAAGAAGTTAAGTTGCATAATTTCAGTGAGAGCTGTTGGACAAATAAACTGCTTGTCTATAACAAGGCCTGTCCTCTTAAAAATTGGAAGTGTTTCTCTGTCTCGGAGATGATAACAAGGGTGCATACACTTGGCTGTGAGATGTAATGAGACTGCAGTTACTTGGGACCACATGAAATGTCCAAGATGAAAAAGAAAATACGTAGGATGATTTGAAGCTGGAAAAACAGTAAACATCACAGATGTAACTGAGCTGCGGCAACATAGCTGTGGCTTTTGCCTTGGAAGGATTGGTCTTGCCATCCAGTACTTCTCTCGATATAAACATGAGAGCATGTAGTCCCCTTGCATTGAGAAGTGTGGCAAAAGGATGTGTTATCTTAATTTCAAGCAAAAGAAATATTCCATTTGGAGTACACTGTGTTTGTGTTAGTTAGAATTGCACTTTGCTGGAGCTGGAGCAGTTATTAACTCAGTGCAGAACATGGTGGGTAAGTTATGAATAGTTTCACGTTTCAAGATTACTGTGGGCACTTTCTGAGGTAAATTAATTTTTCATTTAATCAACTCAAAATCTGTCTAAGATCAGTGAGAGGATTGTGTCAGCATTTGGTTATTGTTAATAGTATCAAAGATAAATGTTATTCTTGGGGTCTTCCCACAAATGTAGGTTTGGAAGGCCACATCCATACTGTCTGGGGACGTTTTATGATATAGGACAAAACAGTCTAAGCCTTCACTGAATGAATAAATTTTAGATCACTGCAAAGGGAGAATTCCTTTGCTTTTGTTCTTGTACTGAATTGGGGTAGTGAACAATTTAAAAGCTGAGATCAGCCTGGGCACAAAGACAAGAGACAGCTTAGATTTTGACATACCAGTCCCATTTAGACCATCATCTCTTCGGTGATGATATATGTGGTGTCATTCATGGTGATTTGAAATCTGCAATAAAACACTGTCTATTGCAATAACTGCCAAACTTATTTTAAGGTAACAAATTGCTTTGGATAGTTTTACTGTGATTTATTTAGCCTAACTTGTTCTGAAGAAATACGAAATAGTGGAGGGCGAAAAAAATTACTTGTCTGAGTTTCTTTCAGATATTAGGAATTTATTGCTGTTTTTATCTCTATCAATTTCTCCTCTTTTCAAAACTTGAATTTTTACTGAGCCTGTGCCATTGTATGTAGCTTGGGAAATATAATTCTTCCTAGCAAGAATTGTTTTCACAGAGAAGGGAAGTTGAAAGTGTTCTGAGGACTGAAAAAGACATTGCATAAAGTCAAAATTTGACACTTCAGTAAGAATGTTTCAGCCAAGCCAAAATAAAGGAACACTTAGCTGGAAACCATATGGTCTAGAGTAAGGGATTCTGTGCTAAGCTTTCATACTCCCAAAAAATTCTGTGTCACCTCCTAGGGAAAAATATCTATCTTCTAGCATCTGACTTAACAAAGCAGCTAAACTGCAACTACGTAGGTAGGCCAAGGAACAGCAATTGCTGTTTTGCACCCGTAGAAGGCACTATGCTAAACTTCAATGCATACAAAAGGCCATGTGTTGGTAAAGTCTTTGCCAATTCCTTGATTTTACCATTGTTCAAGAGGTCAGAATGTCTAGAGAATGTGAAGAATCAGTGAGGCTTTTATGTTTCAAGACCCTGCCGCTGAAGGCTTGTTACGTGCTTAATTGCATTAAGATAACGTGCTTGTTGCTTTGTGCTTTTTGAATACTTTCTGTCTGGTATATCCCAAGCTTTTTGATGAATCTATGCAGTGACAATTTTAACTGGTTAGTCTTTATTTGGAATTATTTAGAATATCAGTTGGATTAATCTGCAAAACTTGAAGTTTGGTAGTAACAACTAATTGTTTAAGTGAAAAATTCATATTTAATCATGTATTGCAATAGATAGGTTTTGGGGGGGAACGCTGCCAGAATTAGGCTGAAGAAACAGAATGCCTCATTATGCCTTCTATATATTTGTGTAGCCTCTTATTGCAGATCCATAATAACTCTACAGCTGAATAGGGTGTTTCTTCCCGGGTCTCCTCCAATGCTTGTGGAGCAGCCAGGGCTCCGTGCTTTATGCGTGTTGTCCTTCACGTTGTTTGGAAGGTTGATGGCAGCTTGAAAACTGCTGCAAGTTGTGAGCCAATCTGGCAAGGACTTTTGAAGATCTGCAGCTTGTGGTTTGTGGCCATGTGGAAAGCATTTAGCTGTGAACTGGCAAGCTGATGACTCTACATGCCACGGAGAATATAGCCCTCGGATGGCTCAGCTGCACCTGTGCCGTAACGGCAACTTGCTCATGTCAGAAAGTCACGTGCAAACAATTTGGGAAAAGTTTGCCTGAGTTAAAAATATAGTGAATGATTGTCCACGCTGTCCATTCTGGTGTTAGATACACCTGCCTTGCAGAAAAGACAAGAATAGAATTCACGCACTGGCAAGTCTGATGTGTTTGTACATCTCTGTGACTGTTTTCTCCATTCAGACTGGTTTCCATCTTTGTAAGAGGGACTCCCATGTGTGATGAGAAGAGAAAGAAAGGAACAGTAAGAATAAGGGTACCTATTGGTCTCTCGGGTGGTTTTGGCTTAGCGTTTTAAGATTAGCATTATAATTATAGAATTAAGCTATAATTTACTTTCTCCTGAGATGTACATCATGTTTAGGGTAATTTCATCTCCATCTGACAGTGAGTGGTATATGTCAGACCTGTGACTAACTTGGTCCCCAGCAAAGCTGAGAAGCAAATAAACAATCAGAAGCACACAATAAAAGTTTTAGTAATTTTTTTTGTGTCCTAATAAATGTTGCTTTGATTCACTGATTTGCTGTCTCTTGGCAGCAATTACTGAAGTGATTTTACTTCTATTACATATTAACTTTGTTAGTGCATTTTTAATAAAAAATATTTGGGGTCTAAGATTTCAGGTGCCAGGGAATAGAAGATAGGTTGTATTCCTGTGCCAAGCCTGCAAAGTAGCCGAGACACGTATATGTCCTACAACATCTGTAAGGGAAGCACGTGAACTTGCCATGCCATAGGCAAATATCCGAAAATGTGTCTGTCTTAGTAAAAGCATTGGAGATTTAAATTAAGTTCTTCAATTGTCTTGACTAGGTTTGCTCTTATATTGCCTTTTGAAGTTTTTTATTTGTTTGTTTGGGGGTTTTGTTTGCTGCTTTTTTCTCCCAAGCTACTATTCTGGAAACATTGTGGTTCATGGTGGTGAGAGAGATGGGCAGAGAGACAGGACAAGAGAATGTGGCTGCAATAACGGAGCGTACGTCCCCTTGCCAGTCTTTTCTGTAGGCTAACTCACTCCTGGTACTGGTAGCAGTGCAGCAGCTGGTACATTCAGAACAAAAGCATCTTGGATTGAGAACCTGACCAATAGTCATAAGTGTTGGTATGAGTAGACTTTTATCCTTTTTTCTTAAAGAGAAAAAGTGAGAAGCAAAAGTTTCTGTGCTTTCTATTAGAGTTAATGGAAATAAGGAACTCAAGACATGAGATGCAATGTGCTATCTCCCCTCCCTTCTCTTTGCTTCTTTCTGTAGGACGGTGTGACTTCAGCTCTGGCGTGGCAGGCAGACAATGGCATTAGCTAATTTGGCTCTGTGTCGTGCTGAACATGAATATGAATTAGAGCCAAGTGCCTGAGCTCTCATACTGACTTTTGTTTAGCTGTTAATTTGTTTGAATGTTAATGTGCCACATGCACATAAGCCCAGTTAGGTTAGAAAATGCTTACTTTCTTTTCCTGGCACCCAAAAATTGGTGCTTTGTTTTATTTTTTCAGCCATTTTAATCAGTTTTGTTTCACTCAAAATAATAAAGAGATGTATAAGCACATCCAAGGTTTCCAATTCAGTGAAGCGCTGCACCGTGACCTTCCGACTCTTAAATTAAAAGTAAATGAAAAATTACTTTAGAACAGTCTTACTTTGATACTTGGCATCTAGTAGCACCACAACTAACAACAGCACTGGGTGTGAGTGTTGAGAGTGGTTTTTACCTCTGCAGCCACAATAACCCTTAGTCTGGAGTGAGGATTTATTTTTTTTTACTTCTTTCCATGGGCACTTTGTAAACCTTACCTTCTGAACTCTGTCTTATATACTCCGGTAGTACTCATTGTTGATCAGCATTGATGATTCTGCTGCTTCTCCAAACTAAGGAAGATGCTAATCTAACATCATAGAGTTTATAATCTAAACTTTGCATACAGATGACATACTGCATTCTGTGGGCATTAACTTAATATTTTAACCTTTTATAGTTTATTTGCAGAGGTTTTGCTTCCTGGTACCAGTGCTCACAACAGCTAGCTCGTTCAGAAAGAAGTCCGTAATTCAGCCATTTGGGTGTTGTTGTGGAGCCCGGTGAAATTCAGTGACTTGAATATTATCTCATATTTTGAAATTACTGTCTAAGCAGACCTGCTTGCCTTTGTAAAGTTCCACCATCATTTCTGTCTAGTTTTGGGCAGAGTATAAAAAACTATGTACCTTGCATGAAAGTTTGTTGACGTAGGAAATAGTGTGTGCCTTCTGAAGCTGAAACTAACCAACAATTAGAAAAATCTAGTAGTACTAGCATTCATTACAACACACAAACTGTAACAGCACATTAAAAGCCAACCTCCTTCCTCTGTAATAGAGAAGTTGTGTTACATTTGTTTAGAGAAAGTATAATGCTAGATGATTCTTAGTTTCTTGAGTAGCAGTTCAGTTCCTGCTCAACTGTAAAAGTAATGAAAAACGAAGTTTCAAGTTTAGATTTTCACATCTAAGTGGTGTTATCTTATTTAGATTCTTTTTATTTAGGCTCAGAAATGAGCTGATCTGGGAACTCTCCCACTTCCAATGACTGATGAGGAAAACACCGAAGTGGTGATACTCTGGGAAGGCCAGAGGGTATTGTAAATGGTCCGTCATGCTAAGTGTTTGTTTTTCAATATGTTCAATTCACTGTAATATTTTAAATGTTGAAAAACAGGATAAGCCAAATTTTCAGCCAACATCTAAGCCTCACATGTCTATTTAATTAATTGCTAATATACTTTTCCATCTTAAAAAGTTAGTGAATTAACCAGTTCAGTAACGTAGAAGCAACAGTTTTGACATGGTCTGGTTTATAACTATTTACAATGTCCTATGTAGATCATAGAAATTACATAAAATGTATTTTTCCAAATTTTAAGTCTATTAAATTGTTTAGGTAAGTTGTAAAGAGGGAGGGTAATCTTCGCTTTTACCAGGACCCATATAAGCTACTTGCTCTCTTTCTGGTTCTGACAAATTTTATCAACTTGCAGAAAGGACAGGAGAAAATATTTAGCCGTGACTGGAATTGAGGTGTTCCTGTCATATGTGATTTTGCTCTGATCCCTAGGTAACACATCTAACAGTGATTTTGTCTGGTTCTTCCTTTAGTTCAATTTCTGAAGATACTGTATGTGCATTTTTCCATTAAAAAAGGAAATATTTTTAAAGTTAAAACTGATTCATGGATATCAGGTCATGTATATTCATATATATTTATGGTTGAATAAATGTATACAGTGACTCTCATTTGTGTTATTAAATCTTTACCAATTTTTATAACTAAGCAACACCTAAATTTATTTGAGTTTCTGAAATACACATCTATTTCCAGTTCAGGCTCAATTTCTTTGTATTATCTAGTTGAAATGGTAACAGCAGCTGGTGAAGCCGTAATATTTTATCCAACGATGCCTGTGTCACATTTCATGCCAATTGTTATATCTTAAGAGGTTCAGTCATATGAAATTTTATCTACAACCAGCTTTTGCTCCCTGGCTTTTGAATTCAGTATTGCTGAGCAGAATTCTAGGTTTCTGCATCAGGCAATGTGCCTTTCAGTGGTTAAAATATTTCTTACAAGGGTGGAAAAAAAAATCCCTCAACAGAATGAAAAATATTTGAGATAGAGTTTTTGGATGATGTCCAGTTTCTACATTAAAAATGCTTTCCAACACCAGACGAACCCTGAATCATAACGACTCATTTAATACCATGTGCTCTCTGGAAAGAAAATGAGATCAGTAGTTAAATGAAATGCCCACAGATCCTGGGCATGGTGCACAAGATCAATAAAGATGATAATGCAGAGATGTGGGAGGACACTAAACTGGTCTGTTACTTAAGATTTATTTTGTCTTCCTGAATCTTTCAGAGTGCTCTATGGAAACAAGATCACAGAGATTCCCCAGGGCCTTTTTGATGATCTTGTGTCTCTGCAGCTGCTGTGAGTATGATCCCTTCCTCTTCTTTATTTTACAGACTAGCTAGATGTACTGTTTTTTTCAGCTTCTGACATTAATATAATCACCTTTTCCACTGAAAACTCACTGGGACGTGCTAGTCTGTTATTTCTGTGTCAGGCAAGANGGGGGGGGAGGGAAGGAATGTGCCAACAGTTTTATAGCACAATGTGTACAATGGGTAATAGACACAGAAGATTTAAGTGTGGGGAGGAAATGAGAGATTCAGTGAAGTCCAAGAAAGGAAATTTGCTGCTGTGCGGGTGGGGATGCCATCTGATTGTTTTTACACATTTAGCATTTGTGGATGAGTTTTTAGATCCTTGAGGGCTCCTATGCTGCAAGTACCTGCACATGCAATCAATATGAGAGTACGAAAGATCTTACTGGTGAAGCCACACTTGGTTCCATATTCTTACCATGCCAAATTTGGCTTAGTTGCAGAAGAAATGGTTTCAGAATATGTTGTGTATTTGAGCATTTTATGCCACATGTGATTTAATACACCGTCATGATCAGGAGTGATACATATATCATACACTTGTCAGGATTTATTAGCATAAAAAAATTATAGCATAGCATATGCATATATAGCATAACAAATTTCCTAACCCAGATGTGAAATTACAAATTTCACTCACTCTTGTCTCCATAATCACATTGCGAACCTGTAACTCCTTCAAAGAGAAGGAAATCGACTACTATTTCAGCTGGACAGTAAAGGGGGAAGTGAGGTGAGTTTAATATGTATTCCTGACGTTCTCATTACCATCTTGGATGATGCACTCAGAAAGTAAAGGTGATATATGATAAATTAATCAATTCTGGTTTATATCACACACAACTCTCCACCCCCAAACAATAAATTATATAAAATAAGATATAGCTTCTAGATGTGTTATTTTAAGCCTTTCTGACTGTCCTGACATAACCAGTAATGAATATCCAAAAGTTCATGATTACTGTTGAATGTGTCGCTCTATGATTGCTGCACTGTTATGCTATATAAAAATAAGCCTAAATTTAGATTAAAAGCCCATGAGCAAAGCCAAAGAGGTAAAATACAGTAATGATAAAAAATGATAAATAGTGGTTGAAATTATACATTAAGTGAAGGGCTACTCAGCCATTAATTTTTCCATAAGGTCTTAATTGCAAACATGGACCACCCTTTGCTAGAGAAGGACAAGGAAGAGCATGTATGGTTTGGTCATGCAGTCCTTGAGCTGCCATGGTGGGAAGCTGTTCATCTGCACTCAACCACTTATTTTATCTTCACCTTCTCCACATAGTTTTTTCTAGCAGCCCCTTTTCTCTCTCCTGTCCCGTACCTTACCAGTTAGTTAGTACTGCAGAGTCTTCATGGCAGCCTGTGCAGCAAGAGAAGGCTGTGTATTTGGGGAAAGGGGTTGGGGGGTAGTTTGCCATGTTGGAGAGCAATAAGCATGAAAGCAATAAGCATGAAGCTGAGACTTGGTACCTGTTGATACAGCTGGCATCTTAGTTGTTGGCAGGCTCTGGTTGTGCTCAGTACAATGGAGACATCATACAATTCAAGCAAAAGGAGAGCTAAAACTTAACTGGTCACACTGACCTCTGAGAAGGAAACTGTGTTAAAAAATCTGAGCTTTATCATATTCCTCCCCCCCCCCCTTTTCTTTTTATGGTTACAAGTTCTAAGTGATAGTTGCTCTGTCTAACCCAGGACACTTCAGGAAAAAAAAAATATAAATAAAACGACTCTATACATGGCTCATGGTGTCTTATAAAAATGTAGGTCTAGAACTTTTTCATAAAGCATTAAGCAGGTTTCAATGCTGTTAGTCCTTGTCTGCATGTAGTGCAGGCTTTCAACAAATTACGTATTTAAGCCCATATTCTGTAATTTTCCAGTCTGGATCAGCTCAAGTGATGCCTTTTTATTCAAGGGGCAAAATATATATGCCAGTGAACCATTAAACCACGTTGTACTTCAAGCACTGAAACATTCTCAAACTGAGATGATGTAAGTAGGTTGCCCCATTATGGGATTCCCAGAGCATTGTGCCTCTGGAGCCTTTCAGGACCTTCATGAAAGTGCTTGAATGTAAAGCAGGTTTTGGCAAGGAGGGCATTGAAGGATTGTGGTTTAAATACAAACAAATATCTGCACACTTCTGATCCTGGCTTTGAAGCAGCTATTATGGGGTTGTTTGTAGTATTTTAATGGATACCAAAAAAACAAATGGCATCGGTTGGTTTTAGACCTGCTGTTGAACAGTTGGCAGAGTGCCCTATGATTAGACCTAATTTAGTGTTCAGTGGGCTCTAGATTGGATTTCTTCTCATTAGTCTGGAGACACACTGATAAGAAATCTCTGATTAGGTATCCTGGTAGCCGGTATAATTTCCTAAGCTTGAGCTGGAGCATTTTTGAAAATACACAGGTGTTATGGTAAAGCAGGACAATCGGAAAAAACGAGTCATCGTGGGACCTGTATAAATTTTGAGAGATGGTATTTAGAAGGAAAAAATAATTGCTGTGAAATTACAGAGCAGATACGATTGTTATTTGCTGTTTTGGGTAAGACTCATCAGAGTTTCTCAGAAATGTCATTATCCTTCTGTTTAAATATACTGTCACAATACAGGCCCAGATTATTTTTTCTGGCAGAATTGTTCTGTGTAAGTGCCTTCCATCTGCAGCCAGTACCACGGATGTCAGAACCACTGTAGCTGGGTAAAGTAATGCTCAGCTCAGGCATGACAGCATCTTAAACTGCCCCCAGCTGACTTTGGTGTATGGGAAATGAAGATTTCAGAGCAAGTTTTAGACCGCCTGGCTAGCATGAGAGTTCTGTATTTCTGTCATACCAGACAGAGGCAGGTAAGCTAATGTTGTAGCATATTTGGCAAGAAAATAAGCAGGCATGGTTAGAAAATAAGGATTTTTTTGCTGGAGGGGGGAGGTGGTGTTTTTATATTTTGAGGTTTGTTTTTTTTAAACCCTATTGGTTTAATTTAAAATGTGGCTTCTGAAGCCTTCATTAAAATTAGCTATCTTAAATACTTAAC
The DNA here is from genome assembly GCA_013400055.1 of Nycticryphes semicollaris. NCBI lineage: Eukaryota > Metazoa > Chordata > Aves > Charadriiformes > Rostratulidae > Nycticryphes > Nycticryphes semicollaris. Next base: position 191,775 of record VXBJ01003175.1, on the reverse strand, counting down.
ATTTGCCACGTAAATAATCGCAATCAGATTTCTGTTAAATTGCCGATTTCTCAGTCTTCCTAAATATGCATTTGTAATCAACACACTAGTGAACATTATTCTAGAAGCCCAACTACACATCTGTTCTGTGTGGAACGGAAGCTTTTCTTGGACCATGTCTTTTTCCTTATCCTGTTTGAAGTTGCCAGGAGGGAGGATGCTAGAAAGCCGCTGCTCCCTGTCCTCATACATTCTTCTGTTCAGCAGCCTGGATCAAGTGTCTTCTGAGAATTTTAGGTCAATTTGGATTTAAGGCTATACTGTTTTCAAGGAAGGGATAACTGGAGTCTGCTTATTTTATTTTTTTAAAGTAAAAGGAAACTTTTGTTTCATTGGGGCAAAAATCCATCCAAGCTGTGAAATAGCATTTAATTAATTATAGTTTGTGTGACTTGCATTTGAATATCAAATAATGGAAAGGGTTTCAGGTTAAGGTGGGAATTTTCAGGTAACCATTAGGTGTGGCCAGTTTGAACTCAGTTTTTGGTACTCGGTGGCTGGAGGTCCAGATGGAGAGCAGTGACAAGTGGTGTCCCTCAAGGGTCCGTGCTGGGACTGGTACTGTTTAACATTTTTATCAACGATATAGACAGAGGGATTGAGTCCACTGTCAACAAGTTTGCAGATGACACCAAGCTGTGTGGTATTGTCAATACACCAGAGGGACAGAATGTCATCCGGAGGGATCTGACCAGGCTGAGATGGGCCCAGGTGAACCTCATGAGGTTCAACTAGAGCAAGTGCAGGGTTCCGCACCTGGGCCGGAAAAATCATCACTCTCAATACAGACAAGGGGATGAGGTATTAGAAAGCAGCCCTGAGGAAAGGGACTTGGGCGTGCTGATGGATAAGAAGCTGGACATGAGCAGGCAGTGGGCACTTGCAGCCCAGAAGGCCAGTCACATCCTGGGCTGCATCATAAGGTGCGTTGCCAGCAGATCCAGGGAGGTGGTTTTGCCCTGGTGAGACCTCACCTGGAGTACTGTGTGCAGGTCTGGAGCCCTCGATACAGGAAGGACATGGACCTGATGGAGCTGGTCCAGAGGAGGGCCACAAAGATGAGCAGGGTGTTGGAGCACCTTTGCTTTGAGGACAGGCTGAGGGAGCTGGGGTTGTTCAGCCTGGAGAAGAGGAGGCTCCAGGCAGACCTAAGAGCAGCCTTTCAGTGCCTGAAGGGGGCCTACAGGAAGGCTGGGAAGAGTCTGTTTCCAAAGGCCTGCAATGACAGGATGAGGGGCAATGGCTTCAAGCTGGAGAAGAGCAGATTTAGATTGGATATTAGGAATAGGTTCTTTACTCTGAGGGTGGTGGAACATGGGGACAGGTTGCCCAGGGAGGTGGTTGAGGCCCCTTCCCTGGAGATATTCAAGGGGGCTCAACGAGGCCCTGGGCAACCTGGTCTAGTTGGGGGTGTCCCTGCTGACTGTGGGGACGTTAGATTAGATGTCCCTAGAGGTCCCTTATGGCCTTGACCATTCTATGATTCAATGAACACCTGTCCAGGAGACCTTAGACTACCCTTGGTCTGTCTGGAAACTGGAATACATTCAAATGTCATGCTCTTTCAGGAGCCTTTGAGTTTGCCAATCTGTCTGCCAGTCACTGCTTAAGGGGGCACAACATAACGCTGCGCAGTTCCCTCTTTTTTCAGGAGCCCGGTGACAGACGGAGCTGACGGTTGCTCTGCTTGCTCCCAGGTGAGCACACGTGCAGCACCAGGCTGCAGTCAAACAGCAAGGCAGACAAGTGACTCGAGACATTCAGCTGTGGGTAATGGGCACCAAGTTTGTTAAGCAGTATTTTTTGTATCTAAGTAATACACTTTCCTCTCTGCAACCATATTAAAAGCAAACATGCTGGGAGCCTTTTTATTACTGTTATACACTGTGTGCTTCGCAGTGCCGTGTTGCCTGGAACAAGAAGGTATCATAAAATCTCTACTGTTGAAATGTATAGCAAAATAACATACGGGGATGAAATCTCATTTTTCAAATGTCTGGCAAGACGGTTTCAGTGTTCAAGAAATCCTTTTCCTTGAGGAAATTTACTTTGCATAATTCTTAATCATACAAGTGCTCAGGCATGTTGAGCCTAAATCATACGGTTGAGATCCCCATCTTTCTTGCTGGGCAAGAAAGAATCCCTACAGTGGACACTGTTTCAGTGTTGGTAGCAGTAGATATTCTCATGGGGTACATATGTATTGAAATTAGAGGTTTTTTGTATTCCTCTCTTGTAAAAAAACGCCAAAAGCTTGCAGCCTTCTCCTCTTCCTCCTGATATCTGATCATTAAGGAAAACTCCATGTGGTAGTTGGAAAAGACCAATATTGACGCCTGGACTTTAACGTATTGGCAGGTAAAGTAACTTCACAAATTAGACTTCCAGATCCACTCATCTAATCTGGGTTAAATTTGGAACTAGAATTTCCAATTTCAGCTGACCTTTATTTTAAATAGACTTGTATGAAGTGACAGGTTGTGTGTGTACTTTGAGAAACTGCTATTATCAGTCTTCTCAAAATTCCATGGGTCAAATTTTAAGTGATTCTCCTTTTTAACCTGCTTTTTCTACTTTTTAACATGCTGTTTCTACTTGGATGAGTAGTGAGATACTTGGTACTCTGTAGCTCTTCTGATGAGGCTCCTTGGAAAATATCTCCATGGCAAATTTGCCAAGTTTGAAGTGCTTGTGTTGATTCATAATTGTAAATTGAATCCCCGTACTTAAGAGCTTAAAATAGGATCTACCAATTCTTTATTGTATACACTTTTGGAGCCTGTTAGAAGCTCAAAAAAAATGCAGTGAAGCACAAACCTGTACAAACTATTTAAAAAAAATAAACACAAAATTACTGGGAATAACATACATCAGTTCCAGTATTTTTGTGTTGTATACATTACACTCTTACATACACACATATCATTGAACAGTGCTGCAAACAAGCATGTAAATTCCAGAATAAAGACATTACGGTTTTCCATTTCCAAGTCCTTTATAGCACAGTAGTCTCTCCTCCTCCCCATAGCATTCTTCTGAGATTGAAGTGATGTATAAAATCTTCAGTCTTGTTCCATGGAGTCCATGGAGAGACAATGGCAGTTTAAAAAA
>VXBJ01003175.1:165062-188610 GCA_013400055.1 Nycticryphes semicollaris | reverse complement strand
AAAAAAAAAAAAAAGAGACCTTCTGACTAAATGTAAGGGGAAGCATTTTCCCAACAGCAGTTGAAGCAATGGAGCAGGCTGCCCAAAGTTGTGTGTTCTCTGTCCTTGAAGATTTTAAAGACCAGACAGAATAAAACTGTAGAGCATCCTGGTCTGACCTTATAGTACACCCTGTTCTGGACAGTCTAAGAGGACAAGAAACCTCTCAAGCTTCCTGCTGTCCTGAATTACCCGGTATCTGATGAAATAATTGTTCTTCAGCTNTATTACTAAACTCACTAACTGCTGTTGAAGTGAGGGAGCAGCATCTGCCAGACACAGAAATACAATTAGAGTCAAGCACTAATGAAAGACTGCAACAGCATCTGCCTCTTGTGTGTCACTTGTGTAACCAGCCTGCATGCAGCTTCCCAAAACAACCGCCGGTTCCTACGTCAGTGTGTAATTCATTAGCGCTTCTGACGCCAGTGCTCCAAGCTGGGCTCACCTGACAGAAACTCTCCTCGTTATTGTTGCACAAGAAATTAACTTCCTGATAGCACAGGAAGTTGAGAAAATGTGTTTATTGTGCTGTGCATCTGAATTATCATGTGGTTTCTAAAATCAGCTGTGACCTTTTGTGCAGGCCTAAGTCAGGCGATATTGAATTATGAGTAACAGAAATCCAGATGCTACGATGATATGTGCTTATAATTCTCCAGGTAGTAACACTGGTACCACAGAATTGGTTTATGGGTTGTGTTCAGCTGGAGTTGAAGTCTTTTGGATCAGAAATTAAGGGAAGCCTTTACAATTTCTCCAAAACAGGACTGTCAGACTGTGCTCAGAGCTTCCTTCTTGACTCACTACCAGCTTGTGACTTTTCCATTTTAATTTACATTGAATAAATTTGTCATCACCATCATCCAGTTTCCTGAACATGGAGAAACACTTGAAGCTGGTTCAAGCAAGCATGATGATGATTTCACACTGGTTATTATCAATTGAAGCACTGACAGACTCTTCAGTGGTCAGCCATCACATTACGAAATGTAAATTTTAGTAGATCTCTAAATATCTTGACACATTGAGAGGCAATCAGATTGTTTCCCTACACCCCAGGCCATTTAAAAACATTGCTGGAACATAATATAATTATTTTGCCAATAAGTAAGCAGGGGCACACACAATTCTGTCGTTAGACGTTGCTTGTCATTGACTGCTGGGATGATAGAGTACTTGACTAGATCCTTCCATACTGACATTTCAGCAGTTCTCCTGTGATAAGTTATGTTAAATCAAAGATGACACTCAATTCCCTATAAATTTCAAGAGAAAATGCTGAAAAAAAATTACAAAAAAGCTTTTTGGCTTTTTGTAACAGGTATTTTATATCCTAAGGAATGCTTTTTGCCAAGAGTCCTTTCTTTGCTGCCCTATAACACCTTTGAATGTAGGTGAAGCCTTCGACTATTGATATCCTATAAAAGTCACAGATATTCAATTTGTATTCTGCTGTTACCCATGCAAAACTGTTACCCAGTTCTCCTCTTCCATACGACTCTCCTGTGCATTTTACATCTGCCCTTTTCTGGTGAGTTCTTATTTTCCCTAGTGGAGTCTGGCATGTGGGATGTGCCAGCCAGTTCATGGGATGCTGAACATTTTAATTCTCATCATGTTTTTGTCACTGTCAAAACAGAAAGCTGGTGAAAAAGGAGAAGTTTTCCAGTGGCTCTGTGCAGTTTTTCTCCCTGAGACTTTCCTTTGGCTCACTAATGTACTTAGGATGATTTCTGGTCCATCCTGTAGCAACAGCAATCAACCGTCAGTCTCCAGCATGTGCTAAGGTTGCTAGGCTGCTGTTTCGTTCTCCAAGTTATGTAGTTATTTGCTGATAGTTTGATTACTTGACCTCACTGCGCTGAAAATACAAACATTGCCAAGGGTAAAACCCATATAGACATCCCCATTTGCTCTTAAATACTTTTTTTCAATCATTTTGGGTTTGGAGTTCAAAATGTTATTTAAATGTTAATCACTTGAAGCTGTACATGGGCATATAATTCAATTATGGGACCATCTTAATTATGCAGATGGTGCTATGAGCATCTGATACAATTACAGTGCCAATTCAATATGCATTCATTCAAAGGGCTTAGCTGAAACATGTTATTATTTCAATGTGTGTGGACAAATTCACTTCTTCAGGAAATGGGTTCATGGAATTGTAATACTGCTCTGCTCAGCTCATTGCTTTGAGTGGTGTGTAAACCACAAGGCCTTTAAACATTCTCCTGTGTCCTGTGGTGGTCCTAGGGCTTGCAAGAGATTTCTTCATGTTTTTAACATATCCAGAGGGATGAAAATGGAGACTCGAGTTAATAATCCCTCATCCCTCTGGGTAGCAGGCAGGTTTGTTCTACTTGAATTTTTAACCTGCTTATGAATGCCACACCACATCTGGAGGCCGTGTGTAAATCTCATCCAATCAAGCTGATAACAGAATAGGAAAATTAGTGGAATTTACTTTCACCAAAAATTGATGCAGAATAAAACCACATAATTCTTGCTAAAATAAGAATCAGCTTTTAATATTGTTCCTTCTTTTGGTGTGAGTCCAATAAAAGGAACCCTTAGTATGTTTTGCATCATGGTTCAGTGTCTAAGGAAGATCGGTGTTTCTGCTTCCTAGAATATGTTTTTCTCATCTGCTTGTGTGTTAGTTTAAAAATAAATTCTTATAACCACTTTTAACACCACGTGAGGCCAGCCTTGTATACCTAATTAGTAATTGGATCCCATTAGGGGGTCTATGATAGTGAAGAAAGATTAAGCAAAGGACTGGAATTTATATAGGGGTATGTCCATAGAGAGTGTATTTTAAAATATCAGCATTTTGAGAGGAATATAAACCTTAATGCCTCTTCCCTCTAACTCACGGTGAGTAGGAGGAAAAAGAATCTTGGGATGATTTATACTACTTTCTCACCGTTTTTCACTTCCCCCCTCTCCCCTCCCTCCCCTTTCTCCACGATTCTGGTCAAGAAATAGGACATTTATTTATCTCATGAGCCACTGAGCATGGCCACATCTGTATTACTCTTGAGCACGCTATCTGTCCTTTTTAGATTTAGGTACTTCACAGATGATATACAGAATAGGTGGTGTCACCTCAGAAAATCTGTGTAGTACCTGAATTCCCACTTCTAAACAGTCTGCACAAGTACTTTCCTGTTGGCAAATTACTGTCACTGGTGCTTAAAGGAGAGAGTGTGCCTCTGTATTTGTGGCTATGTATAGGATCAGTTTCTGTCATTTTTGGTATTTAACTCTTACAGAAATGTCACAGATTATATCACCCTGAGTCTAGTCGTTGCAAATTCATGCCAAGAAAGCTTGTCATATTGTTAATTCTCATTTCCAGCATTGGGTTTATTCATGTTTGGTTGAAAATAATCACAGAATGAATTCAAAACCTGTGTATTCACTGCAGTTGTAGGTCAGCTTTGCTCTGAGGGTTTATGAAGTGGGATCAATGATGATTAGACTTCAAGCCCACTCTTCTCAGAGGCATGAACAGCACCTGCACAGCTCAGCTCTGCTGTGTGTGCACTTCCCAAGCATCACAAAACAACATGCTAATTGTCCACCTATATGAATGCAGCTGTAGTTCACTTGTAAATTCTCTTTTTACTGAGATCATTGTCATTTTTGCTTTATTCTTTGTTGCAAGTACGGCTTGCAACATGAAATATTACTATAATCTTAGAAGAAAAAATAGCATCTAGCCAAATAAATCGAAGTAAATTCTTGCTTTCAGTTGTCTTCCTGTGTAACTAAGGTACCAAGCTTCTGTCATGGAACAACCAATCTAAGCTAATAAGCATTACCTAAAACCAATGGGGGACCAGTGCACAAGGACAGGGTGTGGAAACCAAAGGATTTGAAATACTTGTCTGGGGATATTGTTCAAAACTCAGTAGCTTGAAGCAAGATCTCAGAACTTGAGTGGATGTGAGGAACTGTTCCTGTAGCTTAATGTGCAAATTACCCTGTTACTTCTGGTGGAGTCAATAGGACTGTGGTTTAGGTGTCACATAATTATCAGCCACAAAAATACAGATTCCAGAGGGGTCATACTAGTACTGCTTATGATTTCCTAAAATTATGTTAGCCATTAGTTCATGCAAAAAATGTAACCTCATTTACCCATTATGGCCTTCTATGTGACTTTTTCTTCTCTAATGTCTAACGTTGTTTTCCACAATATATAAAGGAGAAAATTCAGGTAAATTTATATTGACTTTATGTAGGCTTGAAAGGTGGATTGTGCTCTGATGCCCCCTCATTCCAAAGCTCCGCATTCCTACTCTCCTGGAGAAAAAGACTCTACTGAAGTATTCCTCCTTCTTTTACATATCACAGTTACTGTAGCCCTTTACTGCAGTAATGAGGCTCTGCCAAAACAACAGGAGCAGAGAGCTGTATTGAGTGTACAATGTTCCAAAGGTTTCAGCCCTGCAAAAGCAGGGTGCTATACAGAGGAAGCGTCTTCTGAAGTTATTTTTTGGAGCAAAAGAGAAGCCTCATGTGCAGTTAAGGAGCAGGCTTTTCTTCCCTGAGAGGTTGCCCTCTGTCTGTAGCAGTGTACGTGCAGTTTGTGGAGAACAGAAGGTCCCTCGGCTATGAGAGGTGTGTTCAAGGTGGTATATCTGCTTGCTGAGGAATGGAGGTTGTCTTTTCCTTTTTACCTATAAACATATTTGTCTTCTCATTTAGTATTAATGACAAGCCACATGTTGCAACATTAGGCTCTTCAAACTCTCTGAGAAAGTAGCAAGAAACATTCTGTGTCCAAGAGGACGGAGTTTACAGCATGTATTTCTTGCAACCTATGATTTTTCTCAGGCTGATGGTAGTGAAAAGAGGTAATTTTAGCTTTTGTAAGAAGAATAGGTTGTTTCCTGACTATTTTCTTCTAAGATTTCTTCTAAAATACCACATATGCAGATGACAATGACATTTTGAGTGTTCTCGTGCTCGGTTGTCTCAGAGGGAGGAGATCCAGCTTGTTGTCGGGATTGTATGTGCTTGTTATACATGACAGGACTCTGGCTGGATAGTCTAAGAGAATTTATTCTGTAGTGCTCAAGATTTTCTGGCTGAATTGATTAGTTTTGCCAACTGGCTGCTGCATAGCTGTGCAGAATATATATTTTAAGAATGGGTGTAAATTGCCTTTGTGCTGCTTTTCCACAACTGCACAGGTATCTGGTGTAACTGGAGTGGAGTATGTTCCTAGAACTGTAGGACAATGGAGGTTGGAAGGGACCTCAGGTGATCACTAGCAAATGTGACTGGAGAACCCTTGCTGAAAGCAGAGCCACCTTATTAGGTCAGAGCAGGGTGCTGATGGCTGTATTAATTATCATCCGTGTCATCGCCTCCAACGATGGAGATCGCACAACTGCTCTGAGCAACCTGTTGCACTGCTTTACTGCCCTTAGGTATGAAGTGAGCTTGCCTTTCTGTAAGTTTTAGTCCAGTTCACACAGGTCTCTCTTCTTGTCTCTGAGGAGAATCACGTTTTCTTTCCTTCCGTGATCAAACTAACCCTGCACCGCTTATCAGAAGATGTCAGACTTCAGAATTGGGGTTAGACTGATGACAGCTGTTGGTAGAGAAAACTGAAAAAAAAGGATTCTTCTTATTGTGGACTTTGTCTATGAATGTGTGCATGGAATAGCAAAGTGGGGAGTATTTGCCATTTCTATGTATATTAAGCTGAAGGCTTCTTTAAATATTTGTGTAGAATTTTGTACAAATTAGGGCTGGGGATATCTGGGAATACAAAAAAAAAAAAATCTTTTAAGTACTTTAAGATAGTTAGCGCTGGTGTATGTCTGTATATTCCCCAGCTACGAGATCACTAATGTCAACTGGGTTTTTTTCACCTTTTTAATGTAACCTGCAAATGAAGACCTTTAAATGTGGGTTAGCTATGGTGACTGGGCTAATACATTATTTTTTTTTAGGATTAACCCCAAAGTTCAATCTATCTTTATTTGATTATTACCAGATTAATGAATTATAAACCTTTCCTCTGTTTTCAGGCTTCTCAATGCCAATAAGATCAACTGCCTGAGGGTAAACACGTTCCAAGGTCTGCATAATCTCAAACTGCTATCTCTTTATGACAACAAACTGCAGACCATCAGCAAGGGGCTCTTTGCACCTCTCCGATCGATCCAGACTCTGTGAGTATGTAGGCTGATCATAAATGACAGCTCTCTCTTTTCCCCCCAAAGATGTTGCCTGTCTTTGCAAAGGTGAAATATCTGACATCAAGACAATTTGGAAGGGACCCCAAGGTAGTAGCCTCTCCTTTTCTGCCAGAAATAAAAGGAGCAAGAAAAAGAAGTGTTGCATAAATTCATCACAGCCAGGTGTTGATGCAGCCTGCCCATAGTGACATAAATGTCATGAGAGTATTAAGCTTCCAGACTAATTAATTCATATTGTTTGTTGGGAAGATAATACTCAAATTTGCCTCTGTACAATATACGAACAGCAGATTCTGTTAAAAGCATTGCCTAACAGTTTTTAATGAACTAGTGTGTTGGCATCTCTCCTTACTGGATATGAGTCCTACTGTACAGTTTGTGACTTCTGAAATGATATTTCAGCTGACATTCCACTTCCAAGGGAAGTGGTACGTTGTATTAGTTGATCCATCATGAAAATCCACTAAACATTTTCTGAGATTCTTTGAATTGGAGGCATTTGGAGAAGAGGGACCAGAAGCAAAATTGGAAATAGAAGTACAGAAATTACTGTGTATTTTACAGAAGGTTTCATCCTAAAGCTGGGAGTAATAAGATAATACGGTAAATAGTACTCCTTCAGAGCTGGAGTTGGCAGCCTGATACAAATGAAAACCAGGAAGAACTCCCTCACCCAATATTGTGTATGTGTGCTTATATTTATTCATGCGTGCATATGTACTAGAAGCTTCTGTGTGTTTATGTAGCATGTAGCACACATACTGGAACATATGTGCACATTATAGACATAGACATCCATACTAGAGTACAGTATACTGTAGTATACACATGCACATATATATTTTAATACAGGAAGTACATTGGCCAAGTTAGTTTTGTAAATATTTTAATTCATAAAAAAGCAGAGAAGTTTTCTAGCTGCAGGCTGCCTGCTTCCTCCTCAGGCGGCCTTAAGCACAACCTTAATTCCCAGTAGATATATGGCCAGTATGTATTGCTGCAAACCATTAGGACATTAAAACAATCATGCAGGGACGTTCCCTCCCCACCTCTGCCATGCTTTCTTCTGCTGCAACAAGCTAAGAATGTACATAGGTATTAAAAAAGGGCGACAGCGAAGGTTCATTTACAGAAGTATGTAAGATTTTTCAAGTTAAACAACAGGTAAATGTCCCTTAAGATAGAAAAATTTCTCCTTGGCTTTCCTAGCGGCCTAGAATGGACTTGTTGCTCCACACCAAGATGCTTTATCATTAAATGTTTTGATTTGTTCTCCCACTTTTAGTACTTCAAGTGATTGCCATTTTCTGCCTTTTTTTCTAGAGCTACAAAATCAGTCCCATATCCTGTTTCTGTATGCTCGTTTGGTCTTTGGACCTTTCACATCAGGAATGGCTCAACTACAACAGTAATCTGCAGTTTCTTCAGGCGCTTTCTGCTCTGTATGATTTTGCTGCCCACTCCCTGACAGCCCTTGCTCTGTTGTGTTTTTATACTTCCTCTGTGAAGTGGCAGTTCATAAATATAACTGCAAACAGAAAAGAAATTAAGTTTCTGCAGGTGAAAAAAACTGCAGTAACAGAGCAGAGTTCTTGTGAAGTTACAACTTTACACCTCTGTCCAAACCAAATTTAAACATGTCTTTTTTTTAGACTGTGTTTGTGGTTATTGGAGAGCCGTGTCCTGCTCCCTGGGAAGTTAGAGGGACTGGTGCAAGTTAACTGAGATCAGAATCGGGCTCTGAGACAGACCTGACAAACTTTCCTGCTCAACTTTGTCAAGCAGAATGAATCATAACAGCCACAGAGAAATGCTGTTTCTTTCTAAGATCCTCCAGCAGATTTCTAGTAACAATGTCTAAACATCCAGTTAAAATCAGCGCTGTAATACCTATTTCCCATTTGTGTGGGAAGTATCTTGGGCAAATTCTGGTGAAGGATAGACAGTTCTACCCTTGCATAAACAGTTCACTCTCAAAAGTAAAAAATTTTGGTCCAGGAAAAAAATACTTATGAGGGGAAATCCTATTATGCATGATGAGTATACGTCAGTATCAATTTCAGTCTTGAGAAAAGACTTCTGGATCATTTTTGGCTTTGCCTGTGGATCCAAGGCATTTTACCAATTCACATTTTGATCCCTAGGAGACTGAGTTTGCCAATAAAATTTCTTTTAAACAAAATGATCTTCAGGTCAGGTGCATCTAAAAGGGTGCATTCCTCTCAAAAGGCAGCATATCAAGCTCTTGGGAGAAAACACTGGACTAGACAGGAGGTGTGTGTCCTTTAAAGCAGGCTTTGCTATCTTAATTTTTGTTTCCTCTGTGAAAGGACTAGCAGCAGGCTTAATGAGCTATGAAATGTGATAGCTCACAGAATTCTCCCATTCATGTGCAGCTCTCTGTGGTTTCCGCCAGGCCTGGGTTTTTGGAAGCTTATTCAATTACTGTACTCTTCAGGTTTGCGTTTGTGAAAAACAGTGATGGAGTACAGTGTCACAGGTCACTTCTGATTAAACATCCCATCCTTCTCGCAGACATTTAGCTCAGAATCCATTTGTGTGCGACTGCCATTTGAAGTGGCTGGCTGATTACCTGCAGGATAATCCGATAGAAACCAGCGGCGCTCGATGCAGCAATCCGCGTCGCCTTGCCAACAAACGAATCAGCCAGATCAAGAGCAAGAAGTTCCGCTGCTCAGGTAATTCATTTATCCAGGCTGTACTGCACTTTCAATTCAGAAATAAGCAGGTCCAGAGAGCCTACTAATCGAATCTGCAGGACAGTGTTTGCTATAATGGATATTATGGAGCATCTTTTAAAATTAAATTTGGGAAATTCAGTTAGTTCTCCAGAAAGCCAATTACCTTATGGATTAAAAAAAAAAAAGGGGGGGTGGGGGCAGTTTATGTGGCTGCCTTCTGTGTGTCTCTTTAAAACAAATAAAAGAAAAAAGAGAAAAGCTTGTGACATTTAATTTTAAAGAATTACTAGGTTGTAAAACGTCTAAGGAAAACAATGAAGTTGTATATTATTTTGAAGGGGTGGAAGGTGCCTGGATCACCATTTGTATTCAAGCAGAACTCTTATTGACCTTAATGAGAGCTCAGCTCACTTAATTTCTCAGACCTAAAAGGCCAAGAACAGTATGACTGAGACTTTTTTACAGCTGGCAGGGGGAATTTCTGACCGAGGATGTGAGTGAAGTGGGGGCTGAGGGGGTGGCAACAATTCACATACTTCCATATATGATTTTTTTTTTTTATATATATCCACAAGTAACATGCACTAATTCAAGTAAAACTGCTGTCGGAGTTGGTAAGATTTATGGTGTTGGTTCAGTTTTGAATCACAACTTGCATCATAGTTTAGGCAAAGGTTTTGTGTTGTGAGCTAGATGGAAAAATGTTTCCACCTGAAAATAACCTCTGAAGTAACATAAACATCTTTTTCTCAGCCTTCTCCTTTCTTTATTTATGGTCCAGCTGTTAGTAAAAGGACATTTATTGCCTTATACAACACAACTAAGCAGACTGCTTCTTCATGCATTTTCTCTATTGGTTATATGTATTTTAGATTACTGCATTTTTGTACACTGGAAAAACAAGCAGGTTTCAGTGAGCAAATCTATTAGTGTGTACTGAAAAGAAAAATGACTCTTACTGGTGGAGTACCTTGCAGTGTTGTCTAGAAAAATTACCATGGTTTTTGTCTTTTTCCTCTGGAAAAAAAAAAAAAACAGTGCAAAATCCTGATTAATTGTGTTCCTGGTGGTAAAAGATTAATGACTCTAGATGGGGATGCAGCGTGAAACTGAATGGCAGCAGCCCAAAACAATCCGTTGTGCTTTGTGTATCTCTGCAAGCAATATGCTGAGCTAAACCTTCTCTTTATGGGGAAAATAAAATAAAGATAACTTCATTTTCAGTCAGGTTTTCTTAGGCACGCTTGTTAAAGTCTTCAATCACTTGTGACTCAAGCCACAAAATTTATAACCAGAACTGAAATTGGGACTTACTTTTATCTAGGTTTTTGGACTTTGTTTATCACAGTAACAAGATAATTAGTCAGTAATATTCATATTGAAAGAAACTGGAAATGACAATGCAAAAATATAATTTAGAAAGGAAAGTAGACTGCAGAAACAGATCAGTTTAAATCTGTGCCCAATTTGCCATTGTTATTTTCTTCTGCTTTTATTAATAGGGTAGAGAAATTAATGTTATGTATGTGCATGCATGCCTTGAACAATGGTACAGGCTATTGGCTAAGGCAAACACCATCTGATACCGTTTATGAAAGGTCATAGCTAAGAAGAGCAACAATGCAGAACGTGGTACCTGGTGGTGTTGAGAATAATATTTTGTGTGAGTTCTTATCTTGGAGGTCCTTTCCTTGAGGCATTAGGCTATTTTTTCCTTGGTCTCCAGTTCTAGGAGTATATCAAAACCACATGGAAAAGGCATAAACCTGACTTATGAAGGAGGAGAGCAGGGATTGTACAGCTTCAGAACAAAGATTTCAGCTGGATGAAAGCTAATTCTATTCAAAAGCTCAATAGAGAAGGTATCCTTGCCTGTAGAGTTTCCAGATGGTGATGAGATACATTGAACTCGACTCACTGTCTGCTCGCATGAGACAGGGGGGAACGTCTAATAGTTTAGAAGACTCTTAGTTTGTAAATCAATCCAGAGAACAGACATCCTTGGCACCTGTTCTGCTCAAGTTGTCCCTTTGAATCACGGCTGCTTCAGACTTGGCATTTAGCAGGAATTTTCCATGTTTTCATTTTGAGGAATAGTATGTTTCATCCCAGGATTTAACGCAGCACGTCTCTGTGCAGCAAAATCCATGAGGTATGTATCTTCATCATTCAAAGTCAGACTGTTGAGCAGTGCTGTGTGTTATCCTGGGATGAGCCTGCACAATCCCACTGGGATGGCAATGCTTAGTAACTTGTCAGTGTCCTTGCTGGTGGTGGGATTCTCCCTGTCTAGTTTTTACATCTTTTGCTCGTTGTATGAGAAAAGATATATTTTTTTTAAAATCCTTTTGTAGATGTGCATCTCTCTTCTCAAAGGGTTCTTGTTTCAGGATCCCAACATTTTAATTTAGTTTGTTTAATACATTTAGTACACATCAATAGTCAGAAAAATGGTTTTGTGGGGGAAAGCACACTGAATATGAGGCACTGATCAAGGAAGCAATGTGAGGGATTTTATCCAGTTTTTGACCCTTGAGAAGGGATGAGGATGCATAGAAAGCGTGAGCTCAGCAGAAGCAGAGGTACTCAGTCACTGTTAGGGTCGCTCCCGTGAGCAGTTAAACTTAGGTGAGCTTAATACTTTGACATCAGAGGAAGGCCCAGTTCTGAAGTCATAAAATTCTGAGGTTGTCCTGAAGCGATGTTTTCCACATACATTTGAATTCTACAAAGTATCACGAAGGGGACTGTCATCAGTCTGAAACAGTAGAGGAACATCAAGAAGGTTTTGTCAAGAGGACACATTCAGAGATGCGGATGGGCTAAATAGAACTGTATTGGATTTAATTAAATGAAACAGTGAAGACAAAACCCATGCAGCATGGTAAAAAATAAAAATAAAATCTAGAAAACTTAGTTCCTTCAACTGTTTCCTTCAGTTTTTATTCCAGCTTCCCTGCCATCCTTTTAAATAGTATTTAGCAAGAAGCACTTGCCTTCTTTTTTAAAGTCATAATCGAGGCACTTTTCCCAGATCCTATTTCCTCCCTGAACCAAATGACTCAAGCTTTTACCGATAATGACAGAGCAACATCTGCAAAGGTTATAAGTGGCCGTAGCAAGGAGATTCTGTGCAACAGGTAGATAATGTACATAATTCTTTTTAAAAGGAGAATTGGAAGCATCATAGCATGAAATGAAGGAACAGCAGGGAAAGGGGCATGTTTTTGCCTGGGGCTGTGAGACAGGCAAAACTGTTGAATATAGTATCAAATATGTTTAAGGATCAGATTGCAATAGATACTGTTTCTCATGTTTTTCTGCCTTCCATTTAAAGCAATGCACCAAAAAATAATAAACCTCCCCCTTGCTGGAGTCTCTCCCCACAGCTATAGAATCCGAGACTAAAAAAGGTTTTTCTTGAAAGATAAATTGGAGGAACAGGGTGTGACCAATTCTCTCTCTCTTCTGTTTAGAAAAGGGAAATATTTTCATTTTCAGTGGCAATAGTAGAATTCTGATGATCGTTTTCGTTTTGGCTGCGTCTGCCCACTGTGACCACTTAAGGATCCAATGGTACTTGCCAGCCTTAGATCACTGGAGGCTCCCATTCTTAGTAGGAATAGGGGGGAGGGGGGGAAAGAATAACAAAAATCTTCTGCCCAGTAGCATTTGATTAATTTCAGTACATGGCAGTTTTGTTTTCTGAAGCAGCACTGGATTTTAGGAGGAAGGGAAATGAATCCATGAACAGATTGTGTTGTCTCTGTGGTAGCTTATTTTCACTTCAAGAGTTGGCAGGATCCTTGGTTACTGTGTGACACTGTGTATGAAATAGCTTTTGCAGAGAGTTGCCCTTGTGTTCAGCTGTGTGTCTTTTTCACCCTGTGATATGTTTGTATTTTTTAGTATATTGTGTATTTCAAAAGCAGTGAAGGTTCCACTTGCTCATCCATTTCTGATAACCATGTGTATATCTACGAGCATCACATCACAAAAGTTTTTCAACTTCTAATTCTTAGAAATAAGAAACTTAGAAATAAGGTTAGTGTTCGAAATCCTGTGAAGTAAACCTGTCCTGCTTCCTCTTGCATTGGGGCATACATTGTATGTAACTTGACTTTAATGAGTTATTTCAGTTCCAGAGAGTGCTGTGCATGTCAAAAGCCCAGGGAATAAGTGGAGGAGGACAATGAACCATCTTGCCAGCACAGTTCTCTCCTTTTCAGACACTGCACCTTGTTAACCTCACCCAAATCAAAGTCAGTCTCTGTGGTACATACAGATCCAGAGCTTGCATGTTTGGGGCTAGTGTCGTTGCTAGTTGCTGCTTGTTCACTTGTAGTTTTCTAAAGCATTTGTTAAAACCTCTTCTTATGAACTGCAGTTTTCCTAAATCTTTATGTGTCTTTTCCAGTCTCTTTCTTCATATACATTCACCTTTCTTGGGTTACCTGTCTGCTTTGGAACAAGAGTTCCTATTACGTGTAATCACCTGAAATTGTTTCAACCGTAGAAGTGTAGAATGTCAACAATGGAGTGTTCCCAGTCAGGAGAACACGCTGCATATCAGGACTTTTTATCCGATCCCTATGGCTGTGCACACGTTTCCTGTCCCTTCATCTCCCTAGGTTATCTCCTTCTCTGCTCTTAGTGACATGTAAACAGTATTTAAAGCACTGTGAGCTCTCAAAGTGAAAGGTGCAGTGTATTGTTACTCCTCAACCAGTGTTAAAAAGTCATGAAAAGCAAGTGAATTTAATGCAGATCGTACATCATTTGTATAATTGAAACACTTTCCAGTTGTTCCTGTAATTTGCCTATCATTCCGATGACAACTTTGCAAATTTCTATTTTTAGTAAGTAAACAGTCATTTACAAAAATAGTCATTTACAGAGTATGTATTCCTATTCCCTCCCTTAGCATTTTCTGTTTGATAAAAAGCACTGATATCCACCTGCTCTTGTCTACCTTGTTACGGTGCTGCAGTGACACATGCTCCGGGACTCTCGATTTTGCCTTCCCTTTGCGTGCCAGTCTCCAGCGGCTCCTGCCTGAGCAGACACCAAGCCCTGGCGGCTTGTGGGTTTGTCTATGCTGGAGGTGACAGTTGTGGGGACTGGCAGTCCTGCACATCATGTCTGCAGTAAATCTGATCTGAGGCCAAGCTCCAGCACTTTTTCTCACCAGGGCTTTTATTTGAGCAGAGTGAGGGAAGGGAGCACTGAAACAGGCTGCCCAGGGAGGGTGTGGAGTCCCCTTCTCTGGAGACCTTCAAGCCCCGCCTGGATGCAGCCCTGAGAGATGTGGTCTAGGTAACCCTGCTTTAGCAAGGGAGTTGGACTGGAGGATCTCTAGAGGTCCCTTCCAATTCTGACAGTTCCCTCATGACGTGACATATGAACAGCTTTGTTACCAGCCAACATCCTTATTTGCAATGACATTAACGAGGCAATGAAAAGAGGGAGAAAGAATATTGAGTCACAGAAGTACCCATGTCACTTAGGCATTTAAATAACATAGTTGTGTTAGATTCCCAATGTAGGTAATGTACAGAGCTATATAGATTCCTCACTTGAGGTCTGAGTTGTCCTCTGGAGGTGTCTTCATTATCTATGGCAGAAAGCTGAGTAATTCAAAATTCAAAAAACTCTTGTAATTCAAATACTAAGGTGGGATGAAGTTTATTCTCTTGTGTCACATTTCCATTGTGTATGTTGAGATTCAGCTGGGCAACACTTACCAGAGACATAGAATTAGCGCTTTTTGGTGGGTATAGTGGTCGCTTCAGTAGGATAAAGAAAATAATTAGAGAGGCATTGGCATGAAGAGAGCAAGTCAGCTAAAACCAGTGCAAGAACATTTGAGCCTGCTGTTGGACAATCAATTTTCATCTGACTATTCTGAGACTGTGGCTGTCTCCTGAGGTGTTAAAACTTCATGGGACACTTAAAAATAGGGTCCAACATACAAATTCTTAGGAAACTGCAGATTTAGGGACTGCTAAACTGATCTTAGACTGCAGGTGGGTGAACAGCACTAAGAGCAAACCATCCAATACTGCTTGGATGTAGAGTGTATCTAAAGGGTGGAGTTTTTAATGAAAAATGACATATTGGAGATATGATCATTCTTTTTTTATGTATTTCCTTTTTTTTGCAATCATTTATGCAGAGTGATCTTATGTACATCGAAAGGCTTAGGGAATTTGTTTATTTTTAACGTAATTTACAAGTTAGTGTGCTTTCCTGCTTATGTTCTATTCCATTTGTTGGAAGAAAAAAAGATAGAGGAGGAGGTGGGTACATTCTGCACGGGTTTTTTTGCAATATTCTGCAATAAGCAGAAAGGCCAGAATGTGCCTGTGGAGTATTTTGCCTCTCATGTATTCTGGGGACATAAATTAGCATTTTGGCAGACTTCTTTGTGTGCTGGTACCTCTTGTTCATTGTGGTTAATGATTAGCTTAGGCAGTTATAGTAAGTGATGTTTAATTAGTGCAGCAGAGGAATAAAGACTTGTTCAAAATATTCTCTAGGGGTTTCTCAGGAAGATGTTTGTATTTGTTTCCAGTAGGACTAAAAGAGTTCATTGATGCTGAAATTGCCGAGTTTATTTCAGTTATTCCACATAATACGGAAAAATCAGTACATAATATCAAAGTCTTTAGAAGATATGAAGTGTTACTTCTCACTGTTTAACAGAGTACTGTGGATGAATTTATTTGAAGAGCCCATGCCAGAATTGCTGTGTTATTAAACCAGGGTAGGAATAGAGATATTGAACTCTGTATCCTTCTATGCTAGAGCCGTACAAAATTATTGGCAGGAATGCTAGTTACAGATATAATTTGCAAATAAATGAGGTGTGGATTCCAGTTTATGCATACTTTGAATGAATCATGGGAGAAAATTAATGCCTCTTTGTGCCGTGTTGCATGAGTCACATGAGAAAATCAATAATATACGTTTTTATCAGTTAGGACTCTGGTTAGTTCGGCAGCTTGTGGGGATTGAAGGTTTATTATGTCAGAGTCTCCTAAAAAGCTGCTTTAGTTTCTTTCTTAGATTGTAAAGGTAGACAGTAAATCAAATTGTCTTATTTTCATTGCTGTATGCAAACTGGCAGTATAAGGTGGCTAAGTTAACGTTGTACTTATTTTCTAGAGTTCCCAAGTAATTGTGTGTTGACTTGCTGCATAATAATGCTGGTTCATAACTCAGTGGTGAAGCAGAGCCCCTTGATGCATCATCTGTCATCTCTGCTCAAGTACTTGATTGTTCTCCATGTTGGCAATGAATAATCTGCTTGATGCTGACTTTGTTCTTTGGGGAGTGCAAACCCTTTACTGAGGGAAGTTGTATTTATTTGAAAAGCACAAACATTGATCTTCACTAAAGTCCAGCAGAAGGTTCTGAGCAGTGGCAGAGCACGGCCACTTCCTCTCTCTCTCCTGAAGCCTGCAAGGACATCTGAGATGTGACTTTCACAAGCACTCTCCACCGGCATAGCTCTGCAGAGATTAAAGTCAATGGGAGTTTTATTTCAGTGGGAGCAGTCAAGCCAAAAACTGAATGTCCTACCTTGTACATCAAAGTTGCAGGAATAAGTTACAAGAAGTTAAGTTGTTTGAAGTAATCCACGACATTGGAAAGAGAGAGAATGTTTCTGTCAGCGAATGATGTACAAAACCCAACAAATACTGTGCCAAGAGACAGAATGACAAAATATTCCTGTTTGCCTTAATCTGTCTGTAGTAGCACTCGTGCTACCTTGATGTAAACTGCAGTTGAAATGCAAAAGAAAAAAAAAGCAAAGTGGTGGTAATTAGAGATTGTCAGTGTAAGTGCCACCAGTGTGAAAGGCCACTGGGAGCTGAAATCAGGCTTAAAGGGAGCTTGGCCATCAGCTCAGAATCTACTGTTATTAATATGAGCTGCAGTATTTCTAAGATGGCATTTAAATAAATGGAGCAAACCAAAATGGCATTTATACTGAAAGGTGACACCATGAGAGAGTAAGTAGCTATTAAAGAGCAGGGTAGGTTGAGCATTCAATATGTGATGGAAGATGTACATCCTTCCTGGAAGGAGCTGTTTGCAGTCTTTTAGTAGTATTTTCTGTCGTATTAGTTCTGTCTCTGAATTCGCCTGGGCTCTGTTCTTGTACAACTAACCCCAATTGTGCTCCAGGGTGTTCCTGCAGTTGTAGCGTAAAGGATGACCTCTTGTGTCCAGCACCTTTTTGCATGGGTGGAGTGGAGAGCAGCTCTCCGTGAACCTTCAGCTTGTGCTTCTCCATGCTGCTTCCTCTCAACGCTCTTCTCTCTTTGGCGCTGCCTAACTCTGACTCTGGCTGTCCATGGGGTTTTCCTTTGTGCTTGATCTAACCATGTGGTAGAACAATACAAATTGAACATGGTTCTGTCAAGCACCATGGAAGGCTGCATACTCCCTGCCGCATGGCATGCTGGGATACTTCTGCTGTTTTCAGAAGCATCAAAAGGTGAGAGATTCCCTTTTCTCACAGGAAAAATGAAAAAGGTGAAGTGTTGCTTAACCAGACTCCGGGCACTGCAGGGGGGAGCCCTAGTGATGTTTGCGACAGACTTTCCAGAGGGCTTGCATGCAGAATAACCATTTCTAAGTATTGAATCTGTTTAATTGCTCTTACAATGAAGAAGTTAGGCATCCTGTTGATTAATATGGTTTAAGGGTGATTCCAGCCATACCTACAGAGGTGAAAAATCATTTTTGTCGTCTTACCTTATAAATAACGTAAGCTACATCTCTCTGTTTGAGCTGTCCAGTGAGCCCTTCTACTTGAGGTACGCTTTGGATGCTGTCTCTGTAACAAGCTGCCTGCTACTTAATATGACCTTGGGCCTGATCTGAGCAATCCTTAATGTGTTGGCGTTTCATTATGAAGAATTATACTGCAAAAGAACTGCAGAAGAGTCTACAAAGCCTTATCTTCTATCTCTGGAAATTATTTGGGTAACATGGCCAGTATGAGAACGGTATTATCGAATAGTTACATAGCACAGAGCTGAGTCAGCAGACCCCAATGGGCCATTTTAGCTTTGACAACTGAGATAAGATCTTTAACGTACTTCTGCCTAACTTCCCCCATTGTGGAAAGTAGAGTTATTACACCTATTTATAAAGGACTTTGAGAGCCTCATACAGCATTTTTCTTATATGGAAATACTGCCTCCTCATGCACGTTTGTTTCACATCTGTTGTGGAGCCTTCACAATTAGGACACCTGAGATTGTTAGATTTTAATTTTAACTGCTGATAAGAATGTGACCACTGATGTGAAATTGTGACAAACAATGTACCTCCTTTTTTTCCTGAAAATCTGTGAGAATTGTGATCTAGTGGTTACATGAAGAAGTGACTGTTGGAATTCCTGGGGGTTTTGTCCAAGTTTTAGACCAAGTGATCTTTGTGATCATATTTTTGGTGCTAAATTCCAGAATGAATGGATTGGGTCAGTATTCAAGCCCCTGTTGAGACAGCTTGATTTGTTCCAGAACAGACCATCCAGCACTCCTTTTAAGTCCTTTGGGCAAAGCTAGGTTTTAAAAACTGAAATCAGGTTTGGTAAGCAATGCTTGTAAAGAAGAAAAGGACAAAAAGGTATTGGTCTCTGCTGCATAATTTCTCCACCTAAAATTTTTGAGCGCTTGGAAATGTGGTGTTTGTCTCCATACTGTTGTTTTATAGAATGGCATGTGTGTTTATTTAATGATACTGAGGAATTGCATTGTCCTTGTACCTGGCAGTGGTGTCACAAAGGTTGTGAAATGAAAATGCTATCAGAGTAACTGGCAATTCGGATAAACACAGTTGCCCTCAGTTAAACACAGGCCTTGCTGTTGCCTTGACTACTTATTTTACAGCTAATTTAATTCCTTTTAGTTTTGGAAATGACTAGAATCTTCCAGACCACGTTTTACATTCAGCCAAGCTTCACAGAGTTCTCAGCTACAGTGCACACATGCTTTCAGGTATAATAAAAAGACCAAATGGCTGGTCTGGAATAGCGAGATGAAGCCAAGTGTTTCTTCTGTGCCTGTCCTCCATCTCTTTTCCGTGGCTTTCCACAGGTGATTTTATAGTGTGCATGAAGTACTACATGTATGTGATGGCTAATTCTACTTCCTGAATCCTGTCGTGTTCACTCAGAGCCCTGCAGAAGTACACTAATGAAGCCCTGTGTGTAGGGATGGATATACACACTTAAATAGTTCTCAAGCAGACACTTAAATAGTTCTCAAGCAGACACTTAAATAGTTCTCAAGCAGATGGCTGAGGATCACATTAATATCCCAGATGGGAATATCTTCATTGAGCAGCCACCTGTCCAAGTGATCTCAAAGCTCAGGTCAAACAGTAAATTTTATCTCGTCTTTGGCAGGTGATTCCTGCTGTCTCACTGTCCAACAGATGACTGAATACTTGCTGAGCTATTGATTACTTTTGACTCAGTGTTTACCTGGGTAACTCTTATTTAAACTCATGTAGAAGAAAGAGAAAAAAAAAAAATGAAAGGAAAAGGGGGGTTGGGAAGAGAGAAAAAAAAAAAAAAAGCATGAAGGCGATGTTTGCTCCCTTCCTCTCCTGCTGACCTGAGAGGGCTTTTCCCTCCTTGCAAGTGTGGAGGCAATGGACTGATGCCCAGGCAAGATGAACTTATTGTAGCTGATGCAGTGTGGACAGTTGCATCCCATAAAGAGAGTAAGACCACTAAGTCAAAATGGGGTCAGCATTCTTTATTTACTTTGCCAGAAGGCTTAGAGAAAATGAGAAAGTGATTTTCACCCTCTACTGTTATAACACTCCTTTTTCTCCTTCATAAAGCTTTCCACTAACTTGTCCACGCTTCTTTTTTTCCATAGCAAGATGAATCTTATATCCATCGGTAGAGTAAAAAATCATACTTAATGAATTTTTACACTGTGTAACTTCACGATGTTTGTGGTTATTCTTTCAAAGAAAGCTTCTTCAATGAAAATCAGAAAAGCTTCTTCAAGGGTTAATTTGGGGATTTGCAAGAGGCTGTCTGATCACTGAAACAATTTGCTGGGTTTTTCAAGGTGTACTGTTTTGTAGCAGTTTTAATAAACTCTGACAACTGTTCGTCTTTGGCATTATTGCCGAGGAAGCATTAACAACCAAATGTACTGTCTTATAGACCTAACAAAGAATAGCTGTATGTTCTTGGAATCAAGCCGTAATATGTTCATCACTTGACATTTTAGGTAGACTAGCAAGCCTGGAATTTGTAGGAATTGACATCAGATGGGGTTTTTTGAAACTATAAGAGATAAATGATAGTGATGTGGAGAAAGTATTTTTATAATACTTTAAAGTGCCCAGTGGCCCTAATATTTTAAGGGCTGTGCTGTCAAACTGGAAAAAAAAAGTAGCCAAGTCTCACTTTGGAAGTATAATTTACAATAAGCGTGATAACCAGTGAAGTATTTAGCACCACAGAAGTACAAAGCTGTATGTGATGTTTCTCATCATCTAGTTTGGAATCACAAAACTTAAACCAAAGTGTATGTGTGGAATTGAAATGTTAGATTGCCTGCAGAATTGTTTGCTTTCGCCGCATCACGCTGTGGAGGTAGGGTGTAACATAAATTAAACTAATACTGGATTTAGGTGACGCCTTTTTTTCTTACAGAAAATATGAAATGGTCATAAAATGAGCAGCATATTTATCAGCCTGGGGAGGGGAAGCAGGTGATGACTGTCATCAAGTCACTAAAAAACAAATTTCAAGTTGAAAAATACTTCTTGGTAGTTATGATCACTGGGCATTACCCGAGGTTCCTGAGACAGTCCTGCTGCTTCCATTATGAAATATGAAGTGAGTGGGCAGGTATTGCACGGCAGGGTCTTGGCAACACTTGGCTTGCATATGCATTTATTAATACTCCTGGTTCCTTGAAACACAGAGATCAAGTTTCCAANAAAAAAACCCCCAACCAAATCTGTAAAGGACAGATCAGTTCATTGAGCCTAATTGCAAAAGCATTTCATTAGAACGGGTCAAAAACCTAGTCAAAGAGGTCTGGCAATCATGATATAATGGCACATTAGGGAGTGCTTCTCACCAAGTATGGTCTTACCCGTTCCTTAATTAAAATGAAAATGATTTAAACTGCTATTACTTTCCTTCGCTGTTTGTTTAACATGGTTAATAAAGGTACCTAATTGTTGGAAAATTGACAAGGTTCTCATATAAAAGTTTGGTCTCAAAAATAACTCCAGTAGCTGAGGTCTAAAATTTTTGGGCTTTTAATGACATTTTTAAAAATCCTTTGTGGTTTGAATGCGCCGAGAGAGCACTTGCTTTCATGAGATCGCTTTTCCTTGTTGGCAGACTAAGTTCCAGATGGGAAAAAGTGACTTTGCTGGAGCTTATTTGCAGCAAAGTCCCAACGGCTAATTAGACATGCTTCAGAAGTACCTTAACAGGTAGGCTTGTTAGTCAAGGAATTATTCTATCAAGGGAAGAGGGGAAAAACAGTGGCTAGTCTTGGGAGTAATTGGGTAGATTGCTGAACAAGAATCTTTGGCAAATATTAAAATTGTGTGTAGGAACTGGGAGCTGACAAGAAGGCGGTGTTGAGACGAGATTCCACAAAATCTCTGGTTGCTGCAGTTATCAGGAACTGATTGCTGGAATACATTTTCCTTTTGTTGCAGGGTCGGAGGATTACAGAAGTAAATTCACTGGGAAGTGTTTCATGGATCTTGTCTGTCCCGAGAAGTGTCGCTGCGAAGGAACAATTGTAGACTGCTCTAACCAAAAACTCACCCGATTACCCAGTCACCTTCCTGAATATACTACTGATCTGTAAGTGCTGGCTTTCCAGGATGTGCTCAGCAGGGCGTGTTGGTTTTCCTAGTCTTTAAAGGCTATAAAATGACTCAGACCAATTCAAGTCTCCTTCTACTTTACTCCCGGTGTGAAAAAGGGCAAGTTAATTTTATTTCAAAGGAGCACCACAGTTCTCTGACTTCCTTAGCATTAATGCCGACTGTGGGGATGAGAAAGGAGCCGTGGCCCTGAGCACCAGTTGCCTCTGTGGGTCTTCTTGAGGTGTTGACCTGTTATGTGGCCCAGGCAGTATGGGTCCTTTCCATTCTACCTTTGAGTCCTTTGTCTCTGCATCTGGCCATTTTTATTTAAGAAATGGATTAACCCTTTTGAGTTAAATCTGTGCTCAGGAACTCATTCCATCTCGGCAGTGCCTGCTACTTGGGTGAAATGGCTCTCACTGAAATGTATTGTTAAGCTGTGATATTCTGGAATTTATTTGCTCTTGGAGATTCTTCAGAATTCTAAATGTAATATGCTACTAAGGAGACAATGAGACATGTTTATTACTTAATAACTGAATAATCGGGCTATATTAGTAACCCCCTCAAAGACAATTCTCTTTCTGTGTTAGTGTTCTATTTATTGTACTTAAGGCATTAAATTTAAACCCCTATAAAATTAAGATAGAAAAATGCAAGAGACACATCCAGAAACACAGCAAAGTCCATACATAGAAAAATAGAGGTACCTGTAATCAGAGAAAGAGTTTTGCATCCCAAGCCTGCCAAGAGAGTGGCCTTTGCGTTAATTTTGAAGAGCAACAGACTGATGGGAAAGGAGCTGAAATAGGATCCCTTCTGTTTACACGGACCCCATCTCCAATTGCAGGTCTGCTGTAGCAGAATGCCCGAGGGAGGCTTAGTCACACAAACAAGGCTGTCTAATGGTTAAGGTTAATAATCCCTTATCCTGTGCATCAGAAAGCAGCAGCATTCTGACACTGTCCTTTGACATTCCGCTCTTAAAGGCACCCTAAGTTTTGACTATAGATACTGTTACATGTTCCCTTTCCCTTAAAGCTAAACTCTTTTCATTCTAGGAGTCTGGGTGAGGTGGCAGATAGTGTCTTGCTTAAGAAAGGTCATAGTTCTCTGTATGCTGGTCCTGTGTGTCACAGTTATAACTGTAGGCATCTGTGAAGTATTAAACGTCTCTTTATTTTTTGTTCCTATCAGGCGTTTGAATGATAATGATATTTCTGTTTTGGAAGCCATCGGACTCTTCAAGAAATTGCCCAACCTCAGAAAAATGTAAGTTTGAGTCGCTTGTTAGACTACGTGCTGCCTTGGGTTATAAGGAAGGAGGAAAGCGTGATATTTTTTTTTTTATAGTTTAGTACTGAAATAGCAGGCATCACTTTCTAAATGTGAATTTTGGGAAACTTACCGAGTTGCGTGTTGGATTGACAGGCCCAGTTAAACCAGTGACAGATGAAGATCCCTGGGCTGATATTTCAGTATTCTTTAGGATATATATATTAAAAGTCTTTGACTCGTGGAAAATGAAGGGAATTCTGTCCCAGAATTTGTTCAGATATATGCTAAGTATTAGAGATGGCTATAAAGTTTACCATTTTAGTTTTGTCTTTTGAATGTATTGCATGACTCCAGCTAGTGTGATT
Source organism: Nycticryphes semicollaris (assembly GCA_013400055.1). Taxonomy (NCBI): domain Eukaryota; kingdom Metazoa; phylum Chordata; class Aves; order Charadriiformes; family Rostratulidae; genus Nycticryphes; species Nycticryphes semicollaris. The sequence continues at coordinate 165,117 of VXBJ01003175.1, read as the reverse complement.
GTTTCAAATAGTCCAGGGAGAAAATAATATTCTTAGATATAGATGATGGCAGCTT
>VXBJ01003175.1:85988-162488 GCA_013400055.1 Nycticryphes semicollaris | reverse complement strand
CTGGTAGTTCCATTTTGCAAGGGGAAGGGTTTAACAGGGAAAAACAAACAACAAGCCAACTCCCCTTTCCTTCTGTGTTATTATTTAGCCTTTACAAAGTATCCTGCTGCTAATAATAGGCCTCTCTCCACCCTGCAAGAAGGGAAATGTAGGGAAATAGCAGTGGATGTGATCGCTGCTGCTAATGGTCCTAATGCAGCAGCTCCGTGTGTGTGGCAGGAATGTGGTGTATGTGCTTTTCATTAAGTCTTACTGCTTACAGCTGTTATTAAATTCACGAGGAAGAATATTGATCAAAATCTGATTTTTTTTCAGTGTGTAGAAGGGGCCAGAAATTTTACTGTTATTTGATTGGCAATATTGACTCTGTGTCATTGTATTCCTTTTCTGTTCAAGTGTTCAAGGAAAACAGCGTGTGGAGGAATCTGTCTGGGAATTGCATTGCTTCCTAGGCTTAAGAAAGCAATTTAGAGCTTTGCAGCAGCAGACCATCAGCCTAATTCTTTTTTTATTTTTTTTTTTTTCCTTTTTCTCTTTGTTTAATCTTTGTAATTCTCTTTCTTCTGAAATTAATATCTGGAAGCTCGATATCTTAATGGGCATTTCAATGATTGCCCTCTGATTGTACTTCACTTCAGTTTAATGGTTAGTGACAGATCCACGTCAAGGAAATTTGCAAATAAACTAAGAGCACCGCGGTTCCACTGTGGCTAGTAAAGCTCCAGCATTAATTCCAGAGAGAAAGGAATTAGTTCTTCCTTCTTAATGGGTGTTGTATCTTGGTGCCTCCTCATTTTATGCTATGCTTAAGTGTAGCTTTGGTTTACAATGTAAACACTCTGAGGCGGTCTGTGAATTGGACCTGAAGGAGGATTCAGATTTTACTTGCATTCTAGGTGTACGCTCACATTTGTTCTTTTGGCATTCAAGCTCCGTCAGTTGTCCATGTCTGTATGTGTGTTATGGCATATCAGAGTCTCCTGGTTTTTTTAATAAGATTCCAAAGTGGAGTACTCATAGATCTGGCACCGACATGCCAGGGTTGCTCCAGTGTGTGTATGTGAGAATAATCTTTAATTATATGTTCACATAATAATATTAAATTGGATTCCTGTCCCAGTCCCTTGCTAGATTCCTCATCTCCTGATTCAGTGTGATTTCTGTTCTCACTGTGTTTTGCATCGGCGTAAGGCCAGTGTCCTGTCCCTTTTCAAGGACCCTTATCAGGGTTTTGAGATACAAGGAAAAATGGTATTTTGGTTAGCTTGATTTCCTGGAATAGGTAAACTTGTTTAAAAACAAAACTAAAAAGAATCTACCTCTAAACATGAAAAGGACATCTGACATTTCATTCTTCTAAATCTTGCCAGTGCTATAAAGTAAGCATTAAAGAAATAAATGGGAAGTGTCAGATCACCTTTGCAATAGGTGGTACTGCCGACCCCATCTCTAACATATAATTAGCTACTGGGGTGTAATTTGTCTGTAAATATTCATCCTAAGCTGAATCTTATCGTGTGATGCGTCAGCCCAGGATTTAATACATTTTAATACAAAACAAATGTGAATTCTTGATACAGAAATTTAAAGGTCACAGTTCCATAATGCAAAGTTATGCCACATTTTATTTAGGAATTAAATTGCTAAGATTGTCCTGCTGTTTTTTCAAAGGTTAATATGTCTGCATATGCCTTTAAAAAAATAAAATAGATAATCATCCATAATTAGCTGCAAAATCCCATCTACATAATGCTATTTTCATAACCTAAATTTTAATCCATCATTTTACAGTAGAAAAAAAAGATTGGTGTAGAACTGTGTTACTAACATTTGCAGGATTGTTAGAAAAGAGCAATTTGAATCTGCTTAAAGTGCAGGAGAAATACAAAGGTGCATTTTGAGCTCCATAAGAGTGGGAGCATCTCTGTGACTTGGGTTTTTGGGGGTATCCTGTCCCTGTGAGATAGAAAGGCTTCAGGACCTGCTGCTCTCCAGCCCTGGGAGCTGGAAACTTCTGCCTTTCTCAGAGGAGTTTATTGCCAGTGGGACATGATCTCAATCAACACGGCATGGTCTCACATCATGCAGGGGTGAGGGGTGACACTCGCATTCACAGAGGTAAGGTTTTGACTTTTGCAGAAGGAAACCATTCTTTGCTTGCAGCAACTGCCAAATTCAGCATGAAGCAAACACCGGGGACCCCACAACTTCCTGGGACTGCCTCAGGTTGTTAATCAGTGAAAAAATCCTTCAGTGCCTGGGGATAGCCACGGCAGCACGAGCCTGGAGAGGGATCTTCTGGCCATGGCATACAGGTTCAAGATTCAAAACCCTCTGGGTACCTAACTCAGTGGGAACAGGGAGATATCCTTGCTTGCTGGAATGGGTTGCTGACCCCCAGGAGAGGGCTGCAGCTCGTAGATGTCGGCTCAAGAACCTGCTCACTCCCTGGTGCCTACAGGAAGTCAGTGGGATTGGACATTCCCACTGAGATCCCAGCAGATTTAACATTCTGTTAATCTGTGACCTCAGTGGGAATGTCCAGTTGCCAAATTTACAAAATTAATATAACGTATAGTCTTATAATAGGAAGTGTTGGGCTGCCTTTTTAATGGCTGTTACTGCCAACTGCACCTCTAGAAAATAATGGCCTTTGGAGGCTTAATTTGTCTGTAAATATTTCTCCTATATTGAATTTTATGGAATGTCAGTCCAGGATTTAACATATTTTATGTACAAAATAAAATTGATTCATGATAAAGTTTGCAGACGAGAAGTCAGTTTCAAAAACAGAATCTCAAGTTCCTTGGGGAGGTAAAAGTAGTTTTTGTCCTTAGAAAGAGCTGTTACTGATGTTCTATCCCCTAAGCGTGAATTTGAGGTTGCATTCATCTGTGACTTGCTATGCAGAAAAGGACTTTTATTTGCTGGAAAAGATATTGCAGAGTGGCATTTGGGCTCACCGTGTGCCTCCCTTTTTTTCCAGTGAGGCCATCAGTCTGCTCTGCTGAATGGATTAGAGCAGTGTCACTGGGTGTACTTCACTCTTTGTCTGTAGTATTTAAGACTTCCAGTGCCATCCTGTTTCTGAGAACAACTCACTCTATAAAATATGTTATAGAAGCCTTCTACCAGCCTTCTGTTGGTAGAAGCTGTAAAACCTTCTTTGTGCCCTCCGGAAGAGTCCTGCAGCATTGGGGTTTTCCTCCTAACATACACTTAAAAATTCCATAGACATCACCAACTGGCAGAAATATTCTTGGGAACCCCCTGCACAGAACAAACTCTTGGGATGATAAACTGTGAGGTTCCAGGTGAGACCCAGCAGAGCCTTTGCAGTTGGACTCTGCTCTGGTGGTTGCTCTTATGGTGTGTGGAAGTGATGAAGAACGTGCTGGAATGTTGAAATTCCTGCAGCGGGTACAGCAGGATGAATGGCTCTGGTAAATCTGAATAGAATCCAGCTTGATCTGTCTTGAAGTTATAAGATCAACAGAAATAATATTATTGTAAACTTTAGCCATAAAGTAAGTAAAATCTGACTGAAAAGTGAGCTGTGCGAACAATGTCACCTTGATAGCTTCTTAATCTGCTCATTTCGTATTCACAGGCCCACATAAAGTAAACCCAGGCTTTCTGAAAATTTCTTTTGACCTCTTGGCCAAAATAAAAGTCTGGAAATAGGATTAAACGTTATCGTCAGGGTAAATCAGTAAGTCCTTATGGAAACAATAACCTTTCTTGAGTGACCAGGTTGCCTATAGGTTCCCATTTGGGTCCTGTCAGAGGACATGGGTTTCTTGGGAAATACTCAAGGCTCATTTTCTTTTCCCCTGTCTTCCAGTATTTAAAGAAGTCTTCCTTACAAAAGCTTAGCTTTGCAAAAGGATGGGGCTTTTCTATAATGAGAGTTTGCTGTAAAGACTGTTGACAGTTTTTTTCTGATTAAAAAAAAAAAATAATTCCTTGTCAGGTAAGAATGGTCATACATGAAAGGTTCTTTTAGTGCTGGGAAGGATGGAGTAGAGCTCTCTGAGTTGCAGAGCAGGCAAAAGTTTCCCTGCTGTCATTCTTCAAGGCTTATATCAGCTGATTATTTTTGCAGGTAATTCTAGACTGAGAAGTATGTAATTTCTCATGTTGATTATTCTAGAAGGTCAGACTTTAGGGAGGATACTTTTTTTTTTCCTCCTCCCTGTGATCTACCTTTTTTTTTTGTTACATTCTGATATGGAAAGCTTTAATTCAGGAAGACAAATAAAGAAATCCAGGTGAGCAGAACATCTGCTTTGACAGTGCTCCAAGTGGGATTGCAGGGCAGTGTCATCTTTACCTATTTATTCTTGTAAAGCTTGTCTTTTCTCTGCCTTGCAACTTTGATTTCACCGTAGCATTTGATCTTGGATTTTCAAATCTTTTGCATGGGAAAGGTATATATAATTGCCGCCTTCTGAAACCGCTGGCCTATTTTTGGATACAATTTTACGTTGTTGAAATGATCAGGCATTAACTCAAATGAGTTATTTCCTTATTTACAGAACTTTTTTGGCAGCAATTAAAATTCAGATGGTTTGGATTGTGTAATCTGGATGGTGCCAGTTCCTTTGCAAATTATGTCCAGCCTTTTTCTCCAAAATTTGCTCTTTTTTGCCTTGAGTATCTAATCCTCCATTAAAATTACACTCATATTTTAATAGATGTGACTAACTATATTTTCGATGGTAAAACCTAACTAATAAAACTTTGTAACTGCAAGTATAGGTCAGTTTGCAATCTGTGAATTGAAAATCAAAGTCTTTATGTATAAAGTAAGTTACTCTCCCTTCCCACTACAATCTTTTACTTATTTACTCATTTATTTTTGTGCAAATATGCATTGTGACATGATCTTTACCAGGAAAGGGGTCATTGGGAGCATTTATTTATGCCAGCATTCAAAAGAGATGCTGAGCTATAAACATTTCCACTAGAGAAATAGCTGAGCCCCAAAATTAAATGCATATGTCAGAATATCCTTCCTTGACTTGCTTTGACACTGAACATAAACTCTTCATGTGAGTGTTAGCACAAAGTACTAAACTTCTGGAAAGCAAAGTCCGTATGTAAGTATTTCTATATGTTTTTATGTTATTTTTGGCTGATTGCTAGCATACTCCTATTCTTTCTGATCATAGAATGCACAAGAGGTGATGGGCCACATGCTGTAGGGCCCACTATCTGACAGTTGTTCAGCAGACAGAAACCAGCATACTCAAGTTTCCCACATGAAACATATCTCCAAGACTCAATCTTTTTTCTTTTTCTTTTTTTTTTTTTTATTAAGTGATGACTTTTGCAAAGAGCAAGACCCACATTATTTCTGTCTGAAGCCAAGCTGTCCTGTTGCCATGTCTTCTGTCAACTTTTATCCCAACAAGATTGCCTGTTCTTCAGAGCAGAGAAGCCCAGGTGTTAATCTGATACCTTGTCATTTGTTTTATTTCACCTGGAATTGGATTCTGAAGCTATTACTCATGCTGCTTGTGTACTGGGATTATTGCTGGAATAACGTGCTGTTCAGTATGAGTAATAGTGCTGGAATTTGGCATCTTCTTGGGAGAAAGAGTGTATCCTTTACTTTCTCTTTTTTCTTAGACAGTAAAACAAAGACTAGTGTTTCCTGTCATAAACATAAACAAAATGGAATTATTCATCGTGATCTACATGGGGCATCACAGGAGATCCTTGAAAGACTGAGGCCCAAGGTTTTAATGTGCTTAAGGCCTTTTATAGAAATGTTTTAAATTAAATGTCATTTGTGCATCTCTAGTGGCATTTTATCACTTAGAGGCTTCCTATTCAGAACCATTCTATTTCTATTTCTGGTCTTCTATTCAGAGGTTTTTTATAAATATGAAATGTTCAAAAGATTAATTTTGCATTTTTTTCTTTTTCCATTTGACTTCGTAGATTGCAGTTTTCCAGCATTGGTTTCTAAGCACACGTCTTGAGACTGTAATAGGCAGGGTAAATATTTAGAAAATACTGCTGTATATTGCAGTAGCTGTGAATTGAGAGTTAAGTGATACTCCTTTCATTTTGAGTGGTGGTGTTAAATATAAGTGCCTGGGAGTTCATGAGTGCACATATTAAAATTTGCATGATACATGCGGTCACATAGTTTTATATGTTACTCCATATCGAATTTAAAAAGAGTAGAGGTCCTGGTACACTAAATAAAAGTGGTCTATATTTCAATGTCTTGTACCTATTTCGATGGTATTACCATTAACTGATTTTTTTTTCTGGATGAGCACCCAGCCCCAAGCATGGCCCGTAACTTCATGGACATAAATCAGCTGTTAGAAACCCCCACTTACTGTGTCTCTGAGACCCTTATAAGCAAAAATGACATGAGGTGTAAGAGCTGGTAATTCCACTAACTTAAATACTCTTCATATATTTGATATAGTTGTGGTTTTGGTAATTGAAGGGGAGCTAATTTGTAGGTATAGTAAGTATGCTTCTGTATGCTCTCCTTGCTGAATGAACATCTCCCTAGATAACCACTAAAAGGTACATACTCTTCTTATCTTCCTCCCTTCAGTATGATGACCCGTGTTTGGAATAAAATACTAATAATTTTCCTATTGTGTCTGGTTGTGTCCTTCCAGAAATCTAAGCAACAATAAGATCAAGGAGATCAGAGAAGGCACATTTGACGGAGCTTCAGGAGTGCAGGAACTGATTCTGACAGAGAATCAACTGGAATCAGTTCACGGGCGAATGTTTAGAGGCCTCACAGGGCTAAAGACATTGTAAGTGCAAAGACCTGGCTTTCTCTGTTCCCCTGTAAACTGAGTGTGAGCCAAATACGCAAGAAATCAGCTTGGTATCACTTTTGTGCTCAAAAAACCTTTGTAATATATTTCTGAGGACTATATACCTAACACTAATTAATTTTCTTGGTAAATGTTATATTGGATGAAGGATTTCAAGATGGTGTTTAATCCACCATCCTGAGAAGTCGTCAAGGCTTCTGTTGACAGCAGAGACTCGGGCCAGATGATGTGTGATCTGTACCTGAAAAATACCTCACTTGCATAGTCTTCCCTCCTGTAGAAAGCAAGCACTTGACTAGGTGGATGCTGTCAGTAAATAGACTCTAGGAATCAAAATATGATTTAAAATCTGCAATTTATTCATTAGCAACAAAATACTTGTCATGTTGCAAAGTATCATGGCACGGTCACTTCAGCCATTAGTCAAAGGTAGAAAGAAATCCAAGTTTCGCTTCAAGGACTTTGGCCTGTAATGACGAAGAGGAAACTTTTCTTTTGCTATTCCTTTAATGTGTTTTTTTTTCTGTGGTTTCAGCCATCTGTTCTTTAATGCATGCACTTCACTAAGGGATTTGAAAATACTGTCCATAGACACTAAATTAATTTTTATACTGTAAAGCAGCCTGTGGCAGTGCTCCTAAGCAAAATTCAGCATTTTTTAATAAAAAGATGCTTAACATTCAAGCTATCCTGCTGACCTGACCTACATTTCCCCCTAGCTGATAAAACAGTCTAAATATACACAGCATGATAGGAGGATCTGTAAGTATAATTTTCCTTCAGGAAGGGCACAGAGTGCATGGTGAACCATGATACGAAATCAAAGGTTTTGGCTCGATGGGCTTGTGTTTCTATCCATTAATTAACTTTCTGGGTTGGAAGGGACCTTTGAGATCATCTAGTCCAACCATCAACCTAACTCCGATAAAAAAACACCAATCCATCACTAAACCATGTCACTGAGCACTATGTCAGCGTGTCTTCAAGCGTGAGTATTGGGATCTTTTACAAAAAGGCCATGTTGGACAGGTTCGTGGTCCAGTTTTTTTAAAAAAATGCAATAAATTGGTGTGCAAGATATATTGGCAATCAAATTTGGTGATCCCATCTTGCAGTACTGCTGCCTGATACGTACATACAGAATTCAGGAAGTCTTTCCCACTGCTACTATGCTACTAAAGGGCCTTACTTCTCCTGTTTACTACCCTGTTCGTTTTAGAGCTTGTGGTCTTGACCTGCCTTTCCATCAGCTTAGTGGTCCACCTGTAAGGCACGTGTCTCTGTGCCCTGTGACTCTTCTGACAGTTTCACCCCAGTTGCAATGCCAAAACTATGGAGACACAGGTTACCACCTGTGGTGGTAACTGTACATAGAGAACAGTGATGAAAAATGTCCAGGTCTTAAACACTGAGCCTTCGTGATAACGTAACTTTCTTCCCAGCCATATCTATTCTGTCTTTGGTGTTTTTCAAGTATCTGTTGAGGGACCATCTGAACACCCAGCTGGCAGGTACCAGGCTGAGATTTGAATCCAGACTTCCAAGGGAGTCTGAATTCTCATTGTTCACTGCATGAATTTGCTATCAAGGTATTAACTCACTTTGGAGGATCAATTCACTGGAACAGCAGCACGAGCTTCATATACTTTATGGATTTCTAGTGGTATGCTTTAATTACTGAATAATTTTTCACCTAAGTAGGAACATCACAACTGTGTAGTGATGTTTACAGACCCAGATGTTGATTGGCATGCAGTATAACAAATATGTGAGCCTTTTTTGCTGTGGAGTGAAACAAGATGCTGTGGTCTTTCAGATTAATTGGGCTTTATCATCGAGTTCATTGTTACCATAACAACTCAGAGAGATGTATCTTCCAAAAACACAGCACTGATTCATCTGGTACAAGCACTGAGCAAAGACCATTTTATAGGATGCATACTGCTTTCACTCTCGTCAATTGATGATTATAATGACATCTCAGAGCTTGTGTTAGGTCTGGAAATCTTTGCCTTGATTTCTGCTGAGGGTGCTGTTTCCTGCCATGCTTTTGCAGCGTGGACTACAAAAAACATCCATGACAGAAGTAATGCAGGTAGTATTGTTACTGTCACACGTTTCTGGCAGTCTTTCTCTGTTGATCTTGGAAATACATCTTTACTTACTCTCAGATATTTGTTAAATTACAGCTTTAGTTTTTATTTCAAGTTTGCCACTAGTCATAATTTCAGTTGCATACTACTTTCAAATATGGAGCTCCCATCAGCCAGATAACGTGTGGAAGAAATGCATTTTAAATTCATGAGACAACGTTTACATGAATCTAGCCCTCTTATAGCTGTATTGTACTTTAGCAATAGATAAAAATAGAGTACAATGGTTGCCAAAGCATCTGTTGATGCTCTAAATAAAGGACCTCCTACCCTGAAATGCTACTCCCTCCCAGTAGTTCCTAATTCCCTGGTTTAATCCTTGCAGGATGCTGAGGAGCAACTCTATCAGCTGTATAAACAACGACACCTTCGCTGGACTGAGCTCAGTGAGGCTTCTTTCTCTGTATGACAATCATATCAGCACTATCACCCCCGGAGCCTTCAGCACCTTAGTCTCTTTGTCTACAATGTAAGTTATCTCTTTATGGTACAGACACATCATGATGCTGTTATTTCATGCTTTTCCTTTATGAAGACAACATTTTGAGTTTCAGAATCAAACTACTTATTTTTCACATATGGAAAACTTCATTTAGGGAAAGAAAACCCCATCCTACTGAAATCACAGATTTGGAGGATTCAAGGTGCAATTTAGAAAAACATTTGAATTGTTTCAGTTGAATTGCTTCAACATTTGAGTTGCTTCCGTGGCAGAAAAGACTTTGAGGTTTCCAGCCTTGGGCAGGATGACTGTGTTTTGCTGTGTCATAGTGTAGTGCAACACCCAGTAGAACTTTGTGTAAAACAGTCTCCGCAGATTCAGAAGCGCAGAGCTTATGAGGCACACAGCTCCCTGAAGCTGCTTTAGTTTTGATAGAGCCCAAGTTTGTAAGAACAGCTTTCTTGGATTTCAGTTAAATTAGTTAATTATCAGAAGACATCTGCTAGCTAATGCTTAGATTTTCAGAAAAACATAAGAAGACAAAATGCTCAAGTCCTACTGATCGTGAATTTGAAAATCCCAACCTAAGTTTTTCTGATAATTCTTTTATATTTTTCAAGCCTTCTTTGAATTATATCCCTTGCCTCTTAAGTAAGCTTACAAGCTTTTTGTAGTGTGTCCATTTTAATAAAGTACAGACTGATAAATATGGAAAGAGGGTCTGCTCTTTGTTTCCAGCTGTGAATGGGGACCCTGAGGATGCTGTTAATGGAAGTTGTCTGCTTAATTCAATTCACACTGCCCTAGAAATACATCCTAAATGTCCAGTCAAAACAAACTATTGGTGCTGTTGCATTCAGGTTTGGAAAGCCTGCGCATCTCAGCTGTTTTGTTGCTCACACTTTCATTTTGTTGTCATAACTTTTCGCCAGCAAATCAGTTCGCGTTCGGGCATTAGCTCCGGGCAGCATAAAGAACCCAGTCTTTCCTTCCATTTACTTTCTGCAGTCCCCAAAGCCTTCTTGAAATTGATGGACAAGGAGAGAAACACAACCAGATTATTTTTATTGACTGTGTTCGAGTCACTGGTCAAAGCGAGCGGTACTTGCTGAAAGCTTGTTCTCGCTGTGCTGCAAGTGCTGCCTGCCAGCCCATTGTACCTTTGTCTCCACACTGCCTTCCCTACGTCCCATAATAGCTGTGACTCGCTGGATCTGCCTATAAAGTCCCTGCCTTGTTTTGCAAAGAGGTGTTGTTTGTCATGTTTTTTTAAAAGATAGCCCATTTTCTTTTTTTTTTTAGCAGTGTGTAAGGATTATTACAATTTCTAGCAACAGCAATTAAAGTTGCGGCTAATTAGAATGCATTACTTCGGCACTGACTTATAATCATGTTGGTTGTGGCAGGTTCTTTGCTGTGCCTTGATGAAAAAGTTTGTTCTTCGACACACTTTCAGTCTGTGCTTGATGTATAGACAGGAGAAGGTGTGCTTTTGAGTTCTTCAGACGTTGGTTTAAGGCCATAGTGATATTTCACATAGAAATAGAGAATTCAGATGTGTTCATTTCCTAGCAGTACTCCACTGTAGGTGGATTAATTAGATGACAACACTACTGAAGACAGATAGTATGACTCCTTTTCCTGTTCAGCCCACGCATTGTGAGTTAATCGGGTATTGTAATGACCTATTTTTGCATCTATTAATTTGAGCCAGAAATTCATGCAAAGTTTAACATTTCCATTTTTATCTTGGCATATTTACAGCACTAAAAAATATTGCTCCTTTTGTTATTACTCTTTGTGAGTCAGCCTCGTTGATATTATCAAAACATGGGCAGCTCCAAAAAGAATGTCCTGACTAATGGTTTCCAATAGAGAAAGAACATCTATTTTATAAGTTATTGGTAAAAAAAAAAATAGTATCTTTTTATTTGTTTCTAGTCAAGCTAGGTACTGTAGAATCCAGATTTGAAGGGTGCTTACACTTCTGCGTACTGCTTTCAGTCCTTACATAGTTAAGTGGACGAGCAAGCAGAGCTGATTTTCCATGAATTATTATTACAGTAGCTGCATGGAGCTAATGCCAGAACGGTAACTGGTTCATCAGAATGACATGCAACTATTCTAGTGTAAACTTAACCTGAATTCCAGGATATATTTTCAATCTCATCTCAACAATATCCAGATGTGCTTCGGCATGTTTTTCTTACAGGTCACTGGAATCCATTTAAATAGTTAATATTCTATGGCCTCTTTGCAATTTTTAAGACACTTGTAGTAGGATATGCATATTTCATTCCTCAAGGCTTCTATTCCCCCTTGATTTTATAAATATGTCTATGTCCTTGAATAAACACCTCTGAATTTCATGTTAGTACAACAGCTTTGGTAAAAGCTTGATTGCTTTGTTTCTGTTTGAGTGGTTAAATTACTATCTTACACATAGGACCTCTGATTACTAATTATGAATTTTTACAACAATTTGTCTGCCCAACATTTTTGCTTGTGATTTGACAACTCCACTTGAGCAGCCAGATTCCAAAATAAAGCTTTTGCAAATAATTGGCCTTTCCAGAATTTCAGTTGCATTTCAAGTGCAGTGGGAGATCTCTTGCCCAACAAGGCACTTTATAGTGAGCCTTGATCTTACTTCTTTCCCAAAAGTTGCATCACGGTCTTGCCATGGAAAGGGTATGTATGTGGGGATACGTATGAACTTCGTACTACGTTAAAGCAAAAAAAATTACTGCTCTGCAGTTGGACAAAGGACAAAACTTAGGTGTTGCTGAAGTGGCAGGAGGATGGGTGTGTGTAATGTGTGACAAGGTGAATTTACCCTTTTTTACCCAGAAATACTTGGTTTGTTTATCAGTTTTACATGTAACAACTAATTTATTTCCTAGTTGCAAAGAAAAGCATCATCCAAATTCTAATCCAAGGGTTTAATAAATTCTAGCTCTTATGTTAATGAGGGTCAGTGGATAGCTATTGAGCGGCGTTACTTTAAGTCACAGCAACCTTTCCTTTGTAGAAAGGGCTAATTACTATTTTGATGTGAGCGTTTTGCAGATTGAACATTTCAACGTTTCTGAAAGTTTTTCATGTGTCCCATTTTGCTCTCTAGATGTGCAAAACGTTCTTTATGTTCTGAACTGCTGGTTTTCCGGAAACCTGATTATATACACCTGCTGTTTGTTTCCAGTTGTGGATTATGGAATTCTAAGATTTTGTGTCGCGGAAGTTGTTCTGTGAATATGATCTCGCTCTCTTCCTTTGAAGCATTGGTTCACTTAGTGTTGGGGGTTTAAACACTCTGTTCATGCCAAAGTATGTCAGTATGGAAAATATACGCGGCATCTTGCATGTGGTCCCATTATGGATTAAAGAAAGGGGAAAACAATTCCGGAGGAAAGTAACTAGAATTAAGAGTAATGCTTCCAGTGCTTTTCTGCACATTCTCTCTGAAAGCCTCCTATGTTTGTTTGCTCACCTTCATACGCCAAGGTAGCCCTGCCTTTGAAGCCCAGTCAGCATGAAGTAGGTAGAGTATTTTTATTATTGAACACAGTTTTCTTGTCCTCCCCCCATTTCTCCCTCTACACAGCGTACGATGGTCTGTGCTACATCTACAGACCCAGAGCTCCAGGCTAGCGCGGTAATTGAAGTATGCTTTTATGCGATGCAGAGAGCAGCTGTAAATCATATTGTGGGTATGCCATGTTGGCCTAGAACCTATATAATTTAGGAATTGGTTTGGGTTTGTTTTCTTGCTGCCACACCTCAGCTGTGCCATATGTTTTTGTCTTCAGCCCTATTGTTTTCTGAAGGAATTGCTTGGCTGAAAACCTAAAGTAATTTTGACGACATGTTTAGGTTTGTTAAAAGTATGTTGCAAGTGAAGATTTACAATGTCTTCATCTACTACACCTGCATTTGAACTGCCTGTTTCTATAAATCCTTATATTTATTTTTTGTCTTTAAGATATGCTATGCTTTAGGGAAATTTCATTATTTTATTTTTTTTTCCTGTACTAACAAAGTAATAACTCTTGGAAACATTCTCACACCTGATGTGAGAATTCCATCAGTGTTAGTTTAGATACTTCATTTTCCATACATGGGGATCTGACAGCTCATTTTGCTTTGATGAGGCAACCTCAGACTTGAGGGTATTTATTCTCCCTCTCTTTATACATCAGATACTCAGCCTTCTTTTGTCACCAGGGATATCAGCCTCTCCTTCATCTGAAGCTTAGTCATAGAAAAGCTTACACACAAATTACAGATAGGCATTTCAGTACAGGACTCCAGAAAAAAAGGTTTTTTCCAAGATTCTCAGCGCTAATTTTAGTTAGCTTAGAAAGATGCTTCAAATAACAATCACTTGACACCCCTTTCATTCAAAGGATCGCAACCTATTAAGAAGTAGAAATTTATAATATCTTTTCTATACTGACTATCTATGTAACAGGCGCTCCACTGGGAAATTGCTATATATTCATGTTTTCATGGCTTGAGAATGGAATGGATAGGGCTTTCCCCTTTCAAGCCCCAGGCTATGAGAAGAATCCCTCCCTCTCACAGGTGTTGTCCAATGACTGCTTTGGGTACTGCACCCCACGGTACCGCAGCAAGGCTGCAACTGTGTTTGAAAGGTGTTTCAGGAGCTGTAGCAAGATTTTGATGCAGACCTCAAAGTTCACAAGGCAGTAAAACAGATGCTTTTCACTCCAGGGATACTGACCTTAGAAAGCTTCATAAGAAGTGACTCAAGCTGGCAGTGCTGCTTTATGTATATATAAATGTACATAGAAAGTGCTGTCCTTACTGTTTCAGTAGGAAGCCCAAATTCAAGTTGTCATTGGCTCCCACGTGGCACTGGTTTGTGTGGGCCATAATGCAAGTGGAAAGCATGAGCGGACTGGGGCAAGGAGCCAGCCTGGCCGTACATGCAGGGAGCAGCACGTCTGTATCTGTGCTAAGGGCTGGCAGTGCTGAACTGTCCCCAGAGTAGTGACATTGAAGATCATGCATACGTGGGTGCAGTGTGTGAGGTGAGTTTAGACTTGGTGTGAGCTGTAGCTTGGCTTGAAATCTGCTATAAATACAGCCCTGCTAATTATATAACTATGTCTAAATATATGTCTAAATAATAGTTGTAGCAGTGAGTACTTCAGTTTATAAACATACATATATATATATATATATATTAATTACGACCCTAGATTTAGTATAAAACCTTGTTAGAACTTCCCTGATCTGTAGAATAGAAGAGGATGTCACAGAAACAGATGGCAGGAAGGAGCTTGAACTTGTAACCCATCATCTCTCTAGTCATTTTGGTATTTCTGTATGTTCATGTTATGTCTTGTTCCATTTCAGTAATTTGCTGGCTAACTCCTTTAATTGTAACTGCCATTTGGCCTGGCTGGGAAAATGGTTGAGGAAGAAGAGAATTGTCAGTGGAAATCCACGCTGCTTGAAACCCTTTTTCTTAAAGGATATTCCGATCCAAGATGTAGATGTCCAGGACTTCACCTGCGATGGTAAGAAAATCCAACGTGGTTTGTCATTTATGATAACCTTGGAACCTCTGTGAGGCCCTCCCTTTCTATCAAGTAATACTGCATGGTAGACAGGACAGTTTAGTGATGAGGAAGACAGCTGTCTAGAGCTGAAGATCAGTGTTGCCCGTGAGGAGTTTATTCTTGATTTCCAGTTTCTGAATTTCTACTATCTACAGCTAAATACAAGAATGCATTTATCGGAGACAAATGCTCTGCTTTGTATAATCCTTATATAATCCTGGCCCTTCCTCTCACTTCCTTATTCATACACTTAGTTAACACTCCGAACCCAGTGGGAATGGTGCTTGCTTAGGAAGTCTTTTAGTTTCGGATACTGTTCAGTTTCACTAATAACAGGTATGAATACAGGGAAATAACAAACCCCCCATATTATTTGAAATGACTCAGTGATGCTTAATGCTTCCGTGGGTACATACAGGTCTTTTTAAAAAATATATCCTGGCATTTCTTTCATTCTCCAGGTAGTTCTTTGTCTTCTGATAAAGCAGATTTTAGAGACAGTAATACAGAGAAAAGCAGACTGATGAGTGCCCGGCTAATTTGGCCTGTAGACTGTGATCCCCTGTTAAGAACAGCTATGTGGGAGCTGCAGTTAATCATACCTCTAAAGAGACCATAAGAGTGATAGAAGTTTCCTACTTAGAGTAGAAATTAATTCCTGTCCTAGTCGAGCAATCTGGCAACAGGCCTAGGCGCTTGGGCTTGGAGCTCAAGGGACCTGAGTTTAGTCATTAAAGAATAATTTGCATTTAGTTTGGGAGAAAAAAAATAAATCCTGGTCCTCAAAATGGCATTCCAGGCTTGGGAGCTTTTTCTGTCCTACAGGCAATCACACGGCCGTGGTGCATGGAAGGTAGATGGTGGCAGGTGAAATACAGAACATTAGGGGAAAATTGAATATGCTGAAGAAACATGCTCTTTCTGCAGGTTTCTGAGACTTTGAATTTTGTTTCCAGTCGTTAAGCTCAGTTGGAGAGAAAAAGAAAAAAATTCTTCCCTGTTCTTCTGTAGGCCAGTCGTGCTTCTCCTTCCATGAATACAAATGATTCCCTACCCATACATTTACGGGTCATTTTGTTAGCTTGCATCAGGACTTCCAGTCTTCTTTAATCTCAGTGCTCTTGTGTACGTCCAGCAGAGAGACAAAAAGAGACAGATCTGTCTCAATTAGTCCTTGCATTGGTTTAAAAGAGCAAATAAAAGCAGCAGCACATAATGACAGCTGGCTGTATGCTCTTGGGATACAGCACTGGTCAGCTCAGGCTGCCTGCATTCACCAACAGTTGTGGGGTCCTCTCGCTGTCAGCTGGAGAATGTGCTTCTAGGTGGTTCCTGCCACACACATCATGATACTGCAGCGTGTATTTGCCTTGTGGTTTGCAAAGCCTGTTGCTTTTGGGGAAAATCCACGCTTTCATGTTCTTAACTTCAAAGAGTTGAGCTCTTGTGCAGAATCCCAATTGTTCTCAAATTACAAGATTTAATCTGCTGTTTATGGGCCTTTGAAACCATTTTTGGAGAAAGTTAGATATCTTTATGTGTGCACAGATGGATTGCCAGCAGTTGGAAGAATGCTGCTCAGTTTGTTGTTTGCTTGGTTATCCTTGTCAAAAACAATGAGGTTTTGCAATTCAGATGATAAATGAAGTGCCAGGCTGACTTTAAAAAGTAAAAAATTAACATCTAAAAGCTGAATTTAAAAAAAAAAAAGTCTTTCTAAAGCAGTGTAGACAGTGAATATCATCTGTTTAGATGGATTTCAGGGTAATGTTCTGGTCAAGTTCTCCATTTCAGCTAGTACATTGAGGGTGGAGGGAGGATTTGGGATTCATGTAACTAATTTTACTGTCTTTTGCAAAATTACAGAGAAGATACTACTTAGAAAAAAATATTTATTTAAGAATATTGCTATTCAGTTTTTTGAACTGTTGTTTATGCTGCCTAAAAACCTGAATGAAGGGAGGATGATGATCCTAATCATCTACTTGAAAATATTATGGTCGCTGTGGATTCAGGGATGTCCCTCCTTCATCCTCATAAGCACTTATCTTCAAATTGCCAGGCTTTGAGCTGTAAAGCTGAATTCCTAACGCTCCGGTTCTCCCCCTCCGCAGGTAACGATGAAAGCAGCTGCTTGCTTATGCCTCCTTGCCCATCCCAGTGTACCTGCGTGGACTTGGTGGTGCGTTGCAGCAACAAAGGGCTGCGGGTATTGCCCAAAGGAATTCCCAAAGACGTGACTGAGCTGTAAGTTACCTTTTCCATAGCTCCTTTTGTGAGAAGTTTGTGAAATTATGTCATAGCAAGGCTTTGTAGGTCCTTGGGGGTTTTGCCTTTGACTGCAGTGACTGGTGGTTTGTGCTTTGGTGCTTTCCATATGTTTTGGCTATTATTTTTATACTTACTTGTCCCTTGAGTGAATACATTGCTCTGTAGTGGGAACAGAGTTTATCTGTCCTTGTACCCATTAATTCTGTGTCAGGGAACAAATGCATATATTAGTATCAACTAATCCTGTAGTGCTTCTGAGAAGCTTAAGCTCACAACAAGCAGTTTGAAGGGATGATGAAAATACGTTCCTGACTTAAGCAGCTGTGAGCTAATTATCCCCTGCGGAGATTAAACAAAAAGAAAACAAAAGCCACTGGTGGAAACAAGAAATGAATTATTTTCTCCAAGCCTCATGAAATGGGCAAAATAACAGATGATTAGATTAAATTGTAAAGTAAATTCATCCTAGTTGAGAACTGTCTTTCTAGTTGTCTTTTCATCTACCCCTCACTATGACTTTATTCGGGATTTTGGTTCTTTACGTGGAAAGAAAATAACACTGGTGGAACTGCTTGCCTTAAACCATTGGCAACAGAAATACTGAGCATTTCCCCTTTAGGTCCTTATTCAAATCTATCCCAGGTGAGTCAATACTGAAACCTGTAACGCTCTCATCAACATTTCTATGTCAAAGTAATTGGTTGAGGTCATTGGTGTTTTCAATGAATTTTGTAATGAATTAAAATCCCATTCTGCTATTCTTTAGTATCTCATCTTATGCACTTCTTTTTACTCCCTTCACAGGGGGAGAATAGGGTTTATACCAGTGTTATAGTCAAGTACAAGACTTTGTTGCTGAATGAGGAGTGTACTGAAAGTGTATGTGGTAACTCAAATTAATGTGGAAATTTTGCACTAATGAATATATCCTTGGCATGCTGTTAGCCAGGGCATGGTTAATAGTGGTTTGGATTAAAAGCCAAGTCCTGGCCTGTATTCCCTTCCATATTGCCATCAAATGATAAAAAGTCTGCAAGGTGGTTTCGGCTCTGGTCTTGTTCAGGTTTCATCGCACTCAAGCGAGACTTGCCAACAATAAGATACCACAGATGTTTCTTTGATTTCCACTGCCACACTGAGGAATTTTTGTGTTTAAATTTTGCATATTGAGTTTTACTGATACTATCTGATACACTGATGACATAATTTTCACAAAGAGAGTGAAATTAATCTCACATTCTTAAAAAGTGCTATATTTCTTGAGCTATTTCTTGGCAAATGAGGCAATAGCCTGGAACTGAGCAGTTTGAGTTCACAGGAGTTTACGTGACTGTCTTCTTCAGTAGGAGCCTCTTGGCTGTGCAAGCCTCTAGTTTGGCTTTCTGCTTTCAATCCAGAAATGTGTCAGCAGAACACAGTGAGCCATGGACTGGCTGGCTCTGAATATTTCATGTTCTGCAAATATAACCTTGAATCTGTCCCAGCTGTCTCAAAATTCAATCCTGATCTCACTCTCCTCTCAACCAACATAAACTGAGCTCCTTATTTGTATCTCTACCAGAAGATGAGCTGCAGGTACTGAAGCTAAAAATTTCATGTGTTTGTGGAAACTATGATAAGAATGAAATGTATTTTTTTTAAAAAAAACAATCTTACTTGCCTTTCTTGGGCTTCCAGATTGAGATAAAGAAGTTGCCCGTAATCTAGAAGGGACTGCATCATATAGGTCCTAAGCTGCCACTGTGAACTTCAATATTTTTACTGTTCTATGTTTGAGAATTCTCATTGCTGCTGAGGTCAACAGGATCTCCTGTGGAACCCCACCTCTTGACTCATTCTGAGGACAGCTAAAACTTGACAGAGTTTGGCAGTGCCCACTAGATTTCTGGGCACAAGGTGAAACAGCTTTATCTTGTTCCATCTATTTACGCTCACACCATAACACCCTAGGGCAGCCCCAGGTCCATTGAACTGCATCCTAAGGGTGAAGTGTCTTAAAGCTGTCTTTTCTGTGATAACAGTGGATATTTAGCACCTGAAAATGGAAAGCACACAAGTTACCTGCTGCAGAAGATATCCTGGCTTTTGCATGGCTAGAGAGAGCCACAGGAGTCTCCAGAGCAGGAATTGTCTTCACCTTCCTCACTGGAACAGTGGTTCCATGGGTCAGATAAGTTAAAACCCCGTGTTACCACAACCCAGGCTGCCTGTCTCCCCTTCCGCCCTCTCATGTCAGAGGCCTCTGGGCAGTGTGCCGGGGTCTCCATGCTCCCACCAGGCATTCACACAAACCCACGGTCAAGACAAGGAGAGGACAAGGGTATAAGTAGCCTCTTGTGGCAGCCCACAGCTGCAGGAGGCCTGAGCAGTGATATGATGCAGGGGAGCATTTTAGTGGAATTTTTATGAATGCACCAGCCTGGCATTTATAAACTTCCATTACTGATGTGTTCATTTGCAGGACACATTAGCTGCAGTGCTTTAGCTGCAATGTGGTTTTATACAACATGATTTAAGAAAAAGAAGTGCCATGCATCTAGATAAACCAGTCTGTTACAGCTGGATATAACTTTCTCAGAAGTTCTTTTACATGCTTTTAGAGGTGTTAAAATAGTCTTAAAACAGGAATTCTTTCATTGTAACAGGTATTATATAGTTATGTGCAAAAATGAACATACCTCTTCCACGAGCACAGAGAAAATGTTACCCTTTGCTGGGTGAAATTTCACTGTTACCTGAGCTCAGCAAAAAAGATGCCCAGCAGTGTTTTATTACACAGTGGACTGGAGACATAGGCTCCCTTCTTCCAACTTTCTTCCTGAGTTTCTATTTTGGATGTGTGTAAAGACAAAAACACGTGAAAACCATTATCTTCTTCATATTTAGAGCTTGGAAAGACAGGAGGCATCCCTCTGTTTGGTTTGTACCACCCTTGGGAGCAGGGATTACCTTGGCAGAGAAGGCTTCCATCTAGAATAGAGTTGAAAAGATCACTAAGTTTCCTGGCTGTTTAGAGGGATGGATGATGATGCAAGAAATTTCTGTTTCCCGGTGATTCTTTCACAAACCCCATCATCACGGGCAAGCCTTCTTTCAGCTTCCTGGGAATAGGGAAATATTATGTTGTTTCTTGCAAATTCCTTTGCTGTACTGCCGACATTTTTTCCTACTGCTTGCTTGCTCTGAAGAGACGCCTTGGGTTTTTCTGTACATACTCAGTTTTTTACTCCAGATGTTCAGAAGTAAAATGTTCATGCAATGAGCTGGTTTGGAACTTAGCCTCACCACTCCTTAGCGTTTTAAGACTTTCTTTTTTTTTCTACCCCCACCCCCCAGTCTGTTTGAACTCAGTTCCCCATGCTCTTTTTCCTTTTACATATTACCTCAGTGTGTGAACACTAGTTTTTAGGGGGTTTTTTGCAAAACTATAGTCTATTTTTAATAAAGTCTTATCTGACAACATCCAGCTGCTTTTATGGACCTACAGCAAATAATATTTTGCACTGGGGGAAAAGCATTGGAGGCAATTATGTGGATGGCGTGTGCGTAAGCTGTAACATAATGAGCATGGTGTATTTTAGAATAAATATGTACTAATCGTGTCATCTCCAGACTCCAAATGTTGCCATGACACTAAGCTATGTGATAGCACTGATGGGATTGTTAGGAAAAGCTGCATCCATACATCATTGTTAGTATTTGTTTTTCTTTACATTTGTATTAATCCATATTAATATTTGCATTGCTTTTGCCATTTCTCTTTCCTCACAAACCTACTCTCTCCTGCTTACGTTTGTTCTGGCTGTTAGGTTCATTTAGCCTGTCAGCTCGTTCAGTCCTTGGCACGAGAGTTTTCACAAGTGGCTGACCTGCTTTCCAGCAGAGGGATCCCACTCAACTATCTTGTAGCTCTTTATTCCCCACCTCTAGTTTGCTGCCTCAGCCTTAGCACGACACCTTTATTCAGCTGAATCTCCAGTTGCCAAGATGATTTTGCCAGTTGCTTCCCATGCGTTTGCTGCCACATGGACTTGGAGGTATTTACCGCCAATCTCTGCTCTCCTTCCCATCTTCCATGGCACTTGGGATTTCTCGTGTCTTGTGACTAAAAATAGTGGCTCATACCTGGGCCATGCAAATTGTTGCAATAAATATGCTCTAAGGAGTTAGTTATGATGCATTGTAGAATATTGTAACGATTTAGCACCATTTGTCACTCTGCCTGTGTTGCTGTTGATCAAAGGGATAACTCTGAAGTGAGGGATCTGATGAAAATCATCTGCTTGAGAATGCAAATGCTTTTGCTTGTCTGGCAATCTGCGCTGTTTTACACACTGACCCTTAACACACGCCTTGGTGGATTTTCCTTTGATAATAAAGGAGAAAAACAATTTAGATCAAAGCTTAGACTTACACGGTCCTGAGTCATAAAAGGTTTTACAGTCTGCTTAATTCACTGCAGAGGAAAACTCTGCCATTGAGAGAACGGGCGGTTCTGTAGAAGGGTATTGCAGTTACAACTGAAATACAGAACTGAAATCTGCATTTCAGATCTGATAGTTTAGAAAAAGCAAATAGTATCAGTACTACCAAATAATGTTTCAGTGACTGGTGAAGCTTGAATGCAGATCGGAAAGGTGACTTTAGCACTCACAGAGTAAGTTTAACTTTAGAGGCTTCACTTTTCTCTCAAACACAGTCATGTTTCTGTGTGTCAGACCCGTAGGTTGTGGTATGACATACAAATGCAACGCAAAACCCGGGGTCCCAATTTGCCAAAACTTAAGAAAGTTCAAGATCCTGATTGTATCTAGATCCACACTTGAATTTTGTTTCTTCTCAAGAAACTGTAGTTGAAGCTCTTAAAATTTATGCTTTGCGGATGTTTCATCTTTCACAGACCAATTTTCTAGGCCACAAATTTTAGGGTATTGGGTATCTGCACAAAAACATTTCGACTATAACTTAATTTTGGGGCTGCTTAAAATTGTCAAGTGTCTTATCTTTGTAATGTAGCACCCTTTATGAAATATTTAAAGAAATGAAGGAAAAGCTTTGTGCCTTTTCAGTTGCTGCTTGAGCACTGATTTCTCTCTCCAGTTTCTTCTCTCAGCACAGATTGCTGCTGTGAGCTTGACTTTATGGCTGAATAGACACTTCACTACAAAAAAGGTTCCAAGTGATTCAAATTGTTACATGATGCTTTGGCACCTTGTGTTGGTTATATCACCTCCAATCCAAGTGGTTTCAGCATAAAAATAGACAAGTTGGAAAAAGAACAGCTGTCATCTTTTATGCAGAGTTTTAAATTTTTTATAGGCGATGCTAGTGTGTGTCTAAGGTGCTGGGTGAGCCCCAGGGCTGCGGCAGGCACTGGGCTCTGAGAGCTGATGCGCTCGGTGCAGGCACGGAGGGAGGCATGGCCACGGCCTGTGGCATCAGCCACCCCGGTCTAACAGTTACCTGTCCCCAGCACTCGGTCATGTTTTAGAAGAAGCCTTTCCCCGTAGGTAGGTGGTGGCATTTTATGAGAACAGGAACACATGGGGTTGGGGTTTTTTTTTCCAATTCTGGCTCTCCTAATTGCTTGTTGGTTACAAGTCATTATTGAAACCTCAGGATTCTCAGCAGCCTTCATGGGGTGAAAAACAATTTCCAATCTGGTATTTAAACTATGGAGTCTAGAAACGTTAGGAAGGAAATGAGGTTGGTTTGGATACTAGTCAGTGTGTCTATACTAAGGCAGCTGACACCCACTCTTGACTCTGTCTGTACATTAATATCTTGACTCTGAGCATTAAAATTAGACATACATTTTTTTTTTTCATTCATGCCAAAATTTCTTTGTGTACCAGATGCCATGTGCACGATCTTCCTTTGGCTAAGGATTGAAAAAAATTAAAAATACAATTTTCCCTCCACATCATTCTGCTATGGCCTGTTTTGGTTTGTTTAGGCAGGAGTCTGTAGCTTCATCCATGGTATTTATTTATATATACATATACGTAAATATGCACAGTTTTGCAACTGGGTTCTGCCCCTTCACTCTGAGGAATAATTCTGCTATTTATATGTCCAGTTTCCAGCCCTCTCACAGCCCCCATACGTTATCTTCAGCCCCACAAGGTGCAGAGCTGTTCCCCCGGGCATCCTCTCCCGGCATTGACGGACGCCTGGCCTATGGTGGGCAGCAGTTCATCTGCAGCAATCGGCTTCTTCATGTGTTGCATCACACATCTTCCTGATTCTTGGTGTGCTCGTATGCCCTAAAAGCTCTGGTTATTTCAAATTCATTGCACTTAAATGCGCTTTTGAATTTCATGCCTTCTGCTTAGAAAATACGGCCGTTCTTTGTGTAGTGTGGTGCAAGGTTTAACAGTGGTGAATTGTTTTTATATGTGCATGAAAAGTATATTATCGATGGGGGTTTTTTCCAGTGTTTGTTCAGAAGTTGTACCGCTGGTATAGGTATTGCAGCTTTCTGCTAGCACATTTATGTAACCATCAAATTGCTTGCGCTGCAAATCCAATGCTGCTCAGAGAGGATCTTCTGTAAGAGTTTAACTCAGGGGCTCTGCATGTCTGTGTTACTCTGAATAATGAAGCCCTGGATTAAAAAGCGCGCCCTTGACTTTTGATTGCACCAGAAATTTCAAAGCAGGAGGGGAAAACCTTGGCCAGCCATCATCAGTTTGTTCAAATGGCAGGCTGTTTTGTATTGGGAGCAACAAAAGAATATCCTCAAAATATATTTCTGAAGATTTCAACACATTGCAGAGTTGAGTCTCTTTTCTTAAAGGAAAATCGTATAAAGCTTCCAAATACATTATACATGACCTGCTTTTGATTTTCTTTGGAAATCCTTTGGATTTTTCATTTGAAACGAAGACTGGAACCTTAACCCACCCTCGTGCATGGGTTTAAGATTTGTGACTTTCAGTGATGAAAGAGAAGGCGCAGATCCCCAATGGCTCTCTGTGTCCATAGCAGGCCATGACTAGGGAAGCGAGGCTTGATTTGCCCTGTTTGAATAGTAACATATGTGGTTGAATACTAAGAGTCTTCCACATAACAATTTATGGTGTGAATTCTCCAAGGAACTCCATTTTCAAAATAATTTATACCAAATTTAGTCAACATACAGCAAGTGACTTTACACTTGCTGAATGTGAGTTTCCACGGGAGGTGTAAATTTGGCATAAGTAACTCACACTCGGGTTTGTGGTGGTCTCCTCAACAGAGCAGCTGTCACTACTTTGTAAGGGCTAACTGGGTACTGTGCAACACGGTCACTCGCTGCTTGTGATCTTGGTGAGTGCAGAGATTAATTTGTTCAGTGGGATTTTCTTCATTAGGAAAGGATTATGCTTTTGGTTAAAAATGCAAAAGCCCAGTAGGCCCACTTTTTGAGCTTGATCCTAACAGGAAATATGTCAGCTCCACCCAAGGTAACTCTGCCTTGATGGGATCCTGCGTGCAGGCGGAATGGATAGCTCTAAGACCAGGGCAGTTTAGTTGAAAAGAGAGCTAAAGCAGCAGGAAACGGTGAGAGGTCATTACACTGAAATAGAAGGGGGGTAAAGGGGAAATAAAATGTGACAGCTATTAAAATGTATCATGTAAAAATTCTGTTAGTGTTTATAGATTGTATTTTTAAATGATGTAAAAATAAAGTTTGTGGGAAAATTTTCCTGGATTTCATTTACGCAAGTATCTCTGTGTTTAATGTAGAGAGGGAACACCCAGCACAGTAATAATCTATTATTATTGTTGTTTGCTATAGTAAATTCAGAATAGGGAGGTCTGTTGCCAAGGAAAAGGAAATTGTATGGGTGGCATAAAAATTCTTAACATGATTATTGGATTATATTTTCAGTAGTAGAATCAGCACATTAAGTGTTCTGGTGTCTGTGGGCTGCATTTCCTGGCTACGTTTGATTATCTTTCACAATATACCACATCAATTGCATTGCCCCATGTCTACCTTAGAAAAAAAATTCCCTAAAGAATATTGTAAAGAAGGGAAATGGAATTTTATCTTTTATCCTCACCTGTGGAGGGAGAAATGCCTACCCCCCCTACACAGTACTTTGAGAAGGTTGGATTTGTTTCCTGGGCAGATACAGCTCCTGGCACCTACCGGGAGGATCACCTTTGCAGTGTCACGGCACCACAGGGGCCAACTTCCATTGGAGCCTTATTACCTTGGTATCTCCCAGGATTGCAGTTTCACCCAAAGGCCAAGGTTCAGGAAAAGAACTCCAGCTCTGCCTCTATTATTTTGTAATAAACAGGAAAAGCCCTACATCCCATTACTACTGCAGTTCAGCTTGGGGGTCTCAAGTACCCGTGTGCTCTTCTCAGCAAACTTTTTGAAAGTTTTATATTTGTTCAGAGTTTTTCCTTGGCTACTGAATGTCATGTTTCTTCAGTGGAGAAAAACTGCAAAATGCAAACGCTATATTCCAGGAAAATGAGGACGTAGGATTATCCCAAAAGGCTTTAGCCATACTGTGGGAATAGAGATACGTTCAGTGTTACCCCAAACTTCCACCCTGGAAATATGAGCTGTTGTGTTAAACATCCTTAGTGTTTGTAGGAGTAGCCAATATTCAAAGAAAACTTGGTCCTTGGTCTTCAGTTTGTGTCTTATTTTCCTCCTGTACTGATGTACTTTGAGAAGGCAAGGGGAGGAGAGTGTGTGTGCCATGGTAGGAATTGCTGTAATGGATGCGGCGTCAAACTGATGGATGTTTGTGTTTACACTGGAACAAGAGAGACTTTTTGCAATGCAGAGACTTGGAATTGCAGCTCCTCTTCCAGTTCTGACTCTACAAGGAACTCACACGCACAAAACAAAAACTTCCCTCACAGGGTCAGTCAGAACTCGGCCTTCTTAAAGAAACTGGGGAAATGTATCTTTAACTTCAGGGCACGAGCCATACAGTTTTTCTCCCCTTCCTCAGTTGCTGTCCTAGAAGAATGAAATGGTCGTTTCCGTTTGCTCTAGGCCAGAGATTCTTTACTGGATTCTAAGTCATAAAAAAAAAAAAATAAAAAATGCTGCTACTGTTAATGGTTTGCATGTCAGACAATTCACTTAGGAGAAACGTGGTTTCAAAGAAGTCAATCAGAGAGTTTCCTTTGTGACTGACTTTATATTTTCCTCATTCACGCTGCAGACTGAGTGACAGGAGTTCTTGTTAACATGTTTGTGTCATTGTCCAATCTGACTTTTTTTCAGATACCTGGAAGGAAACCATCTGACTGCTGTGCCCAAGGGGCTCTCCAGCTTCAGACACCTGACACTCATGTAAGAAACAGTTTCCATGTCGAGAAAATTGCATGACTCTTTCTGCACTGTTGTAGGTAAAACATGAATCATTAGTATTTGGGGGAAAAAAAAACCCCACAAAACTCAAAAACCTTCTGTAATTTGAATTGGAAAAGAATTTCTCGGTGGCCGCTGCTGCCAGTAAGTGTTCATAAAGTAGTGGAGAAAGAGTGAGGTGGCTGAGAGCACCAGCCTCTGCAAGGAGACTAAACTCTCAGGCAGGCTGCTACAGTTTCACTTGGCAGATTTATCTGAGCGAAGCTGTAAAGGTCATTAACAGAGGAGACGGCATTAATTTCTTCTAGGTGAGGCAGTATTTATAATGCTATGGCAATGAAAATTTGCATAGCTGTTTCTGCTATGAATATATGCACAGAGGCACAACTAGACTTTTTTTTCAGCAATTTGCTCCCTGAAATACACAGGAGTAAAATTTCTTTGCTAAACTATTTATCGGGAAATTCCATATGCTGTTTGAATCAGCTGTAGATACTCAAGACAAATGAGCAGAACAATCTCAGACAAAAACAACATGGAGGGAAAACTGGAATCCTCTGTTTTAAAACAGTGTTTTATTTGGGAACATCTCTAATTTTTTTTCAAAGGGGAGCAATAATAAAACAAAATGTTCTGTTTGAGCCTAAAAGACTTTTTAAAATGTAAAAAAGAAATTTTGTTCTAGTAGTAATCAATGTGAAGAGCATATGGAAATGCTATGCCTGTAATAAACTGCAAAGCAAGTTGGTACAATAAATATTCACCCAGGCTTGTATCATCTATTAATTTGTCCTTCTTCAAAAATTTTGCTTGTATGTTATTTTTTTTTAATATAAAAATGATATTTTCTGTGTGTTTCTCCAGTGATTTGAGCAACAACAGCATAAGCGTATTGGCCAATTACACCTTCAGCAACATGACTCAGTTATCAACACTGTAAGTAGCCCAAAGTTTTGCTAACAGTTTTAATTACTTTCCAGACACCATCTTAGGTGTTGAACGATTAGTACCTATTTTGCTACTTAAGTACATGGCGTTCCGCGCTTCTCTGCGGTTGGATTAGAAGCGGAACAATCAAAGACAATCCAGAGTTGTAACTCTGTTCTCTCTTTCTCCTAGCATCTTGAGTTACAATAGACTCCGATGCATCCCAGTCCATGCATTCAACGGGCTCAGGTCTCTCCGTGTGCTGTAAGTACCACTTCTTCCAGGCAGCTGAGCTGCAGCTTATTAGAATGCTGTTGATGGTAGGGAGGTTTTTAATGAGCAGATGGCTTTCACTTGATCCAGTAGTCATAAATATTTTCACACAATTAGCTTCAATGTACTTGTACTCAGGTGCAATATGTCAGGTAATGACTAGAGCAGGTGAATGCTAAACTTTGAAAAGAAGCAATTACATATTTGCAGGGTGAATGACTTTCCTCTGATAGTTCAGGGACAAGAGCTATCATGAAAACAAGCCTCCAAGAGACTGCCTAGAGTCTGTCTCTTCTAGTTGAAGAATGCTTGGGTGCCCCACAGGAAAGGACTTTGCTCTTTGCCTGGAAAAACTTGATCTTAGTTTTGAGTGTAAGTTTCCATTGGATGCTTCAGCAGCTGTGCCGTTACTGAAAACTTGTGCATTTTTAGAATATTATCTGTTTGTTCAGATTTCTGCTCACAAGTTTATACATAAAAGAATGCAAACTGAAGGGAAGTAATTTGGAAGTCCCCAC
The DNA here is from genome assembly GCA_013400055.1 of Nycticryphes semicollaris. NCBI lineage: Eukaryota > Metazoa > Chordata > Aves > Charadriiformes > Rostratulidae > Nycticryphes > Nycticryphes semicollaris. The sequence goes on along the minus strand of VXBJ01003175.1, from coordinate 134,164 downwards.
ACTAAAAGAATGAGTAAGTCAAGCCAGTGGCTGGGTGCCAGCAAGGCTGAGATGGCCGTCTCAAAAGTCTTTAAAAAACCCAAACCAAAAAAAAAACCCGAACCAAAAAAACCCCAAGCCCAAACCAGAACTTTTCACTGCGATAACTTTGGTGTAAAACCCTACTGATATCAACGTTTGCTTATTAAAAAAAAAATTCTTCAGGCTCTACGTTGAAGTTGCTCCCCAGCACTCTTTGGCTGCCATTACAGAGAAACCACTTGAAAACTGAATAAAATTTCACCTCATGGTGAAACTTGGAGATGTCCGCGTATGGTTTCTTTCTCTGGAGATCCTTTTCTGCACTCTTTCTTCCCAGTGTAGTTGCTTTCAGCAGCTTTCTGGATTGAACAATTTGTTTACAGTCTCTTCTGAAAGTTGTCTTCTTTCTATTGTCTCAGAGTGTGGGCTGTGGGCCTGTTCCTTGCAGCAAGCAACGCTCCCCTCCCCAGCTTTTCTGCTAGACTGGTTCCTGATTCAGCCCCATATTTACTGTCTCTTGCTGTTCCATCCATCCCATCAGAAACAAACCCTCAGTTGGGTTTGTTCAGAGGTTCATGCAGACACGAGACACTGTGGGGACAAGGCAGAGAAGCCACCTTCCTCCCCACGGCCCAGCGACACAAGTGGTTCATCGTTACTAACACAGGAAGTGAAAGCAAATAAACCAAGTAGCTTATCTGTGATGAAATTATTCAGCGTGCTAAAGGAGAAGGAGCTTTGAACACCAAAAGCTCAGGACGAAGGAGTTGAAGAGTATGTCCTGAGTGCTTTGATACCTCACATTAGTATTTTCTATTTTTTAAAAAAGTTAGATGCCATTCAAATGCAGAAGATTCTGTGAATTTTAAAGGTTGCTGTGCACCGACTCCGTAAGTGTGGAATTAAGGTGTCAACATTGGCAGTACTACAACTGTGGAAGCAATAAAGCAATGCTCTTTGGCCGAGTGGTAAAATAGAGATCTAGGTTTCAACCTCCTAACTTGTAAGACAGCTTTAGGTTCCCAGTTTTCATTATTAAAAACAAGAAAGATACGTGATTTGGATTTGTTGTGTTAAGTTTGGCTTCAGATTCTGATTTTTAGCGCACCAGGATGGTCACATTTGAGCTGTTACATGAGTCCTGAAGTTCAGCCACAGGGGAATATATTCTGTTTCATGGCCAAATAAATTATTCCATATGGAGCTGTCTTCTGGCCTGCTGCTGCTATGTATGCTAGCTTGATTAAAGCTCGTTTGGGGCTCTTTACCCTGAATTGCAGCGTAGATATACCATGCCTCACTCTTTCCAATAGCTACAATTTGTCTTTTCACTCCTATTGTTGGAGGCCAGGTATGGACAGAAACAAAGGGCAGTATTTTAGTAATAACTGTAATGTTTTGGCTTTATTAAATGATCTGCTAATCAAAATGAAAAAATATCTTCTCCTCCAAGGGAGAAGCCCTCCCTATCTTGCACAGAGCAGCATGAGTGAAATGAAGCCTAAATGGAAATCTCTGCTTCTGCTCCATGCATTTGGAAGCCTCCAGATTGATTTGATTTATTATGACCCACAAAACTCTGGTATCAGCTACAACTTTTGCCACATGTCATCTATGTTGTTATTAAAAATCAATTCTCCAGTGAGAAAATGGCTTCCGAGTGACAGTGTGAAATCTGTTTTTGTCAGTTATTTATTATCCATGTTCTCAGAGGAATTTAAAAGGGAAAACATCAGCAAAACAATTCCAACATATATATATTTTCTTTTAATAAAAAGAATATAGACATCTCATAACCTTCGGCTGTGAGGGTGCCTTTGAAGGTGGCAGACCCTTCTCATACAGGCTTCTGTGTCTTCCAAATTCCATATGTTTTCTTTACTTTTTGTCTCTCTATAGTAAATAAAGTAAATATGTATTTGAAAATCAGAGTAATCGTAGACGTATGATGAAGTTGGTTTTTGACAGAGATCTGGTTCTGCCCTCCCACGCTTTTCAGCACAAACTCGATTGAGAAAACTGCGGAGTCAACATGTTTATGTTTGCGCCTGAATATTTAGCAGAGTTTACGCAATCAGGCTTTTAATCTTCAGTTTTCAAGTGGTTTCTCTGTAATGGCAGCCAAAGAGTGCTGGGGAGCAATTTCAAGGTAGAGCCTGAAGAATTTTTTTTTTAATAAGCAAACGTTTATATCAGTAGGGTTTTACACCAAAGTTATCGCAGTGAAAAGTTCTGGTTTGGGTTTGGGGGTTTTTTTTTGGTTTGGTTTTTTTTTTGTCCGAAGCTAGTTTTTTTTAGAAGCAAAATTAACAGATTTAAAAAGCTGAGAGTGAGACAAAGTAATTATAAACATTCAAACTCGCTGGTAGACCCAAACTTATTATTTTAAGGATTATTTTTATTGTGTGACAGTGTTATAACTTCTGAAATTTGGGCTGAATTGATTCAGAGCCGAAGTCCAGAAATAAAAACACTTTCTCTGATCACTAACAAAAAAAATCCATGTTATATTTATGAAAAAAAAAAAAAAAAGATAAAATGAGCTACTGAATATTCTACTAACTTGAGATACTGTGTTTTTACTGAAAACTGATGGGTATTTACTGCAGTTCAAAGCTCACGCAAACATAGTGTGATGATAAAACCACTGCAAATACTCTTCAGGCCCAACTGAAACCAATTTTGGGAATATATTTTTATTGCTGGGTGCTGTACTGAGCTGACCTAACAGAGAGATTAGTTGGCTTTGGTTGGTTGGGTCTTTTTGTTTTTTGCATTGCAGAATGACTCCTTGTACGTATCCTGTAAATCTGTAAAAGGTGCTGCTGTTATGAGCGTTGAACAGTGACACTGTGGCTCCCCACTCCCTCTGACACCCGGGTTCTGCTGGTTCCTTGGGGGTTTGGCATCCCTCAGGGTTCAGTCCAGGGGTTTTGCCCGTCAATGGGATGTGGCTTTGTAGCTTGGCCAAGCTTGTAGCCACAGTTCTGTCTTTACAGGGTAGATTGCTACTGAAAAAGCATCCCCTTTGTGTCTGTAGTAATCTAATGTTAGGAACTAATGGGCTGGGAGGGAGGAATTGGGAACAGGTAGTAAAAATTAAAGAAAAGGATACCAAAAGCATATAATTAGGTCATTTCCTTACCACAAAGCAATGTCAGTGAGATTACACGTACAAGAAAGTTTTTATTTCGGCAACGTTTTGTTACTCTGTGCTCTCAGACGAAGTCCCCGTCCCGTTAAATTCATACCCTTGCTGTTTAGCAGTATTTAGACAAGAGCGTACCTGGAAATTGTGCTTTTGAAGGAGAACACGGACATCAGTGTATGTGCTTTAACTGTCCAAACATTTAAGATTTTATTTGACCATTTGCTTATAAGGGCTTTTGGTTTAAATATATGTTCCTGTTGTTGATCCAAGAGGGAAAAGATTTTATTGCACCGTTGCATTCTCAGTTTGTTCCTGTAGGGTTTAAGTTTTTTAGCATTTGTTATTTCCTTTTAGCCGTGTGGGTGATGATGCTGCTGACACGATTTTTTCATTAAAATGCAGGCATTTGTATCCATGAAATATACCTCACTGTTTGCGATATGTAGTCAAGCCATTCATTCCAAATGGGTTTGTATTTTAGACCGTTTTACCTTCTTACAGATAAATGGCTTTGTCATGCTTCAGCTTCTCTTGGAAGAGGTTTCCAAGACATCTAGGAAATAAAATGCACCCCTTCGCAGAATAAACACAACTGATGTGACAGGAAGATAAATTAAAATTCTCCTGTCTGCTCAGAGAAATGTCTTGCACATCTCTAAGTAGTTTAAAAGACCATAGCATAAGCTCATTAGGAGAGCCTGTTTATTTAACTACCCTAATTTCATTGAAGGAGGGAACCTTTTGATGACAAGGTGTTGACCAGGCCTGATCCTGCAACCTCGTACTGACAAAAATAGTCTTTATTTAGTAGCTGTGGGGTATGTCTCCGTCAGTTGATCGTTCTGTATAGAATTAGTGAGTGTGCTTTATCTGGAGTTACTGTGTGGGAGCTCATATCCTTCCTGTTCCTGTTGGGATTAATTGCTTGGAGATACATCTTTATATATACCAAGTAATAGTATTAATAGCCAAACCCTAGGTATGCTTGAATGAAAATTTCAGAACGGGGATGTTTGAAGGGGAAGTTTTTGGCGCGCCGGTGTCAAGAACCAGAGGGATGCCATCGGGGGTAACTCTGCTGTGGTTTTTGTGGCTTCGTGTTCCGTAGAAAAAGTGCAGGAGAATAAATAAGATCGAACCTGCAGCTGCAGTGAGAGCTGTGAAAGGGGATGGTGGTAACATCGTTCTTACGCTCACAGATTTCACAGCCCCGTGACATGGCCCAGGCTCAGGGGACACACAGGACAAGGTGTATCTTCCCCTGGCAGGTTTGCTTTCCCTTTGATGTGTGTGTGCTGGTGGAAGGCAGTACGTAAAGGTAGAATTCCTAAGAGGTGTAAGGCGCCATGTAGATCCTGGTGAAGCTCGTAGAGGCGTTAGGGTGGAGAAATGAAAGAAAGGATGCACAAAAGACATGTTTTTATTTTCATCTGATGCTGTTGTGTATTTCCATGAGCCCAGATACTTGGTTTGTTTTAAACAAAAACTCAATGTGCAGTGTTTCAAGCCACTGTTTTCAGTGACAAAAATATAGAATAGGATGTGATTGCTGTGTTCCACAAATAACCAGGTGAATTAAAAAATAAATGACTTGAGGGAAAAAGTTGCTACAAAACTGACATGCAGCAGGTTTCTGTTTTCCACCCTTTCCCTCTGCATCTGGAGCACTGACACTAATTCCTGGAACTGGGAAAGAGCACATAAACAATACAGCAGTCTGCTATAACTGAACCAGCTCAGGGGAGAAGTGCAGAAGAAAATATAATTTTAAAATATTGATGTTCTTTTCCTTTTGCAAGTTCTCTACCAACTTTTGTTTAAGAAACAGCTAGTGAGATTCAGCAGAATCACCTCCTGCTGGTACCTTACGAGTTCCTTCTGTCTGTTACTCTGTGAAGCAGTGAGACGGTGGTATTCAGCAACGTGCAAACTGGAAAAGTTAGACTAAACTATAAATATTTTTCTCTATGCTATTTTATGCCAGATAATTAGCTAGTGTTACAGAGGGTGCAGCAGTTCAATAGCTGATCTTATTTATTTATAAAATAAAATCTGTCATGATTATATATATATACTCTGGTGCATTTTCTGGATAGTTTTTATGCAGTTGTCAGCCCAGCGTCCGGCGTCCTCCTTCACACTCGTTTGCTGCCACATATTTCCCTGTCTGATCATCGCCTTGGCACTGCAAGAAGTGTTCTTCCTCTCTCTTTGAATGTCACAACCTCGCATGGTGGTGCCCTACTTTGTAGCAGGGTCTTCAGTTGCAATTGCAATGCAAACCTGAAGTAATCACAACTAATGATTTTTACTCTGGTGTCTGCCACTTTGAATACATGTGTTGTGCTCTGCCAGCTGCAAGACAAGTCTTGCCGTTTATGCTTGTCTATGTAACACACACGTAAATGCATTCCTTAGAAAAGAGATAAAGTGGCTGTTTAAATTTTCCTGAAAACAGTGGAGAACCCTTTCACAAGAATCCTGAAAACCCTGCGAGAAAAATGATAGTTTCTTTTTGCAGGGCGAATAATGCACTAAAACAAATGATCTCAAGTATTTTCTCTGGTAGCATAAATGTATTTATCAAATGGATTTTAACAATACCACACAAAGAGGTATTTCCTACTGTAAGAGTAGGAAACTAGAATGTGAAGGTGTAGATATATTTGCCCTCACGGACCCTTGCTGTCTCCTAGGATCTCTCGGAAGTCAATATTTAATATAACTTTCATGGTTCCTATTTTCCCTGTTCTGTTTTTTCCCATGTTTCCAGCTAATGGGATTCTAGAACAGCATATAGGTCTGTAAGTGAGGGTCTGCTTGCCTTCAGTACACTTTAATAGCATAACCAGCATGTCACCTTTTTAATTTATAACATTAGTCACCAACAATTCTGATTGTATCATTATTTTCAATGTCAACACCTAGAAGTAGGAGTAGGAATAATAATGCATGGAAGCTCATGAGTGGTGAAGCTCATAGGAACAAAAAGAAACAAAATTAAATATCATTCTTAAGCACCAATTCCTTACTTGTGGGGAGCAGATAAAATCCTGTGGTTTGATACCTTCTTGCTTCTCCCCTTTTCCAGGACACTCCACGGAAACGATATTTCCAGTGTCCCTGAAGGTTCTTTCAACGACCTGGTATCCCTGTCCCATCTGTAAGTACTTCTGTCTGGGTTCATCTGTTTGATTGATGGTTTTGGATTTATAAAAACGTACATATTATTACAAATTTAAGATTGTATAGCTTTTATTTAAGATGGTATAGCTTTTCTGGCTTTCCTACTTATTTTCCATATTCTGCTCTGGATAGTCACAGCGGATCTGTTTGAATTAAAAAAAAATACTAGAACCTGTTGTTATTAGTTATCAAAATATTTTCTTGAGGAAAACCAAATGAGCAAATGTGACAGTTTCCTCTTCTGTGGACTTTGTGTTTAAAACTTCCTTTCAGGGTTGCCTGTGTGAAATGCAGAGCATGTTATGGTCTGAGAGTGAGACAGGAAACCTCCCACAAAGAGCAAATATTAAGCAAATGTGAATTCTTTGCTTAATAAGTGTCATATGTTTTGCATACTGAAATGTTGTCACTATATGAACTTGTTGATGAATCACTGCTTTCAGACATATTTTTAATAATACAAAAATTGGTCATTTCACAGCATTAATAGTTCATTCCATAATTTGCAAAAATTATTCGATGTTTTAGATATTTCAGGAAATTACCATGGTATTGGTGGAGGTGCAGGATATTTTTAAATGCAGTTTAGCCAATGAAGGAACTGTAAAGACAAATAGCTGCAATTGTTATAAATTAGACCTGAAGCGTAACACTTAGTGCCAAAAGATTGAACAGAAAATGGTTTTTCCTCTGAGGTGATGTGGGTGGGATACTGCACGTTATTAGGCAATAGGTGTAGAGGAAAAGTAGATTTGTGTGGCGTGTTTCTTGATTATTGTCTTCAAGTAATCAGGGGGTTGCATATGTTTTGGTCATTCTGTGAAGGGACTAAGCTTCACAAGTCAATACGGGTATTTTCTGCTCTGATGCTGCCCTCGTGCGTGTGAGATACAGTTGATGTGTACACACACCCAGACATACAGACAGACGTGTGCATTTAACCTAAGTTTTATATCTCTCTCTGGTCATCTCTTTGCAACCTTAAACATGCCCTCCAGAACGCTTACCTGAACACAAGGTTCTGTTCATAGTGATGTACTTTGTGGGAAGCAAATACATCCTTGGATGGTTTATTGCTCCGTAGCAGCTTTCTGTCACAGTTTCACTCTAGACAAAAAATAAGGGTATCTCAGATTGGTAGGGACAGAAATCATATGTGAGCACCTTAGGCAATTTCAGCTTCAACTGAGAAATAACCTTCTCTGTTTCCAGCTTAAACCTTGCTATCTGAGTCAGAGAAAATATTTGTTTTGCACATAATGTATTTCTTCATCATGTTCCCAGTATAGTCAAGTCATTTTATATGTTGTTTGGGAATGAAAGTTTGACTGTGCCGAAGCCCTGAATCTCCTTTTGGAAGCGCAGTGACACCTTCCATACTGGGAATCTGGCTTCTGAGGGTAGTTTTAGAACTCGGGAGATAAACATATCATGCCCCATTTGTTTGGATTTTCCTCAGGGTTTACTTTAAATGAAGTGCAGATACAATTTTCCTGGGTAAACCATTCACCTTAGGGAGTGATAAAACCCCCTTTGGCCCAATACAATCACTGCAGTCTATCTGTTTAGATATATGTGCTGCCAGAAATGTAAAATACACAAAGCACAAATGAACAGTAATAAATATGATCCATAAAATAAATAAGACCTGTCTGGGGTGTAATTTGCACAGTTGAACAATTGAATTTTACAGTACCAGTTGTGCTCTCCAATTACTTCAAGAGGATGCTGAAACTTTTAGCAACCACCATGATTTTGCTCTTCACATGCCAGAAAAAGCTGTGCTTATTCAAGCAAAGTCATACATAATTGAAAATAAATTCATTTAGAGCTCTTCCTGATATATAAATCTGCAAGGAGAAAGCGTGCACTTGGGATAATTTTGAAAATTATACAAGGAGTTGCTACTCATCTAACTCATCATGTAGAGAGACCAAGATCTGATGGGAAGTTTCCAAGCTGTGTGGCTAAGAGCAGGGTGGGTGTTGTGGCTGGTGGAAGCTGCCTACCAAGGAGTTGAGCGGGGCCATCAGCCTGGAGCTTCTGCATCAGTACAGTCTCGGGGGGAGGAAGAGGGAAGGGTATTAAATTAAACCTTAGAACCTTAGAATTATATAAAAAAAAATTGCAAGGACAAAACTATTTATTTTAGTTGCTTGTAATAGCTTTAAATTGGTTTGTAATTGGAAGAAAAAACCTGAGATCTAGATACTTCAATCACTTTTCCCCGTAGCTGTTTAAAGCCTACAAGAAAATATTTGCTACATTTCCTTACCATTTTAAACATCATATTGTTGTAGTGTAGCTAATATAATAAACTGTGCAGCTGATACACCTCACTAAAGACAGAGGAAGGTTTGTATATGGTATACATGTATATGTATATGATATACACACACTGGTTTTGTGCACTATTTATTACTTTATTTGCTTGAATCATATAATGGTCTATTTAAGTCACGACTCTACTAACTTACTGAGTCCAGGGCAAAGAAAAATGTTACAGCACTACTGAAGGATCACATATATGAATACTTTAAAAGAACCCCAAATCTTCTCGGTTAGGTCAATTCCTGTATTTTCTGTCCTCACCATTCACTGACACACACAACTCTGTAACTGCTTCAGTTTCCCAAATACTGCCGACACATAAACTGACCCCTCGGCTCTCCAGGGACTCCAGTAAGAACCCCTGGCTAATGGAACCTCTGTGCAAGCAGGTATTTCTGTCAGACAGGTTTTCAATAAACAGCTCAGATTCCTAATCCTGTTGAATCATCTCATCTTTACTCTAATTTATATGTTACCTACAGAAATAAGCTGTCCTCTCCTCTGTTTCTCCACATTATCATGTTATTTGAATTGACTTTATTGTAACTTCCCTGAAAAAAAAATAGTGCCTGAACAGAAATATCTGCACAACATTTTGAAAATGCTGCTGTTGGCATTTCATTACAGCACAAGATATTTTTACCTTCTGGAAATGTTTTGCTATAATGGGCAGAGAAATAGAGAAGAGTATATTAGAACTCATGAATGAAAATACAAGAATTCTCTGTCGTTCCTAGAAATGAAGGAAAAAACCACCCAAAGCCACAAACACAAGAACGGAAAGATACAGGGAATAGTTTCTGCAGTTGTACAACAGTGTTACTGGTAATCTTTCCTGGTGTCCATAAAACAGCTTTATTTCTAATGCAGTTTATAAGGATTAATTAACACAGTAACTAGCTTTCCGTTCTCCTCCCACTCCCATTTTACATATGGCAGTTGCTCAGTGCTGAAGTTCATTTCTCCGTCCAGCTTTCACTGCTGCATTTTGCTTGACCTTGCACAAGTAAGCCAGTTGATCACAGTTATTGGGTCAAAAAGTCAACCCAGTAGGTTTTTTTCTACTGTAAGCAATGGATTTACAGAAGGAATGGATGGCTATTTTTTAATACGGTACTGCAGTACACATTTAATTTTGATGAATGAGCCTTAGACAGGGTTTGAACCTATGAGCTCTCATTATGAATCTGTCTAGGGCACAGTGGGTTCATTAGTCACTCCAAAAGAAATGTATCAACAAATTTACTGAGGTTTGTATCTTAATATCCTGTCTGATATGTTTTTATTTGAAAGAAGCTTGAGTTTAAAAATCGTTTATAACGTATGCAAAATAATATAGTCTAAAACCCAGTTTGAATTAATAGTTTCTTTAGTATCTCTTCCCTGTGCTAATCTTTTTTAGTTCATATTCTTCCCATGGCAATTCAGGTGTTGTACAGCTAAAGTCTTACATTTACTTTCAGCAAAATGAAGTCAACCTTTCAACATGCATTTCTCCACACTTCCAAAAATTAATTGTTTTTAAACTAACTTTTCTGAAGTCTGGACTTTGTAATTGACCAATTGTCTGAAAAGACACTTTCTTTGAGAGGAAGAATGGTATAAAGGGGTCAAGGCAGCAGCTAAATTTAAGGTTAAAAGGTTTGTTTTCTTTTGGATAGCTAGCCATGAATAATGAAAAAGATCTGTGAATTATAATTATACGATGTGAGTGCATCTACTTCAACCACATGACCTACCTCAAGTGATGGGTTAAACAGCTCATGTGTTTTCAAAGCCAGAAACAAACTTAGGAGACATCAGGTTGCAGTTTTGAAAACAGGAGTGTCCTCTGTGTGTATGTCTCATCTGGTGAGGAGACATGAACGTGAGTCATCGGATCCAAACTCAATTACCCAGTTCACTGTTAGAATATGCTCCTGAGGGCCAAAGACTTAAAAGAAACCAACGTGATAAATTTGACGAAAGCAATGTGTCTGGCGACGTTGTTCAAGCACAATTGTTTCAAAAAGTGATTTATGGTTTGAAAAAGCGCTTTGCTGTTAGGTATTTATACAACCTCCCTAACTTACCATGGGAAGAAAGGAAGAGAGTGGGAATACTGGGGGAGATAAATCTAAAAGACTTCCTGAATACTCGGAAGATCTTTCCCACATTTTGAAGTAAAGCGTTCCTGTAAAAGTGTAGAATAAAATGTGCCTCAAACAGATCAGGGATTTTATCTTTGCTTGCAAGCCAAAATAACTGCTGGTAATTATTTTTCACCCCTAGGGCTCTGGGTACCAACCCTTTGCACTGTGACTGCCACCTCCGCTGGCTTTCCGAGTGGGTGAAGGCAGGGTACAAGGAGCCAGGGATAGCCCGCTGCAGCGGGCCCGACACCATGGTGGACAGGCTGCTACTCACAACACCGACCCACCACTTCCAGTGCAGAGGTAGGAGCAAGCTGGGGTGTGTGTGTGTGTGTGTCTCTTCTTTTCCTGATACACAGTGCTTTATTTGTATGCTCTTGGAAGCTGTTTGGTTTTAAAGTGAGTTGGGGGCAGGGGAGGAGGAGTTGGGTTTGGCTTTCATTTTCTGGACCATCGCATCACATTCAGGTTGCATTTTTCGAGTGTTCTCCCACAAAGTGCAGTTGACTGCACCACTGGAAGGAAAACCAGTAAACCTCAGAAGAGTTAGTATTCCTGTTGCTTGCAGTAGATTATATAATGGCACGTTAGCATACAGGATGTTGTTAGAACTTAGTGGAGCAAATAAACTGGTTTTGGCCTTACTACCTACCCCAGAAAACTTCGGTAAAATAAGGCTTATTTTAAAAATACAGAGCCCTCTAATTATTATGTACATTTACTTGAAAACTGATCAACAGAATTCTTCTTGAAAACAAGTATTTCTGAAAGCACATTTTCATTTGAAGATCTGCAAACTCTCATCAGCAGCTCTGTAGTGGGAAACGTCAATTATGGGAAATGTTTTATGTCTGAGTAGAGTGTACGTTCATCCAGCAGAGGGTTGAGGTGCAGCTAATAACGACTAGGGGTAGTCGATGACAGGGGTTATGCTGTGTCAAGAGAACAGTTCGACAAATCACAAGGAGCACACTAAGTAAGTAGCTTATTACTGAATGGAGATTAGGATATACTGCTATGTTCTTACTGTAAAAACAGGTTTTGAGGCTCACTTAGGTTACTAGCAAATATGAGAAGATGGAGCTGTATTTATAATGGAAAAGATGGGTCAGTAGCCTCCCTTAGAAATAGAAATGAGGTCATAAAGCCTGGTTTTATGTCTCAGAGTGCCCGTGCACATTTACAGTACTGTTTGGCAGCACAATTTTATAGCAGCTGGGATTAAACTGCTGAACAAACAAATCATGGTGTTGAGCTGGGTTTAGAATACAGGCTCCTGAGCCCGAGCTGAATTTTATTTCCTTTCAAATATATTTTTAATAACTGTAACCTTATAATTTAATTACCTTGAAATGTTAGTCTCCAAACTATCAGAACTCTTGACTGTAATTACAGAACTACAGAATGCCTAATAGTCTCTCAAGTGTGAAGTACAAATATACCCTAAATACTAAAAATACCAAGTAATGAACCTGTTCACATGAAGTGTAACAAAGAAAATTATCATACACACGTATTAAACAGGGTCTGAAAGTTAATCCAGAAAGAGAAGCTAGGTGACTTCTTCATTCTTAAACTGTGTTATATCAATACTTAGACTCACTTTCTCTCAAACCTAAACAAGCTACTCTTAGGCAGGTGATGAGTAAGCCTGCGATCCAGGCTATTAAAAACACCTATATGTTTTTATTAAGTTTGGCCCACCAGAAAGCTAGTGGGCTTTCCGCTATCCAAGCTGTCTCCTTGGCTCACTTCATCTGAATAGGAAAGGAGAAAAAAGTGTTGTTTCGGAGGTGATCTTTGGAGAAGCACAAACTGCTGATCATCTGGATGAGGGGGATTATACTCCCAAGAAGTGCCAGACCCCAGCAAAAGTCACCTTTTTTCATCACGATACGTATATTTTGAAAAACAATGTATGATTTGGTAGTCTACTTGAACCCATTTTCCACCTGCATGTTTGAGATCCCAAGCTTCGTGCTATTCTGTCTGGACATCAGCAATGATCTTTTGTGGTAAAGCAACAGGACACAGAATGTCCAAGGATATGTCGCTGCTGCAGCCTGGGTCGATTCAGTCCTAGCCTAGATGCTTCCATAAAGGTAGTGCATGGATGTCCTCTGTGACCTCCAGTAACTTTTACATTAACAGAAGTAGTTTAACTCATTCTTGTTAAAGTTATGGGTTTTGCCTGTGACTGAGCAGAAGGTTATGTCTCCGCAGAGCCAAGAAATAAAAGTATGTAATGTGCAAGTCATGCAAACTCAGCTCTGCTTCTTATTAAATTGCCCTCCTAGTTATGCAGGAGAGGAAAGGAATGTGCTGGGCTGAGGGCATTTTGCTATATGGATTTATAAATCAAATCCACAAGGGCAAACTAATGAACTACTTAACTGCTAGGAACTAACACTCTTCTTATTAGCTCCTACATTGATTAGTTTTGATCTATGCCATAGGAATAAATGGAAAATGTACGCGTGTGTATTATGAAATAAATAAATAATAGAACCAATTCTGGCTTAGTGACCTCTAAATCTAGAAAACCAGCACTGCTACCTGTCTCATGAGCTCTCCAAGGAGCTACCTTCATATAGTCTTCATATATTCTACCTTCAAGACAAAAGTAGCTCAATATGTCGCATTCCAGCCCTTGTCAGTGCCAGAAATCCAGATTTTACTCCCTCTTGCCGTCCTAACTCCAAGTTAAAAACATCTGGCATTTTGCTAGACATAAATGCAAAGATACAGGAGGACAGCAACAGTCTTTTCTTTCATTTTTTGGATTTGTTAATTCTTGGGTACTTTTCCCTCATTATTGCATGTTGCTCTGTGAAGTCAGTGGCCCTGATCACCACCACCGTCAGCACAGGGTCAGGATACAGAGTTTACGTTGCAGGTGCTTTGCAGCTGGGTCTCCTTGGTACCTGTTTCTGTCATGTTCTTCTCATGGTGGTGGTGTGCAGGTATTCAAAGTTAACAGTGAAGTTTTTTTATCTCATATAGGACCATCTCAAACAAGTCCTTTACTGGAATGGGGTTTTTTTAATCCCTAGTTTTGGTAGCCTGCCATGGTTCCACCTTCTTTCCAACATCAAATATAAACTGCCTTTCTTCACTTTCAGGATGTTTCACAATTTACTCCTGCCATGCGCAGAGGCTCTGTGCCCACTTCTGATTACACAGGACTGGTTTTAAATAATTTTTAAATTTATTTGCTTAAAAAGGAAACAAAACATTTTTTAAGGATCTTTACTGAATGATATGTTTTATCTGCTAGTCTGTCTGACCCTTTAAAGTGTTAGTTTTTATTTTCTACATGTAAAAGCCATTAACTCATTAGTAGTCGATACTTAGCCACTTGAAAACCACTGTTTCTCCAACTGTAAATATAACTGTCTAAATTAGCTTTCTGTCAAATCTCAGTAACAAGATATAGATTGATGTGATACCCCAAATGTGCTACTTACTGTTTTGGTCTGCATTAACTTTCCTGCTTGTGTACAGACATCACTAGTGTTCTGGAAGGGTTCTGTTAAAAAATGTGGTTTATTAAATGGTTTAAATATGTATGCATGTATATTTACCTGCATACATTTACATCTTTGCATATTAGTTTTTGTTTACTTTTACTGAGATTGCTGAATGTTGATTATCATTCTTCTGGGGAGAAGAGGAAGAGAATAAGCTTGAACTCTGGTAAAATTAAGGATGGTAGAACACTTTGCACCTAAATATTCCCATAAGCCTCTAACTAAATCTTTCTTATGTATGTTTTTCATTTCTGCTGTTGCATCTGCACTTTCATTCCTGTTACCAGCAATAGAAATGTCATGTTATAGTTCCCTGGGGGTTGCTATTGCAGAATTTCCAGCACTGAGTGAAGGAAAAATTGCTGAAAGCCATATATATATGTATAAGCCCGCTCTCTGGAGATCCCCAACATGTTTTTTCAGAGCTGATGTTTGCATGTCAGGAGAATATAAGCATCATTGAGACTTGCACTTGATTTAAGTACCTAAAACCTCTCTAATCCCTGGGAATCCCATGCTGTTGTGTGAAGTTGCACCCATAGCATGTACATTTGTGCCAATGTGAAATGAATACTGCATTAGGAAAAAATGTACGTGTGAGTAGGGGAAGTATTAATTTTGTAATCCTGTTCTCTAATAATACACTGTGTTTTGCCTTTCCAGAGCCCGTAGACATCAGTGTCGTGTCCAAGTGTAACCCCTGCCTTTCCACTCCGTGTAAGAACAATGGGACATGCAGCAATGATCCAGTGGAGTTTTATCAATGCACTTGCCCTTTTGGCTTCAAGGTATGACTACAAATGAGCTTTATGAAAGCAATAAAGTCTTCCCCATCCCTTCTGTTATCTTAATTGCTGTAACACGAGAAGTCAATTTTACGGGCAACTGAGCTCAAAAGATCCCTTACTCCAGGAGCTTGTGTGATGTTTCAACCCTGTCCCACTACAAATTTTAGCCTGTGCAATAGGAGAGGTGTTTCTTTCTCTCTGTGCCGTACCTGCACAGATCAGCCTGAGCAACTTGCTCTAGTTGACCCTACTTTGAGCAGGGTGGTTGGACTAGACGATCTCCAGAGGTTACTTCCAACCTTGGACATTCTCTGATTCTGTGATGTAGACATCCATATGAAACAGCAAGTTGATTTTATCTGCTTTTTCTTTATTTTTTTTCTCTTTCCACCAACAAGATAACCATTTCATAGGCTGCCAGGCCAAAGAGGCGGCAGTTCTGATGAGAATTAAGGGATAGTTTAGTCCATGGTGACAGAATGTTGATGCTTACAACCATCTCAGACTGATTAGCAGAAAGGTGATAACTGATTAGATAGAACCGCTAGCTCATCTCTCTCTGACTTCTGAGCACTAAAGTCTGTAGAGGGATCTGCAGAGGTGAAATCCTGTAGATGCCAAGCACTCTGAGCATGCGGTGGTAGGCTCTTGATAGCACACTTGAAAATCAGAAAAAATTATGTCATTGAGGAATGCCATTTCTTCAGTTGTGATGTATAACTCCCATTGGTTAGTACCGCATCATGAGAGCTTAAGGCTACCAAGACTTTGTTTCAGAGTTTTATATAACTGCAAACTTAGCTCAGTAGCTGAAGGATTAAGTATAAGTAATAAATGAGGCATATGATGTGTTCACAGCCTGGAGGGATTGGGTGTTATGGCCAGAGAAGTAGGTTGCATCCTGTACACTGTGCTTTTATTTGCCTCATTGGATATTTCTTACAGAGTCCTGGTCAGTTGAAGCAGATGCTCATAAAACACAGAGTAATAAGAACTATAGGAGAAAATAAAGGTCAAAGCCAGACATACATGCGGGAAGTAAGCACAATTATCCATGTATTATGTTCCAGGTAGGATTTAGGAATTTGTTGGTTCTGATGATAGTGCCATTTCCCTTCTCTGTTTGCTGAGGATACATCCCAGATGGCAACAGAGTAATTATGGTAGATCCCTGAAACACTGGAAAAGGGAAGACGTAAAGCTTATTTCTCCTGTTTCACCCCAGAGGTGAAATACCCACTTGGTACACAAGAATAATAACAATTCTCCTAAATAATTGAAAATGCCCTGGGAAATTTACTCTCATTAAAGATCTTTCTACCCATTAGCATATCAACCTGCGACTTTTCTGGGATCTGAAAAGACCACGTTGCCAAACATTCATTCAACTGAAACTAACTACTTGGTAATGATAGATTTGTCTTTGAAATAAGGGAAACTGGCTGCTTATCTCCTCAGGTTAATAGAGCAGTCATTTAAATTTGATCTTTAGCATAAACTAGGTTGAATTCTTCAGGTGGGACTGGGTAACTGTCTTTGAAAACTAGCAGGAAAATGCTTAAGTCTTTGTGTGTGTCTTAATCTGTAAAGCACGTATCGTGGAACAGATATTCAGGTAGTTCAAAGCAGAAGTGTGTTTCTTATGAGCATCTTTATATTTTCCCTTAGTTTTTCTTCTTATTTTATGGTGTTTCTGTATGAGCAAATGTAGCCAATGCACTAGTACAGGTGCATTTATACTGCTAGAAGCCGTGTTTACAAAGGGAGGATTTATTAACAAGTATAATCAAGAATAATCCTGTAGCCATATTAGCAATCACTTTCTAGTGTGCATTAGACCTCAGCGTGCATAGTTTTACTTAGATTTTGATAAACTCTTGAAGAGACTCAGTTTAAACATCTCGTAGAGCATCCAGCTTTTCTTCTCTCTCACACATTCTCAGATGACATTCAGTGTGTAAATACAAAACTAAAACCCAACTTGTGTGCTGGTAAGCACCAAGCTCTCAACCAAGCACAGCAAAGAGCTTAAAAATACTGACTGGATAACAGTACAGGGAGAATTGGTGGAAATTTAATAAGCAAAAAAGAACTGCGTGTCTTTACCACAGGTTTTTGAATAAAAATGAAATCTGACAGGTCCAAATGCAAACCATATGAAAGGAGCACTCTATCTACCACGCAGTTCTCCACCAGAGATTCATGCTAATTCAATAACAATACCTTGCTTCCTTTTCACCAGCCAGCAGCAAACAGCTCTATCCATCTGGAAGCCATTTCCCAGACCTTGATAAATTGCCCTAAATCTGCCCTCTCAGCATTTGTTTTTCCTTGTTTGATGTAGTTTTTGAAAAAAATCCTATGTGGAAGAGTGCATCAATAAAGTGAAAAACCCACCCTTTTTTTTCAATGTAAGTGCATTCAAATGATCTGACGGCTTTATAATGTTCCCTGGAAAGGGACAGACAGTAACAGACCACTTTCTGGGGTTCCTATGCTCATTATAGCCTTCAGAAAAAAGAAAAAAAACAAGCCACACAGGCCAATTCTGTGCTAAGAGAAAGCCACCTAAGTTACCAGTTGCCTAACTGGTGCCTGATGGAATCAAGGACTTTTCCCAGTTAACTGTAGTTGCTAAAAGCCTCCGGTTTTATTTCTCACCATCTCATTGCTGATGGCTCAGTCTCTTATATTTCTTGATCACAAGACTGGTTTTGCTGTTGACCGCGTACCTTATGAGGCTTTTAGCAGTGTGTAAGGCTGCCCGTGAGGGGTTTGAGTAAACTTAAAAGTGAGATAACTCATGGACCACCTGAGCTGAGAGGCCTGGACAGTTGTGTTCGATGACAGAAGTATAGATTGCTCACTTAGGAGTGGGGCAGGCTGTGTGCTGATGCCTATCTCTGCTGCTCTTTCCTCAAAATGGGCGAGGAATGTGTTTGCTCTAGATAAAGCGTGGTTGAAACAACGTGGTTTTGATTGTTCTTTGGGGGTGAAGCCCCAAAGACATTGGGAGATGGTGTGAGAGTACCACCTACGGCGACTGGCAGGCTGCACGAGCCTGAGCTCCAGGGTGCCACCAGAGCTGGCAGGAATTGTCTATTAATGTTATGAAACTTGTGTTTTCATATTCAACACAGACATAGGTGTAAGTATCCAGCAAATTATTATTTTTTTTTTCTCTTCTCCAGAGCATTCTTTGAAGGATTATTTAAATAATGTGTGTGGTTTAGATCGTGAAGTATGATTACAAGTGGAGAAACAAAGCTTTCTTCTGCTTTGAATGCCGCTGGCCACCTGCAGTGCAAGTGTGTGTGAGTGCAGCTGGTGGCTGGTAAATAGATAACGGTACCGGACTAATTCATTTATCCTGCAGAGTGTGTGGCTTTTATGTATTCCCATTGATATTGTAAAATCAAGTCGAGGCATGTTAGAATTCAAGAGAATAATCAAACTTGCAATCGATAAGCCATTGAGAAAGGATTTACGTGAGTAGCTGTAGTAAAAACTAAGGTTAGTGAAGCCAGCCCTCAGTGTGTTTTGCCATTGCTGTATTCTGCAAACACCCTTTCAGACTTTTTTGGTGGGTTTTTGTGTCTTTCAAACTTTTTTTCCTTAAAACCGAGGTAACAACAAATGAAAGAGGAAAATTTTCTTCCAAATACGGTTATATTTGTAGCACTGGGGAGAGAGAGTTTAAAAATATGTGTTTGGTCTGCAATGAAAGAATATTGACAATCTGGAATATGATAGTCATACCTGCCCAGGCATCACCACAGCCCCTCAGATTGCTCAGATAAAGCCTGGGCTGTTGGGATGTTTGTCAACTCTGGGTTCTGTTACTGAAAGCTGTCTGAAAGGGAAGGTGAAGAGAGGTGAAACATGGTCCCACACTTCAGGCGACAGATACTGGTGCATGTCTGCGGTAGAGTTGCTCAGTACGTTTTATCCAACTCTGTTCACCTCCCTGTTGAGTTCAGCCCGTGTCCTGACTTTTCTAGCAGCGCTGCTGTATCTTGAGGGTTCAAGCAATTTCACCAGTCATCCAGAATGACAGATACAATTGGAAAAATCCTGGGCAAAGCTCTTGGGGTTTGGAGAGACGGTATTCTTTGCAGCCAGACTCTTGTGGTGGGAGGCATTAGAGTGAAGCCAGAATGATATTTAGTGAGGAAGCTGGCTCCAAAGTTCTGCAAGGAATTTGGCTCTTCCTCCTCCCCACCCCCTGCGCCAGGTTTTCGTCCCTGAAAACAGGGTTAGAAATTGAGAATCTCAGAACAGAGTGTCTCCGTGATATGGGGGATTCATGTCTGTCACATGTTGTACACAGCTATAACTAATGTGCCAGCCCCAGAGCCAGTAGATATAACTGAGCAGAAGCTGTGACTGCTCAGCACAGAGCTAATAAGGAGGTTTTATCAGAACAGAGCCTGGACCATTCACATGGACTTTGCTGTGTTGTGACATTTGCTCACGTGACGAGGTGTCGTGGCCTCCTGTTGGCTTGGAGCCCGGGCAGATGAAGTTTGTCGCACTTGCACTTTGCGGTGCGGATGTACTTCCATAGCGGTACGTGACTCATCTGTCAGAGTCCTAGAAGAATGGCTGGTTTAGGTGTATTCAACATTGAACTGATCTTAAAACATGGATATGGTAGTGTTTGCTCATGCACAGATATTCTGGCCGGCTCTTACAGCTCAAGGCCGAATCAATGCAAGGTTATTCCAGTGGGCCAGTTTCTCACCAAGTTTTGCTGATTTGGGTGGGGTTATATGAATGTATGAGATGAGTGCATATATGCTGATGCATGCCAGCTGTGTGAGAGTCTGTGCCTGGTTTGTTAGGCTAATACTGTTTGGAAATGTAACTGTGGGATTTTTTTTTCTTTGGATCTATTAACATATGCATGTAAGTCCCCATATACATCAGTCAGTGCGCAAATAAATCCCCAAGTTGGAATTGCAAAAGGAAGAGAAGTTGGAAGAAACTCTTAAAGCCGGCTGCCCTCATCCACGTGAGACAGGAAAGCAAATGTTTCTGCCTTCACATGTTACTCTGTCTTGGCCTCTTTCCTCTCCCAGTGTCAGGGTCAGGGGGACAGACAGTGGAATGTAAACTCAATGCCAAGTTTTCATGTGAAGAAATCAGTGCAGCAAAATGCTGTTTGTGTGAGGTGATTCTGCCTTGAACTTTCATTCTGATAAATTCCCCTTGGAGCATGTGTTTGTGTGATCTGGGATGTTTTATTTTCTGTTTGTTTGTTTTAACCATACTTAAAATACTTATTAATAAGTGTTGAAGAAGCATTTTCCTCTCTTAGTAAAATAAAGCAGAAGGCCTTTAGGGATGAGAGGTAGCGGGTGGCCACGTAAAACGAGTAGACCTATATTTGTGTATGGATTTTTAAGGCAAACACCAATGCCAGCTGTAGGTGGTTATAGTTTCATATAATGCTCCTAGGGCAGAAAACAACTGCAGAACTCACAGTATCCTGTGTGTTCTTACTCCAGAAATCTTACTGTGCATCAGTTAGAGTTGTGCTTCTTTCTTTTTGCCCTTTCTGGTATAGTAAGTTGAAAGAAAATGGAGATTTACATCTAGAAGAGCATAAAAGTGAAAAGCTTAAGGAGGGGTTACCGCCACAAGTTGCTGGCTGAAGGTGGTGAGACATGCGTACACCCACCGCAAGTCCTGTAAAAACCATCGTAATGTATTGTGGCATGCCCTAATGAGGGCTTTTAACAATAAAGCCAACTCTGAAGAAGTGTTTCCATTTTTGATGGGCCAGCAAGAAAGCAGATGTTGAGCAGCTTCAGGCATTTGCTGTGTTTGTTCAGCGCTGCATCAGGAGTGGCTGCTGAGCAGTTCAGGTGAATAGTAAGCCCTACCCACAGGTGGGCACCATCGTGTTCGTTCTTTTCTCAGTGTGGATCATTCCCCCCATGCTTTGTTTTTACCACTGTTTTTCTGATTTATTTCTAAATGCCTGAATAGACCAGGCTTCCAAACTGTCTTTTCCCAGGGCAAAGGAGAAGTTTTTATTGGCATTTACTCTGAATTTCAGGCTCTGGTTCTTATGTTTGCCTGGTCCTATTACACTAAATAATAATTTTTCTTCCTCTGTGGTTTGTCTGTCTTTCAGGTGATTGCTGGTTGCTATAACTCTGCTTAATCAAGTTCTCTTTAACCAGCTCTTAATTTTCTGTATCCCACCATTTCCACAAAATTGAATCAGTTGAAGTAGTTGGTCACAGCTGAATATCCGTATTGTTAGATTTTCTTGTGATTGTCTGTCATCTATTATCCGTGAGGCTTTTTTGGCATTGACTGGACTTGACAATATGGCTTTTGGGTTTCTTTGTTTGTCCAAGAACATGAGCAGAGGTTGTCCCAGGAGGTTAATTGCCTTATTTTCCCCTTTCCTTTGAGGATGATGGAATTGGTGAAGTCACAGTAAGCAGGCTAAGCTGAAAAGAAAATTTCCCTTATCGTGTGAGAGTAAACCTCTCCTGTTAATAGAAATAACGTAATGCCGGACTAGCTTGAGAATGAGTGGATGACTGTGTAAGGGTAAGTGCCTGTACACTGCAGGTAGAGTTGTACCAAAGCTCCCTGCACACCAGCCCTGAGCTGGTGCAGGGCAGCTGCCTGTCTCTGTGGCTCCCCAGGGTCCCCTCCTCATACTTCTGAGCGCCTCTGAGATAAACGTTGTACTCTTGCTCGTTATCACGGGGTGGGGAGTGGGGACATGTTTGACTTCTTCAGTAATCTGAACAAGGGTTTTTTGCATGTCTGCTTCGGAAAACATCGCTGCTGCCTGGGTTACCTGTCACAGTTCAACCCACTGTCAGCTGACAGTCTCGGTTTAGGCCAGAAGGGATTGCTGGTATCTCAGACCTGGCAAGCCTTGCGTGGGGAGCTTTACACAGCTTCCTCAAGCAAAACAGATTATACTGACGTTTTTGCTGATACAACACATATTTCAGTGTGAGACCTTTTATCAGTACAGAGCTGTTCCACGTTAAAATGCTGCATCCTTAACAAGAGCACCAGCAAAAGTTTCTTCAGATGGGCTGTGACTCTTCCAGCATCTTTAGCCCTGTTTATTTCAGAAATCTAGCAAGTTCTTTGGAGAGATTTTGTAAGCACGTAAACCCTGCCTAATGTTAGGTTTTACTGGGTTCCTGCATATAATGTGTTCCTCCACCCTCCTGCAGCCTGCATTCACTACCTTAAGTATTAGGCACTGGTTAATTGCCTTGAACAGTAAGTCCAAAACACAACGTTTGCATTTTCTTTTCTTTCTTATTAATAGGAATTAAGTTTTCTATACAAATGTCTAATCTTTATAACTTTTTCTACAGTGTTCACATTAAAAAAAATTGCCACTGCCTTTTGATAGCCTGAGAAGGAAACTTTTGTTGTCTATGCAACATGTATTTTAAAATAAATAAGCCCTTAAGTGTTTTGAGGGTACTGAAAACATTGTTCTCATTCATTAATTCTAGTTGAATTAGAGACTAGGTATGAAATACTCAATGTCTTTTTTTACATCAAGTATTTGGGGTTGGATTTTATACATAGAGGTAACTCTGTGCAAAATCAACCCTTTCCAGTGTCCCTACTTTTCTTCTATGTCTCCTGAAACATTGACACAGCGATCTACATCCACCAGTTTATCAGGTAACCTTGGAAGCTCCACAGCACCTGCCCTATCCAGTTTGGCACCTCTGGGCTCACTTCAGATACACGCTGGGTGAACTGACTCTCTGACAGACTAATGACATGTCTTCTGGCATTGATTAAAAGCCCAAAAGACCATTGAAACCCGAAGTGCTTGTGTAAGGAGAGGTTTAGAAGGACAATCAGGATTTACGTGGTAATGAATATAATTGCAAAATAAACTTCAGATGTCCACTGAGAATTAAATTTCATACTCATAGGAGAAGAACCAGAGTTTTTAAAAAATAATATGACGAATCCTTGCACTTTGACTTTGACAGGCATATTCTTGATTACTAGCTAGAGAGCTAATGGAAGGTGTATTATACCCTGGAGGATCATAAATCTTTCTGATTTAAATAAAATGAGGCTTAAGAGAGCAGAGTTCACATAATTTGCTATAAATTGACAATTGTGATTTATTAACAAGGACAAGGAAGTCACTAAGAAGTGCTGCTGCCATGCCCAATTATTGTTTAATCAGGTGCCAGATGAAGCTAGGCTGGCATAGAAGATAACTGTACAGCGCTGAAGAGGGTGGGGTATAAATAACCATTATCTGTGTTTTTACTTCAGACACTAACACCGTGAAAGCTTTCAGAGGGAGTTAAATCAGCCAAATGGCATGTGATGGCAGCAACAAAACCAATTATCACTCTGTCTTCATAATCTAGCTTCTAGGCCATTTAGCAAATAGTATTTATCTTGATGCTTGTGAGCAGGGGGCAACTTTTTTGTTGTATTGTTGTGGCCATGTAAGTACAGCTGTATAAACAACAACACTGAATTGAAAAAAAGAAAGCAAAATTGTCTAGGTAAATTCAAATTTACTCTACAAGGTCTTTCAAAGCTAGAAAGGGGTGAAATTGATTACTTTTTCATGTTAAATTAATTGCCTATTAAACGGCAATCCTCAGAAGGTACGTTTTCATTACCCCGTTGGGGTAATGACTTTAGATGACTAAAGAGAAGTAGTTGGTCACCACTGTGAGCCCCCTAACCCGGAGGCATCCCAGGCCTGGATGTCTGGAGCAAGGTCTGCATTCAGAAGGAGGAGTCAGGGCTTTTTGTGAACAACAGATGATAAAAATCTTTGAACTTCCACCTGGCAATCTAAAAGCAATCTGATCCAAAATTGCTGTGATATTACCCATGCCTTGCCAAATAATTTGTATATATGCCTAAGCAGATGGATCTAGCATACACCCTGCCAGCTCTTGGAGCTGTTTGACCTTGCCGGGGAGCATCATCTACATCTTTTCCAGACTCAGGCTTAGCCATTATGCCCATGGCCAGAAAGAACATAAGCAAGGAAACAGTATCACTGAAGATCTAGGGAAGAATGTATGTAGAGATCAGCGTGTAAGCTGTTTTACATATATCTTAATGTCAGTGTTACCAATTAGGAAATCAGTTTTGAATATTTCCATTGCTAAAGTAACAGGAGAGTAATGCCCAGTGTGGCCTATTTTGTAACCCTTCCTGCAAAAGAATTGAGGTTAATTTTACGTTTTAAAGTTAGTTTCACTCTTCCTCAGATTTGCAACATCTCTAATTATTTGATAACTAAGTGTTCCCTTCACAAAGCTGAGTAGCTGCCTTTGCACCTGACCACCGAGGTGTCAAATCCTTCCTGCTGCAATTAGCCTGAGATGGCATGTTCACTTTCATAGCGTGCCTTAGCATTTGCGGTACACATAAAACTTTTCCCAATCTCATTATTGCAGCTACTGGGTTTCTTTGCCCTGAAAAGCTCTGAAATAGACAATTGTGAATAGAACTTGAGGGAATGTTTCCTACCAGACTTCTACCGGGGTGCATTGGCTGTGTAGCTGAATTCATGGCACTGTGTTTCCTTGGTCATTAAGTTAACTTCTTCTTGTTTCTCCTTTGTATTTATGGCTTCAAAATATGTTGGTTACGGGGATACTGCTGAATACCTCATCTGATTTCCAAGCTTAATTTTCTAGTGGAATTGAGGGTGATGTGATAAAACTTTGTGAGACGTTTCTTTCCCTTCCTGCCCGAGGAATATTTCAATTTACTCTCAAATTATGACTGTTTATGACAGGGGAATAAAGACTTCAAATGACGAAAGAAGGCGCTGGTAAAGATGCCACTAGGTAAAAGACCGTAGCATCAGTTTATACTGTATTGCATAGCTGTATGGCACAACTTCAGGAAAGCCTTTGGTCGTAGTTCTCGCTTTACTAACCATGAAAGAAGCAAATCTCAAGTAAAAAGACCATTCAGAGGTTTAAACTGAATTGTCTTTCTGTGCTGAGTGGCTTCTATTATTTTTGGATGCTTTTTTCTCTTCTCTTCTCATCCCATGTCCTCTTGTTCTTTTATATGATCGGTCAGGAATCATAGCTTGTTTGCACACCACATTTAGCCCTTCACCCTGCCACTAGACCTTTGCAGGTCTGAATAGATGAATGAGTCCTGCTGGCACACACAAATGGAGTTTTAACACTCAGGCAATCGGTTCACATCAGAATTGTGCAGAAAACTGTGTTTAATGAAATACTTCCCAAGCTCTGTGGAAGCAGAGCAAAGCTCTACGTAGTGGCTGTAAGTGTCCCATTTTTTGTCTCGGTTTCACAACACTAGGAGGTTAAAATTTGAAAGCTGGCAGATATTTGTAAGTCTGAATAACATTCCTGAATACACACTGGGAGAACACAGCGTACATCTCAGTTTATCCTTCTGTGAATTTTCCATGAAACGGAAGGTTTTCTTAGCCTTTTCCCTTAATGTCATGATTGCTTACTAACTTCTGACCAGGACACCCATAAGCCCAGCGTATTAATGTTTGTGAGGCTGAGAGTTGGGTGTGGATGCTTTACTTCTGCTATTCGGATTGTAAAAGGACTGGGTTTGCAATACAGTGCCTTTGTAGCTAGTAATTTTGTCTGATTTCCCTAAAAGCTTTAGCTTTGTTTAGAGCTTGATAATTGTTTGTGAAAATTTCCTAGTTCTTAATTTAAAGTCTCTATCGGCTCTATTTGTCTTCATCTAGTATTTTTAAAACACGAGCACTACCATCTGTTCTCTACATATACCATCTAAATAGAATTTGTTATGAACACGTTGTATGTTGTTAACAACTCAAATAAACCTTGGTATTTCTTTTGTATAGCACATTTTGCCAGCATGCCTTGGAACACGGGAGTCATTGACCAAGGCTGTAATTATCTGGAAGGAGGTCTCTCTGTTCACAAGCCATTGAAGTTGGATAGACTTCTGCCTGTCCACAGGTGTCTTCATCACTGGCTGGATCGTGTTTCTGCTGCAGTCAGCAGGGGTGGTTTTCTGCACTGGGAGGTTTCTACGTTGTGCCTGTGGCGAGCTCCCTGCTGCCACCTCTTATCTATGCCCACTGCTGTTAGAAACGGGTGAAAGATCACATTAAAATGGACTCGGGTCAAATCTCTGCCATCCAGTCTTGAATGAAGCTTTCAGTCTCCATAGACAATGTTCATTGGTGAAAATGAAAACAAAACAAAACAAAACCTAGCAGTGATTGAAACAGTGTCAAAGCAAATTAGTGGATTTTTATTGTATTATCCTGTGTTCTTCCTGCTGAGGTCCCTATTAGCTTTTGCTACTTATTCTTGGGTGTTCTATTCATCATGATGTAAAGTTTTCCAGTGCTGGACACTTATAAAGGCTAGAATTTGGCACACTCTTAGTGAGGAACAGCTTGTAAATACACTAGTGCCCAGTGTGGTTAATTGCTGTTGAGTATGAAATGAAGAATTGACAGTTTCTAAGTATGGTGGATCGTTTCTGTTCTCATTTACTGAAATATTGAGCTGGAGCAGTCCAGATAAAATCTGGACCAGCTGAGGTACTTCAGATTTTAAAAGACAGCTGGACTCTGAACATACACGTCTTCTGATTAGTTGCAGAAATTTTATTTTTCAACAACTAATCCTTTCCTCTCCTGCAGAAAATGAGATAAATTATATGAAAGTGTTTTGGATCTGTTACTTTCCTATCAGGCTAGACAAAAATATATTGCAGCTTAAAGAAGCTCTAGGAAGAAAATATTGCATGCAGCAGGACCTTCCTCCTCTTTCTGTGAATTGCCAAGGTGGTCAGATCTTCTTGCTTGTCCTTGAAACAAAGTCTGTACCTCTTTTTATGATTCAGACTTCATTAAAAGGCTCTTTAGTCTTGAAGCAAATATACAATATTCTCCTTTGTAGTGATTTCCAGGGAAGGAGTTTTTCCCAACTCACAGATAAATTAGTTTTAGTGGTGCTTGACAGCAATTCCATTTTTCCAGGAAGAAGAGTTTTACTGTAAAATGAGACCAGAGAATTGTATTATTCATTTGAAAGATGTTTCTAGAATGTCTTTTAGCCTTTTCTGGGTAGTGACAGTCTTCTACAGATATAAAATTTGCTTCACTGTAGATTTATTAGCACCAATGTTTTCTGCAGCTTCTCTCAGAATTCTTTGTTTTTCATAGCCTTCTGCGTTAGAGAAATTGTAGTTGTTTTGTGGGCTCTCAATGTCCTGTTGATAAAGTCAACTCAGAGAAGATAGTCCTCTGAGAAGGATTAAGTGCCGTTTGCCCATTTATCACAATGAGTAAACTGAGTCAGAGGGACTCTTAATTTTCCTAAAGCCACGTAGCAACTTAGCCTTGTAATTAAGTCTGATTCAGCAGCACGTACTAATCGGTTTCCATGGTGCCTGAGGCCCAAGAAGCCAATAATTCAGCCATGTTCAGTACAGAAATGAGAGCTGAGACGAAGTCATGAGGAATTTCGTGTGCCAATGAGAGAGACTGAAAACGTCTTGCTCTCATTTTAACATTTATCTTTATTAAATTTTTACAAGAACACTCGAAAAAATCCAAGTAATTACAGTAGAAGTGATGGGACTGTTCTAAACGGTGTTCAACTGTGACAAAAACCTTCATAAAAACAGATGCTGTGGTTTCTGCTTTGCTTCTTGCTGTGCTTAACTGCAAAGGGTTTAATATTTTAGCAATACAGGGATGAGGGGCTCGCATGAAACAGAAATAACTGATGTTAGTGAAGTATCTGTAAAATAGCCAATTTTTCAGGGACACAGGAAGAGTATCTTAGAAAATACTGATATTTACAAAAAAAAAAAAAAAAAAGGAGATCTTAGAAAAAGAACAAAATGACATTTTCTAGTTTCACGGGGATAAGGTGGTTAAACACAGATGGACAAAGGCAGGGCATGTTGCAGAAGGGTGGCAGCAGATGAGTGTAAATGCCGCATGGCTCGTGTCCGTGAAGTGCTGCCGACC
The DNA here is from genome assembly GCA_013400055.1 of Nycticryphes semicollaris. Classification (NCBI taxonomy): domain Eukaryota; kingdom Metazoa; phylum Chordata; class Aves; order Charadriiformes; family Rostratulidae; genus Nycticryphes; species Nycticryphes semicollaris. The sequence goes on along the minus strand of VXBJ01003175.1, from coordinate 106,010 downwards.
ACATGGTGCCAAAATAAAACCTGCATGAGCTTCCCTCGGCACGTTCCCAGTTCTTCCCCGAGACATTTGGGGGCTCAGGATTTCAAATGGAGAAGGACAGGCTGTTTGGCAAGTGCAGCACGGATGAAGCAGAAATCCTCTCTGCCAGGCCTTGGGTGAGGTCTTCTCGTGCTGCCTGCACCGCTGTGTTGGGGGAAAGAGCTCGCCGTGAGCAGGAGGGTGGCCAGACCTGTCTGCTCTTCTTTGGAAACATTTATCTTCTGATTCGGACGAGGAAAAGGATGCCCCCATTTGCTTGTGTTTGCACAAATTTTAAAAGGCAAAGCTGCTTCTCCTCTCTCTGAGGAACGCTGGGGAGAAATTTTCTTAAGAAATACAACTTTGTCTTCCATTTCTGTAACGGCTCCTCTGTGGTGCTGGATGAAAGTACTGTGTGTCTCAGTTCTCACAGTATGATGGCAGTTATGTCCTGCCTGACAAAATACTGAAGATTTCAGCAGCATTCAGAGGACTGAACTGTTTAACACGTGAATGTGCCAGGAGCAGGCAGACCAGATCAAAACTCTCTAGAAAAGTTCACGCTTACAAGCTGGTTTTGGGGTTTTTTTTAATGCCTTGGTTAGGCTTAATTGAGACTGCACCAATTTCAATGTAAGCACTCCAGAGAAAAATTAAGATTGCTACTATTATCATAGAATCATTCAGGTTGGAAGAGACACTTGGGATCATCGAGTCCAACCGTCTGCTCCACTCTACAACGTTCTCCCCTACACCAGATCATCCAACACCACATCTAAACCACTCTGAAACACACTCAGGATTGGGGACTCCACCACCTCCCTGGGCAGCCCATTCCAGGGTCTGACCACCCTTTCTGGGAAAAATCCTTTCCTCATGTTCAGCCTAAAACCTACCCTGTTGCAGCTTGAAGCCATTCCCTCTCCTTCTATCGCTAATTACCTGTGAGAAGAGACCAACACCAACCTCTCTACAATATCTTTTCAAGTAGTTGTAGAGAGCGATGAGGTCCCCCCTCAGCCTCCTCTTCCTCCACCTAAACAGTCCCAGCTCTTTCAATCGCTATACATAAGACTTGTTCTCCAGGCCCTAACATACTATTATGTATACAGTGCTTGAAACGTAAGCTTGAGCTTTCACAGTCCCTGTCCTGCTGGCTTGTCACCTCCCAGCTGGGCAGATAGCTGGAAATGGACACACCGGTCAGGAGCTGAGCATGAACTTGTGATCAATGAAAGGTATGAGAGAGAAAGGTGGGCAATGATGAACGAGGGTTAGAAAGGTGTGACCACCCTGCTTGATCGTCGCTCAAGAGCAAGATTTCCCAAACAGATACTCAGCCAGAGATAAACTGACCAAACCATCCTGGTGCAGTTTTCCTGTCTTGGTTCAGGGAGTGGCTAGGTTCTTTTGAAAAAAAGAAGGTATGGAACGTTTTTCTTGTTGAGAACCAAATAAGCCTTTCAAACAACTTTGACATAAGAACGTGAGAGACGCCATAATGCGTCTGTTGTGCGTTTACTGCAGCATTCTGTCTCTCATGGGTAAAGCAGTTTGAGGAGAGTACACAAGCCTGGCCACCACATCTCTTCAGTTCTCCCAGCACTCACCATCATCCATCTAGAGATGTCATAACCAGTTTGGATCCATTGCATATGAATTTGTCTGATGGCCGTTATACTATTTGATTTCACAACCTCCTGTGGCAAAAACATCCCAAATGCTAATACTTTGGAAGAAGTATTTTCTTTTTGTCTGTATTAACCTCATCTTCTAATGTCAGTAGGTGTCCCTCTACTGCTGAGAGATTTAGTATGTGACAAACTCTATTCGTCACCTCCATCATTTTGTAAACCTCAATCATATAAGCCCCATCAGTTCTCTTTTCTCCAGACCGAATGTGGATGCCCCATCCCTGGAGGTGTTCAAGGCCAGGCTTTGAGCAACCTGCTCTAGTGGGAGGTGTCCCAGCCCATGGCAGGGGGGTTGGAACGTGATGATCTTTAATGTACCTTCCAGCTCTAACCATTCTATGAAGAGTCCTAGTCTTTATAGTATCTTCTTCTAAAGTAGTTGCTCCACCTCCTTGAACATTTTGGTAGTCCTTTTCTATGCCTTTCAAACCCCACTGTATTCATCCTCAGGCAAGCAGATCATCATCAGGTATGTGGCAAGTACAGCATTAGGCTTCTCAAAGTCCCTTCTTAATTCTAATGTAATGGTATATCTTAAGCGAGAACAGCAAAATCTCAAAGCTAGGTGGGAAAAAAAGACCTAACAGTTGCTGCTCTCATGTACAATATGTGGCTGAAGTATATAGCTTCAAAGTGCTTCATTTTGATGTTGCCATCATTTAAAAAAAGAACAAAAAAGAAACTATAGAAACTATCTGTCTCCCATTCTAGTGCATCACACCAGGTATGTAGGGTCTGAAAAGGGTTGGAAGCTGTTGCAAATTCAATGGAGAACGGAATGACTTCTGACAGGCATTGTCAGGAAGGAAAGCTGGCAGTGGTAGGATACAGTTCAATATTAATACACAAATGTTACTGCTCTTATGGACCAACATCGGGGCCTGGCATCTGCCCTCTTCCTTTAGAAACTTACAAATAGATATGGCGTTGTTATTCCTCTAAAATGCAACGTAAATAACAGGTTTTAAACCGAGGCAAAAAACCTCACCCCAGCAACCTTGACTGAATTAGTGTATTTCCAGAGATATTTTTCTCATCTTGATTGCAGTCATGTATCAGCTTTCCAGTAGATGAGCTGGCAGAGGGCCACTGCCAACGGGATCTTTGGTAGATAGAGAGATCTCTTGAGCTTCCTGTGATTGTACAGATCCCTTGAGTACTGAGGCTCTCAGGTGTCTTTATTCCACCCTACTGGGTGAGTAATTGAAAAGCAAGACCAAACTTTTTGATGTATTTGGCAATTTTACAAATAGCTTGTTCTAATCAGCAGACTGTAACAATCAGAGAAATACGTCTACGTCTTGAAGAGCCAATAAACTTCAGTTGACAACAGCGAAGGTTGTTCAAGCTGGTGAAGTTCAGTTGGAACTAATGTGTATTTTAGGGCAGTCTTTAGGAAGTGAACGATGAGATCTCAAACAGGATTCGGTGTGTTCTGCACAGAAATTCAAACTCAGTTCCCACAGGAAAAATGACTTTCCCCCCCGTAGGTTTTGCTGGCTCACAGTAATGAGTATGGTGTACTGTTGCAGGGTTTAAGTGAGCGCTTGGTAAATGCGGTCCAATGAGTGCTGACTCTGTGTGGTCTCGTGCTGACTGTGTGGCCTTCTGCTTACCTTTAGTCTGGATTAATTCTTTTCATTGTAACTAGCATTAGAGAGTAAGCATGGTAGAGTAATGATGAAACCAGCTGTTTCCTTAAAACAATCAAAAGAAAGAGTTAACTAAAATCCTGAAACCTAAATGATTCCAAGATATCTACCAGTTCTATTGATCTGAACGTCCCTGCCAAATTTTCTTCTAAGTCATGAATATAGCTGACTATCAGTAAAGACCATTAGGTGATGTGATGGGTCTGAGGACCACAGACCTCCTCTAAATGGTGCCACACATAAGGTGAGGGAGCAGGAGACGTTGATTGAGATGACATGACTCGTACTAACCTTGTTTCTTTTGAATTTTCCCCAATAGGGTCGAGACTGCAGCGTGCCCATTAATTCTTGCATTCAAAATCCATGTCAGAATGGAGGGACCTGCCACCTCACCGAGGCAAATAAAGATGGATTCAGGTAGTAGCACAAAGTTCTTCCTTTGGAATGAGATGATAAAATTAAATGTATTTCTACTTTGCATTAATGAACTATAATGGCTACTTATAGAAGCTGCTGCATGTGGTGCTTCTATTTGCCCAACAAAAAAATTAGTCTGGTTTCACTAGTGCCATACTCTTTCCTCTGAAAGAGGCTGCCTTATTTTCTCATAATGGAATATACTCTCAAGAGCTATTTTGAGTGGTCTCCCTGATCTGCATTGTGTTATCTATATGCTAATTGTCCTCAGGGCATTTTAAACTCACGTATAGCCTTTTTTGTATTTGTAAAGTTAGCATCTCTTGCTTGACAACCAGATGCAAAACCTTTTCATACTGAAGAATTTTGTAGACAAACAGGCTTTAAAGAAATAACTAAAAAATGTGGAGAGGTTGCCACATCTTGAGCGTTGTGCCTGCAAGAGAATAACCTTTACAGATGGGCATTATGGATTTCAGTTTTCCCAGATAAGTAAGATGTAGCGTCGGTGGGAATACTCCAAGAGAAATCCAGAAATTTTCATGAGGCAGCTGGGAGATTTGTGCTGCTACAGGCGCTACTTTACAGCTAAGAAAATACAAGTTTGAAGCTTTGGCCATTAGTTGTTATGAAAGTTGATAGAAAATTAATTATTTTTTTTTAAAAGAGTTGATGAAATTTTCATAAATGTGGTCTTTGGTATTTATGCTATTTCTTGCACAAAATATGTATAAGAGTGCACCAAGCTGTTGTTTCAATTGCAGATATGAAAACCTCACTTCTAAAAGCTTTTACGTGTTACTGAGGCTGCTGCTTTGTCTTCTCCTATATATAGCTTCCTATCGGTGACAGCTGGAGGGAGACACTGAATTGCAAGGTTTATAAATGGTGTAAGCAGGGAGTCAAACCAGAACATTTTTTCAGTGTGATTCCAGTTTGGTTTCAGCTGTGATTAAGACTCTTCCAACGGAGGTTAACTGTTTGTTAACCAAGTCAGCAAACCCAGATCATGTCATGTCAGAAAATAGGATTTTTTTTCAAAATAGAAAGGGCCAAGTGAAAGTTTTGGACGAGTGACAGCACTTCAGGTACAGTGGGAGGTTATTACCCCCTTTCTGTTGCCCTACTAATGGTAGGATGCCTTTTTTATTTCCAGCAAAGCATTGTGGCTTCTTTTTGAGTCACCAAATCCCTTGTTTCTGTGGGAATGAAGCTCCAAAGAGCTTCCATTTTTCCCTGTGGGTGAGAGGAGTGGAGAAGCACAAGATGGAAGAAATGCCCCAAAGCTGCTCTCTGTCTCTGTGCCTGCCCACCCTCAAGAATACTCCCCTTATAGAAAGAGATAGAAAGAGACCCAACACGTGCTGGACACAGAAGGCCACTGATGATATTACAGTGGAAAAGTGCAGGTTGATGGGGATGAAGGGACACTGTCAGGTGGTCTCCAGTTCGGGTTCCTTACTGGTTGCTCTTATGTAATGATGTTTAGACAGCTTTTTCCAGCTTCTGCCAAAGCATAATTGTACCATATTAGAATATGTTTTCTGTCACTCAGTACTTATTTTTCAAAAGCGTAGCTGATATTAAAAATGTGCCAGTAAAACATTTTATAATATCCATAATACTGGAATGAAAGGCTTCAGGTTATATTTTGGATCGGGTTTTTCTGTAGCAGTTTAGGGGTTTTTTTCTATGGTAGAAAGTAAAAAGTTTTGAATGACCAGAAATAAAAGCTACTTCTGAGTTTTTTGTGTTGAAGAATTTTACAATTCCAGAGGCTTTGCTTCAGTTCCAAATGAATGCAATTTTTGAGATCCTTTGCAAAACTGCAGGGGTGGTTTTGTTGCTTAACAACATATGAGGCTTTTTAGCAAAGATTTCTGCTTTTATGGCTATTTATATAGTTTCAGTTGGTCTAATAAAAGACACATAAAACCATATCTCCTCAAAATCTTGCTCCATAATATTGAATGTTCAGCTTATGGATTGCTCTATTTTCTCTCCATGTCTCTCCATGTTTCTCTCCATTCAGTCAGTCTATAGCCTCAGCTGCTCTAGAGAACAGGAGCGTGGGGTTTTAGCATGTCTGGGGGAAACGTGGGGTGGGGATGGTAAAGAAACATTTTGAGATTGATTTGGGTCGCCCTGGGTTTTCTTGGTGGGAAATCTCCTCTCCAGTGGATGGCAGCATTCAGAGTTACCCGCACATAAATGGTGTTCATCAAGATGGGAAAACGTTGCCTTAGATTATATGCTGTGAGGAAGTGGATGTCAAAAACATTTTCATGAGAGGCCTCCTTGGATTTTTCTGTTGTGTGGCCTGTAAAAGAAATTATATCTTCTGTATATTCTCTTCCCTAGGGAAATATATTCATACACAAGCTACGCTGCCAAACTTGTCAAATCTTTACTCTTGTAAAAAGGAAACTTAAGCCAAAGCTCTCTCCCTATGAAATGCCAAGCACTTTAACTCTCAAGTTTCTGTAGCCTTAGACAAGAAAATTACCTTTTAAATAATGCTAAGGTGGTGATGTTCCCCAGGCAAAAGCAGGAAATTCATAGTTATGACTGAGATTCCAACCTGACTCGCCTGCTGTGCCTGGTACCCACAAGGGCTCGCAGCAGCGGGGGACTGAGCTGCTCAGATTTGTTGTAATAGCAAGTCCTGGTGGGGCAGCAGAAGGGCAAAGGTTCAGCTGGAGTTCTTCAGTCCTTCTTGGCACTTTTTATTCTTGCACTTTTTCAATTCTGAGTAATTTTCACGTTCACTTTTTTCAGGCAGGGACGACTTCTGTGTAAGAACAGTTAAGTGGCATTCTGCACCTCAGGGGATTAGGGATCTTAAATTCTTCCTCTCTTTGAATTCCTCATTCTAATCTAATCTATGTCTTCTTTGACAAAAGGTTGCCAAAAATGTGCTTATTGAGACTGATGGAATAAGATGGTCAATCAGACGTGTCCTGGTCATTTAGCATGTCTGTAAGTGAGACTTTGACAAAGGAGGTAGAGCTGTCGGCTCTGCTTCAATTAGCCACAGGCACCCGGCTGATCTTTGATAACCTGAGGTGTTGGGTAACAAAGTCTCTGGGTTATTTTAACTTTTCTCCATTAAAAAAAACCCCTCCGTTTTCCAGAGCTTTTTCCACAAACTTTAAGTTCCCTCATAAATGTAAAATCCTGGAACTCATTAACTCCCTAGTGTTAATTCTGCCTAGTTCAAGGAAAAACGTTGCACTTCCAGGCTTACAGGCTACTCCATTGGGATGTAGCTGAAAAAAGCTCCTTTACCAAAGCCTTCTGATGTTCCTGAAAGAATTACTATCTCTATGTATATACTGTGTGTATGCCTATGTTAATAAGCAGATGCTAAACTCTTTCATTACACTTTTGGGGGGGCAGGGGCAAAACTGAATATAATAAACGTATAAAATTGTCAGTATATGATTTACCCCCAAAATGTTGTCATTAAATTCTGTGTTCCCTTGCACCTTTAGGAAGATAATGATGGTTTGGGGTTTTATTTAGATCTTTATTTTTTAGAAAAGCACAACACTAACAGAACATCCCTAAACTGGAGGAACGGGGAATTTGGACCTTTATGCAATCACAGCATCTTAGAAAATAGTTCTTTCCTGCATGGCCCCATTGTTTCCAAGGGCTGACTGAAATAGAGTCTCGCACTGCTTCGCTATTTAGTCAGTACAAAGTTTTCATCGTTGTCTCTGGAATTAATATTCTCTCTCGGTCAGCTGGAACACAAGTTTGATGACCTTCCAGTCACTCTGCGAGCTTCATTTTTATTCTAAGCTTTTTCTGGGAATATACGCACAAACAGTCACAAACTGCAGGTCTTTCAACAAATGGTTCAATCCGGGTCCCAAACTGTATGTTTTATCATTTAATTTCAGTCCTCATGTTTGGCACATTTGAATGCAAATCAAAATAAGAATCATACATAAGCAGTAATGTAAAGGCTCCCTATAATACACAGGGACCAGTAGCCAAATGTCATCAATTATGCTGACATTTCCTTCAGTATGGAATGTGTCCTAATACAGAGCAATTGTATGTTAACAATCCCGTATGTATTGTTACTAATGGTAACTCTACTGAGTTGAACTGTTACTGTAACAGTATTTAATAATGTCATTTTTAATTGCATACATCCAAGCTGTCCCCAATCCTTTTGTGGAAGGAAATTGGTGTTATTTTCACATACAAATAACCAGCACAAAGCCACTCTTGTTGCTTTTCTTTAAATGGAGAGAAAAATTTGTGCTCCCAAACTGAGACCTTGGATGCCAAGTTGCAGCCTGGAACATATTTTTATGGCTGAGTTATAAGCCCCTGAAAATGGGGTTTTGTAATCAAAAAGGGAGACATGATGAATGTGCCACTGTATTTAATTAGATGTCTTTAACTCCCTCCCTGACACTTGCGTTGCCATGAAAGATCTCGTGTGCCAGCTCTTTGTCTTATCTGCCTCCTGTGATCCTCTGGATCATTGCAGGGTCAGCAAGAGGACATATTTTATTAGCAATAATGAGCTTGAGACAGGAAACGAAACTATTTCTTACTGATTTATTGTGTCCTAAATTGGATTTACTGGAGCAGTTTGGTTTTGGTTATTCATGGTGAAGGTTTTCTAACTCTCATGACCTGTGAATGGTCCCTGCAGAACTGTGTGAAGATGACGGTTTGCATGAGATCTATATGCCTCTTCTGTACCCATCTAGAAGATCAAACAGTTGTAGTGGCTCAAGACACATTCCCTATCCTTCTTTCTTCCTCTCTGCTATTTCCTTAGTTTCTGAAGTTGCCCATGTCATTAAGAATGTAACCTTATCCTCAGGGTTCATCCTGGGACCTACTGAAGGTGGATACAAAGCTCTGCACCATCCCTCTCTTAGGAGTCCTTCGCTGTGCTCGGTCTGTGGCACACAAGAGCTGGAGAAGCAGATGTCACGCTGAGAGCAACCGGCACAAAAGTGCTGCAGTTTTCTTCACAGATTCTGAAGATCTCCCATTTCTTCAGGGCATTCTCTGTCTCAATCCTACATACAGCAGGAAAACCACCCTGTGTCCACTTTGTCCATCTGAGCTGAAAAAAAGCAGCCTGCAGCTACCTTTGTATGGGAAATTCTCCTGGTTTCAGAAAGCAGTGGGATGGCAATCAGCGTGACTGCTGTGGTGCTTTCTGATTTTCATCCTCATCGATCAGTAGTGCTTTACAGTTTGGTTTCTTTTTCTGCCACCACAACTTGCATGGGAAAGACAACGAACAGCTGAGTGAATGTGTAGCTTGGACTGGAGTTTGAAAAAAACACAACTTCCTTTCCACACACGCGCTTTCTGTGACTAGTGAACGGCAATAGTGACACTCCAAATATCATTGCTGGCTTCTTAAGAAGCCACTGAAATGACTGGAGCACTTAACACGTGTTTTTAGACTCTCTTTTAGGAAACTGTGGCGTTCACATCTTCATCGCTTACAGCTAGTTTAAAATATAAGGGTTCTCTTAGCAACCAGAACTCCTAGATCCAGAGAGGAAACTGAGACTGAAAAAAAATTGAAGTCATTCTTCAGCTACTTAGTTTCTTACACTCCCTCTAGGGACCATACATCACAGTCTCATGAGAAAAAATATACAGTGCAATTATTCTTCAGTAGTGGCCACGTCCTCACAGAACCATTCTTAGCTCTGCCACTGTTTGTTTGTGTTTTAGTTGAATTATCTAGACATCATCAGCTCTTCTACAAATAGATGCTGGAGGAGCTGTAGAAGTACTGGAACCTTCCTGCACTTGTAAAAGCAGTCGTTTCCAAACATTTCTTGTTTGGACAAGCGACAAAGTGGTAATGAGAAGAAAATGTTCATGTCTGTAAACTCAATTCAAGCCGTTGCTCTTTAAAGACTGAGCTATCTACAAGCTGCCAAGTCACCATATCATTGTGCAGTCCTCAGTAGGCAAGTATCCACATACTCACAAAATCATTAGCAGAAAAGCCGAGGATTTGAATATTGTGATGAGTGTTTACTCTTCTGCCCTGGAGTTGCTTACTTCAATTCAGGGCTGGGGTTATCCACAAAGAAAGCAAAGGGAAGCATGACAGAGGCTGTCTCCTGCTGGTGCTTTTATGTCTCATGTAAATAATTACATGACCCCATGAACCATCAGGCTGTATCCCTCACCAAATACATAGGGTTAAAGCACTCTGTACTTCAGAACAGCAGTGAACTTGGCTCCAGCAACTCACTTTTATGTGTTTTTACTTCAGTTTTATACCTCAAACCTCCTGCCCCTTCAGATCCATACTAACTTTTACTCTTCTTTTTTTTTCTTTTTTCCAAAGCTGTTCTTGTGTCCTTGGGTACGAGGGGGAGAGGTGTGAAATAAACCCAGATGACTGCGAAGATAATGATTGCGAGAATAACTCTACATGTGTGGATGGGATCAACAACTATGTCTGTCTCTGCCCTCCTAATTACACAGGTAAGAAAGGGACACAACCAAACAAAGAGGAATCCACGAAGAGACCCTTCAGTGCCTGAAGGGGAAGGGCCAAATGCACATTTACTTCGTCCATGAGTATATAATTAACCAAGAATCTAGTCTCATTTTAAAGCACCCTGGATGTCTTACCGGAAGGGTGTTAGTTCTGCCAATACTGCAGTAAATGTGCTCACAAACATGGCCACTCATGCTCATGAGTCAAAATGCTGATGCTTCCGTGTAAAATGCATTGAAAAAACAGCAAAGTTTAAGGTGTCAGAGAAAGTTGTACTTCTGCACGCACATTCTGTGAATGTATTTCAGAAATATTCCCAGTTCTGAGCTGAGTCTGATATACATCTGCTCTGAATCTTGGAAAATAAAAACAGTCCCTGTTTCAATTATGGTAGGAAAATAGCTTTTGGGGCATGGCTTTCACCTGAGATCTCAGAGGTCCACATTTATTAACCAAAATGAGCCTGACAACGTGCTGTTGAAGTTCATTATGTCCGTTTCACAAGTGGAGAGACAAAGGCTGTGTAAGATACTGCAGTCTCCCTTGTAGCCTCAGAGTACACCCGTGGCAGTTAGCCCAGCTCGGCAGACGTGCAGTCACCTGCTGAGTCCATGGTGACAGAACCTGGTAACCGAGTTAAATACGGAATTAGTATCTCCAGTGCCCATCCTGCATCTCAGGTGAACTCCTTCCTAAACCTTCTTTAAGAGCAGAAAGCTTCCTTACTGCAATCTAAAATTGCTTTTCCTCAAGTCGTTACCGGAGCGTAGCCTTGACTCCTTCAAACCTGCGTTAGCGCGACCTTCCTGGCTCGGTGTGGAGTGGTAAGGAAACACCTGCAATAGTTCCTACTTCCATCCTTTGAAATGGGTTTATTACCTTCTAAGCATGGAGAAGTAATGAAGGGCTTCTTGTACGCTGGAATATATTACATGTCAGGGGATTTAATGAGGATCAAGCTTGAGTGGCTGAGTAAGGCAGGAGGAAAGCTTCTAAAATTTCCAAACTCTTAAAATACTTTTGTGGCTGACACAAAGGAGGCCCATGTAAATCTTTAGCTGAGAAAAGCCTTATGACTCGAATGTACATTTATTGGAGTTCCAAAATGAGCCTTCTGCCAAAAACTGAAAAACTTCAGCTTAGCAGAGTAAAGAGTTTTGCTTAGAGGATGTTGGGCCCATTGTGCTCACTTGTGCGCTATTTATGTCAGCTGCGCTTGGGTGGTTTCAAACAAAACTTTATACAAGGAGGCGGAGTCCTTGCATTTACAAGAGGAAATATATTTTCCCAGCCAAGAAAAGACATATCTGGTAAGGAACTGAACCCAGTATATATGCAAATGTGCTTTCCTTTTCACAGGCACGTTGCAGATTATCTTGGGTTTTGCAGAGAATAAAGATAGGAAAGAACGAGAATGGGATTTCTTCTCCAAGGCAGTCTGGATAGGGGCCAGAGAACTCATATGATACGATACTTCAGAATCAGTTTCGAAATAATTTTAATCAAATTCCAGCTTTTTTTTTTTTTCCCCCATACCCTGAATATTGTCTGTGTTGTGCTTAACCTTATTAGCAGGAGTTTTTTTAAATCTTAGATTCCACACCCCACCCACACCCCCCAAGTCTTGCAATGTAGGATACACACAATTGTGTACACTGCACAATAAGCCTTTGCTATCACAGTGCAGGCAATAGCTTTGACTGCGAAGCTGTTCAGTTGAGACAAACTCAATTTTTGAAGAAGAGCAGGAAAATATCATAAGTGAAAAAGATTGCAACAATAGGAGTGTTGCTTAAATTAGAAATCTGAAGGGTTACAGTAGTTCATGTTGCTTAAAAATAGGAAGAATTTAGTGAACTGTGGTAAAAGAATTGCTTTAACCTGCTTTACCTGGTAAAGCAGGAGGGGGTATCTCATCCAACCTGACCAGTCACCTGGAAAGACTCACTGCAGTGCAGCTGGCTGGGCTGAAATACCCCTCAGAGGTACACCTGGCCCTCTTGGAGCAGAAAGGAACACCACAAAATGGCTGGAAGAATTTAAGCCATCAGCCAAACAAAAGTTATATGCAAGCCAAGCAAATCTGAGCTGTGGCTTTGAGGGTCCTCTAAGAGTTGAATCCAAACACAAGAAATTGGACATCATCTGAAACTGCTTGATTGAATGAGGAGCAGCTGGGGAAATGCCTTGGAAGTACATAAGCAAGTCATGAAGAAGCACTTTGAAAGGATTTGTGTGTCTGACTTGGTAAGAGGGGGATCTATTGACCTCAGGGTTTGACTGATCTCCTGTGACATCTGGGGCATCTCTGTGTATATTCTCTTTAAATGAACCTAAAGAAGTGCATTTGACTTTGATATTGTGTTGAATATGCTAAAAATAGTGAATGCTAATGTTTCAGAGAGAAAGCAGGTCACTGGAGGAGTCAGGGATACTTATTCCCATGCTCAGAATTGTGCACTTGAGCTATCTGCCTCCCTCTGAGGTGCTGACTGTGCCAAATGTTGTCCTAGCAAACTGTGTGCGCTTCAGAGTTGCCGAGTGTATGGATTTTATCTATATTTGTATGAACAAATAATGGGTGATGGTGGGTACTTTCAAGGGAAGCACTTTTTCTGTAAAGTAGTCTAGGGGGCAGTGAGCTCTCAACATGATGCTTTGCAGAAAAGGCCAGTGATATCCATAGGTAGGCTATATCTAGGAGGATGGAAAAGATAGGTACTATCTCTTTGTGCTGTGCCCAAACATTATGCTTAGTTCCGTTGTTCACAATTCAAGGAGCAAGTTGAGAGATGAGAAAGAGGATTAGAGGTGAAACGTGAAAAACATAGAGGGATTGAGAATACATCTTGAAGATCTCAGGAAAAAATTGATTTGGCTTCACAAGAGTAGGCAGACAGAGCAAGTATTTTTTTTCCCCTCTTTTTTTTTTTTTTTTTTCTGTTCACAAACACTTGCATGAAGAATAGAAATTTCATTAAAAGGTTCATTGGCTGGCCTTTTTGGCTGAACAAATCCAGACCATACATTTTTATCGATATAATTTGACAAAGAGCTGTTGGTCCTAAATGCAAGCTGGACTTCTCAGCAGATACTGTAGTTAAAACACAAGTTAATTCCAGAGTGGTGTGTTTTACGCTGGAGATTGGACTAGATGTTTCTATAGTGGTAAACTGTGATGTTTTCAGTAACATTCAGAATGTTGGTTATAGCTGCCCACCTCAGCTATTGCAGATTCTTTTTCTCAACTGTGGAGGCAGGCAGGCTCCGGGAGCGCTGCAAAGTGGGTAGGCTGAATCCCTCTTCACTCTTACGGTCTTGGACACCATAATACTGGTGAGACTGCAGTGCTATTAAACACTACAGGTGTGAAATAAATGTATGTTATAATACATGGAGGAAGAAGATCCAAGAGCGTGTATGTGTGTTGTTCTGTAAGAATTATTTAGCATCTCCCTTGATTTAGTTGCCTAATGGTTAAATCTTAATTGTAATTTTTATGTTCCTAAAAGAAATGCAAATTAAAAATGCATGTGTTGGAAATGTTGACTATTGACAGAGCTGCAGTATCCAGGGTTTCATTTTTTTTCTTAGTATTTTCCTATTTTATCTTCTTTCTGTCTTGCTTTACTCGTTGTAGCTTTTTAAGGAAACAGTATCCCAAATAATGATACATAAATTGCGTTTTCATTAGTTGGAATAATGAAGTCCAAAGACCTTTCTTCAATTAATAACTCTTTTTCAGGGTTTTCCTTTAAAATTCTTTGACAGTCTTTTCCTCCACTCAAACTAGATGAAAAATGGTCAATTTGTTTAGTAAGTGCTGAGGGATGGAATTTCCCACACCCCAGCCCCATTTCAGTTACATTTAAAAAAAAACAAACCCAACCCAAAAACCACACCAAAGCCTCACATTCACACAATAAACTCCTTCCTAGTTCCTTTCCATCTAAAAACTTTGAAACAATGTGCAAATACAAATGGATTCTATGAAGCAGGTAAAAATAAGGTAAAGAAGACAAAACTGAGAAGGAGGGTAGGCAGATAACTGGTTGCCATAAAAAAGATCCGAGCCCTTGCCTACACCACCGGGTTTCCTCCCCATTCTTAAAATCAATATTTTCAGTGCTTGTTGCCTGTATTTACATAACCAAACTGATCCTAATGCTGTGCAGTAGAGTCCTGATTGCTTTTATTGCCAGCTGATGTCTTATTTTTCCTCTCCTCACCTGGTTAGTTTAATCCCAGAGCTAAATTATAAACATGTGTTTGCTCCAGGATAATCGTGTACCCACAATCCAGGCAGCTCTAAAGCCTGAGCAGTCTGTGTGCTGCTTTACAACCTGGTGAGACCCCTCAATGGATTACAGCTCCTCCTTACAGTCCTGTAGCTTCTCCTCCTCTTCAAAAGGAAATGTATATAGGAACATCAAAAGAGGAAGCTATGAATTAGATCACTCACCCTGATTCCTTTTTGTATTTTTCTAATTTTTGTCTTTAACATGGTTAATCTCCAGCCATCGATATATAACTTGTGCTTTCTCTCTGGCTTTGTGGTTTAGAAATGAAGGACAAAATTAATACAGTTTTTCTCTTCTAATTCTCTACTGTTGTAGCCTAGACCTTCTTGAGAGCCATCACTGTTTTGCTTAAAGCTCTAGATCCAGATATAGAACTTCATACCTCCCAAAAGAAATCCTGTCCTTGGTCTCACTGCCCTCTCTGCTCTCTGCTGAAGAGGTGCCCAAACATAAAGGACTAAATGGGTTGTATCGAACATGTACTAGGTACTTTGAATGGCTTTATGCTTTACCTCCTAGTATATTTAGTTTTGTTTGTTTGCTGTGACTTTTCCTTCTTCCCATCTGTTTGATTTTAGCCAGAAGCAGAAATGTACAGCACTTACAAAAAAAAAAATCAGGAAATATTTCCATTTTTGCTAAGGATCCTAAAAAGCCCCAGCAAATAGCCACACCTCTTTGTTCTGAAACCTAAACAAAAAAAGCAAAAAAAAAAATTAGTGGCTTCAACTACTGAAAATAGGTCTTTTCTAAAACACATGGCATCCCATGGTGGGGAGAGGGGGGAGCAAGTGTTTTAAAATAGTTTGTTTCCCTGGGAAAAAGCTGCAAGCGGTTTGTATCACAGAAAAACAAAATGTCTCTCTCTCAAAAAAAGCTAGAAGCTATTTCTGGTTTTATGTGTTTGGAAGAGAAGACTAAGATCTATTTTACCTTAGGGGACCTTGTGGTGTCCTGTGGTAGATGGTATCTGAGATTTTTGCAGTTGTGCTACTTTTAGACAGAACACTATTCACTGTTAGTGATTATGATCCCTTTCTCTGGTGTATCTGATTGTGGTAATGCTTCCTGGCCAAAGCCAAGCACTAAGTCAAGCCAAACAACTCTGGAAGAAAGAGGTAGTGTGGTGGCTTGTGGCTGACACTCTTCGCTGGACCTCTCCATCCCGTTTCCCATCTCTAACCATCGTGAGGCTGATTGCAGCAATCCTGAGATGGGCACCATGACAGCTGAATCGAGCTGAAGAGGATCATTGCACTGTAGGTTGTTATTTCACCCTGGCGAGTTTTTAACTACGTGTTTGTTAGAGGAACAGGAAGGTTTTAGGTAGCATGGTTCAGCCTTGTGGTTCTGCAAGGATCTGGACTGCCCAATAAACACTGAATGTTTAAACAAGTATTTAACTATCAGCCTCTTTTAAAATTCTGGAACTTTAGCCATAATTTCCTCGAGACAGAGAAAATTGTGGTCAAAGCTTGGTGTGTTTTCTTCCTTTTATTTGAAGGAGTTCTGCCTTACATGGAAGTTTCTCCGTTTAGTTACTTGGCAAACGTGAAGTGTGTTTGCTCTCTGTTCAAAAAATAAAAATGCACCCACATTTCCCACTTCTATGATTATGAATGAGAAGTGCTGGAAGAGCTGGAAGTTTTTAGCTTTGTTCAAGAGCCTAAGCCCATTTCCAGCACTGTTTTATTAAGAGAGCCCCACGTGTCATTGCTATCAGATTGGACTCTCTTATCTCATTGTACTGGGACTGACGGAGGAAGTAGCACAGTAACTGGCAGTGCTGCAGCCTGGCTTTAGTCTCAGTATGGGTGTCCTGTCACGCTGGAGCTCTCAGCTCCAGGATTTCCTTTGGTCATATTCCCATTTGTAAAATGTAGTGTGTTGTGTTTGGGGAACCAGATAGACTGGAGAATTTATCTTTTTTTTTTTCATGAGGACCACAGTATATCTCTAAGAAAATGGAATCACAGCTACTACTGTCTTAAAGGATGGGTGGAGTGAATATCATCCTCAGATGGCATTCATGGTTCATTAAATCCAACCTCTGAAGAAACACATTAGGGGATTAGAAGTTAACCACAAGCCTGTTACTTGCCTGCTTACAGAATCACAGAATGATATGGGGTTGGAGGGGACCTCTGGAGATCATCTAGTCCAGCCCTCCTGCCAAAGCAGGTCCTCCTAAAGTAGGTTGCACAAGAAGTTGTCCAGGCAGGTTTTGAATGTCTCCAGAGATGGAGACTCCTCCACCTCTCTGGGCAGCCTCTTCCAGGGCTCTGCCACCCTCAAAGTGAAGAAGTTCCTCCTCATGTTTCGATGGAGCTTCTTATGTACAAGTTTGTGCCCATTTCCTCTCATTTGGCACCACTGGAAAAAAGACTGGCCCCTTCCTCTTCATACCCACCCCTTTACTGGCAGGTGGTGCATAACCTGCCATGGTTAATAAAGCTGGGAGAGGCAAAGTCCACCTTTCAGTGTGGACAGTTGGTGTATTCAGCACTTTGACACCACAGTGATGGCCATCTTAGAACTGTCGGTAGGAAATAAGTAAATCTGTCTGCATATAAAATATTCTTCAAAACCCTCTGTTGGTGCAAAGAGCATACTGGGTTTATGTGGCAACGTTTTGGTAGCAGGGGAGGAGAGGGATGGCTTTCATGAGAAGAAATGAGGAACTACTTCCCTGTCAGACCTGCCACTGCCCAGATATCAGCCCAACAGCAACGCTGATGAAGACATGTGAAAGAAGCAGCTATGCAAATCTCAAGGTCAGTGAAGAAGAAGAGGGAAGAGGTGCTCCAGGTGCTGGAGGAGAAATTTCCCTGCAGCTCATGGAAAAGACCACAGTGAAGGAGGCTGTCTCCCTGCAGCCCATGAAGGGCCACTTCAGAGGAAATTTCCATAGTGCAGCCTGTGGAGGACCCCATCCTGAAGCAGATAAATATGCCCTGCAAGACGTTGCATCCCATAGACAGTCCACACAAGGAGCAGGCTCCTGGCTGGAGCTGCAGCCCATGGAGAAGAGCCCATTTAGGAGCAGGTTTTTTGTCAGAAACTGTGTCCTTTCAGCTGGTTCCTGAAGAACTGTATCCCATGGAAAGGACCCATGCTGGAACAGTTCTTGAAGAACTGCAGCCCCTGGGAAGGACCCACATTGGAGCAGTTCGTGAAGGACTGTATCCCATAGGAGGGAGCCCAGACTGGAGCAGGGGAGCAGCATGAGGAGGAAGAAGTGACAGAGACAAAGCATTTTGGATGGACCACAGCCCCCATTGCCCGTCCTCCATTCAGATGGGCACGCATCTACTGTTTGTCCGGTGTCCTCTCTGCCAGCCCTGAGATGATGTCTCAGAAAATGTATGGCATCTTGAATGTGACTGGATGCACTAGATTGTGTGAATACCTAAACCAACCCTTAACAGATTCCAGACAGAGCATATGATTGGAAAACATCCATGTGAAGTAATTCGGCTCAGGAACGTAGGGGGTCCAACAAAATTAGGATCTATGGTAGACACAGTGGTTCTGAGGGTTAAGGCTATACGCAGGTTACCACCTTGTAAGAGCACTGGAAAATTGTATGGTTTAGTTAATATTTTATGGTATGTACTGTTGTTTTGGTGCTTGTGATGTTGAATATAATGTTTCATACTTTGGCAGTGAAAAGAGCTGGAAAACATTCCTTGTTCAAGATTCAGAAATAGTGACAGGATCATTATTTCTTTACCCTGATCTTGTTGTTTAATCAGTTATCCCTTTGTTTAACCTCAAGATTAGAGATAATTGCTCCTTAATTCTGAAAAAACAAGCTACTTTGGGAATAACAATGTGGAGTCTAACTTCAGGTTCCCAGTTAAGATGCCAAAATCTGATATGTGAAAACTCAGGAGTTTTTAAAGCTTTAACACAGAATAAAGAGCCTAAAGTAACTTTTAGTTCTTTGCCTACTAAGTAACGTGGGCCGTATTCATGGAGCAAGAGCAGACTTCATTAATAATCCGGACAGAGATTTCTGCTACAGTGCATTCCAGGTAATTTCTTTTCTGTTTTGGTACCCAGTGTGGCAGCCGAGTGCGTTTGCTACTGGAGGATTTTGACAGAGTTTTTCTTTTCTTCATTGCAATTTAAACAGTATGGAAGTGAAAAAAATATATTTTTTTTTTTTTATTTTCTAAGAGGAGCCTCAAAGCTTCTTCATCAGACGCCAGCAGCATTCCAAACTGAATTACTTTCTCGGCACCATCCCTACTAGTCTATTGGAGGAACATCCTATGTCTGTCCCACCCAACAATTTTTAGGTTCTGCATTCTCCTGAAATTTCCAATTGGCACTGACTTGATTTTAATATCTGAGAAGAGAGAAGGGGAAAACACAATATAAACCCCCCATTTCTTCCGATACGAGTTAGTAGATGTGAACCGAGTAATCTCTTAGGAGAAAACCAGTGCAGTGTTCTTTATTGGCAGCAAAGAGAAGAGTTCCATTCTGACTCACCTGGCAAAGTTCAGAACATTGCAACATACTCTTTAACCACTCAACTACATAACTGCTCCCTCTGCAGCCTGTGAAAGTTTGTGCTGTGGATAAAGGCCAGGCTTTCTTCATCCTCTGTTCACTCTAAGACTTTCCTTTTCTCAAGTAATATTGTGAAATTCCTGACAGCATTTTTGCTTTTAGTCTTCCAGGCCTTGCAAAAGCTTCTCTCACATCAAGAATGAGAGTATTTTCTACATTGTTTTACCAATTATTTCTTGGGTACTCAGAATGAGAGAACAAAGTATCACCCGATGGACACATCGAATCATTCAGTTCAGAAGAGAGCCTTGGGATCATCAAATCCAACCATCAGCCCCACTCTACAAATTCCTCCCCTACACCAAATCTAAACCACTCTTAAATACATTCAGGAATGGGGACTCAACCACCTCCCTGGGCAGCCTATTCCAGTGTCTGACCACCCTTTCTGTGAAAAATTCACATGAAACAAAAGAAAAATAATCAAACTCATTGGCTGCTAATTGGTGGTCTATGTTGTCTTTTCGGGAACTGTAGTTTTACTTACAGACAAGTACATAAAATACTATTACTGCATCTAATCTCTTTTACCGATTAAGGAGAAATACTGCAACTTGGATCCCCGGTTTCAAAAGTTTAATGTGGCATGAAATAAATAGCTCTCATGACAGCACAGAATGGAAAAAAGAAAGATGATTATTAAACTGTGTGTAAAAGTCGTTTTTATTGCTCTATTGTTGTTTTGGCTTCATTGTGAGACGTGTGGAAGGCTACAGAAAAGCCTAAGCCGGTTTCTTGGCAGCTCTTCATAAGCAGTGAGCCCTGTGAAAAGTGAATGTGGAAAGCTCCATGAAATTCATGATTTTGCTGAAAAATTAAGAGCAGGAAAATGTTGCATGAGACAAAAA
>VXBJ01003175.1:69685-85530 GCA_013400055.1 Nycticryphes semicollaris | reverse complement strand
AACACTGGAACAGATTGCCCAGAGAGGTTGTGGAGTCTCCTTCTCTGGAGACATTCAAAACTCGTGTGGACACATTCCTTTGTGACCTGCTGTATGTGTTCCTGCTCCGGCAGGGGGATTGGACTGGATGATCTTTCAAGGTCCCTTCCAATCCCTGAGATTCTGTGATTCTCCATGTTGTACCTCAGTTGTACAGACCAAAGAATGTCCTTGACCTTGTACCTCCAACTACTAGGAAAAGAAAACCAGATGTCGTAAGTGGTTTTCCTCTTGTACATCTGACATAGTCTTTATCTCTTCTTCACCGGGGTGCATTGCGTGTTGATCTGGTCTCTCCGACTTCAGTGGATGAGAGTAAGTGTGCCCTGATGAAACAAAAAAAAAAAAAAAAACAGTATTTGGCATATAAAAAAAAAATTGGCTGAAGTCATTAGAAAAGAAACACAGTTGTTGTTTTCCTGTCTTTTATATAAGCACTCAAGAAACGCTTGTGTACCTAAATTGGAACTCTGATTTGAGAATACACAGGAGAGAGGAAAAATGGGGATATTGGATTGATTTCTACATTTGGGAAAGCCTTGCACTGAAGTTTTTCTGTTGTTTTAGCATGATCAAATATCTTCCACAAAGAGAAATCAGTGCTGCTAGCAGTTGGCCTAAGATTAATGTCCAGTTTGGGTTTAGGTTCACATAGCTATCCAGTGAGACATTTGGACTAGATCTTTAATTGCTGCACAGAGAAGCAGCCCTGTGTCACTCTGGAAAAAAAAAAAAAAAAGAGGATCAGATTTTTCCTCTGATACTGACATTAAAGTGGCCAATGAATATTACACTCTCAGGTCTGAGGGCAGATGTTTTTAGCCCAGCTATTTTCTGAGTGAATAAAATATGAGAAAGTCTTTGTGTAGCTGGTGCTTTGGGTTTTGCTTTACAGAAAGTGTTTTATTTCCCTGGCATGCTTTCTGCAACATCTAGTGAACATTGGTGGAGCCTGAAATAATGTATCAAGAAGAATTTTCATCCTGAGATGAGGCTGCTCTAGTTGCGAGGCATTCCCAAGTGAGCTGCCTAATGAGTGATAGATGGGAGAAATAACAGGAAGGATCCTTAAATGTTCCAAGTTTTGCGTGAAAAATGATAAATTTTTGTTGGATGCTATGTTTGGTACCTAGCCTAGAATTCTCCCACATTTTGATAGTGGTGCCTTCAGAATGACACAGTGAGTCATAATATTTGACATTTGGGGAGATTTTTACTGGATCTCTGAGCACTTGTCAAGACTGTTGAGAAGAAAACTTTAAGAATTATGATTTCCTTTGAGAGTTTATGAAGCTGTTCTTACTTTTTAAAAGACTATTTCCTTTTCTTCAAAACAAGCAAAAAAATAGAAACTTCAAAAGTACATATTGACCATTTTTAGTGAAAAGATAGTGGAAGGCATCTATCCACATTGGTTTCAGTTATTAAATGGCCTTCCAAAAATATTTCCAGCTTTAGGTCATTGAGTCTGTTAATTGTACCAGTCAGTTACTTTTTTTTTCCCATGTTTATTTTCACATGAGAATCTGTAGCACCCAAGGGAGATGAGGAATACCAAGAGGGTGAACTGGCAGTTGTCCAGGCATCGCAGCAAGTTCTGACCTGCTTGTGTTCATGTCTGCCCAAAGGCTGAGGGAGTCGCTTTGCTGCTTAGTG
Source organism: Nycticryphes semicollaris (assembly GCA_013400055.1). Taxonomy (NCBI): domain Eukaryota; kingdom Metazoa; phylum Chordata; class Aves; order Charadriiformes; family Rostratulidae; genus Nycticryphes; species Nycticryphes semicollaris. The sequence continues at coordinate 83,835 of VXBJ01003175.1, read as the reverse complement.
TTTGGGAGGGTTGGTGGGCTTGGCGGATTTGGGGATTGCTTAGTAAGCAGACCTCTCTCCAGCTCTGCCACCTCAAAAATGTGTGAATAGATGTCCCCAATGACAGCTGTGTTCGTGTTTGCAAGACTTGAATTTCTCTGGATGCTTTTGAGGAGTAACAAAGTACAATGGCAAACCTCAAGTCCAGTGAATGATCTGTGTCCTTGGTTCCCATGGAGTTGCAGCATTCGATTTCATTGGCATGTCCCTCTAACTGAGCTGGATGTGTTCACTACGTTTGCTGAAGATTTTTCCAGGGCTGTAAAGAGACTTGGTGTTATTCAATAGTGATGGTTTCCTGGGATTCCTTGCTCCAAATGGGATTGGTTGTTTTGTAACTGAAACTATGAACAATAAACTGTCCACTGCAGGTTGCCACACCAGGCTTCTCCAGTATTGCCAAACCCAGTCCAATAAAAGTCATGAGGGTACATGTAGCACAGGAATCTGGGGTTTATGCTGGTAGCACCCTCTCTCATGCCTCCAGGGATTGTATTCTTGCTACGCTTTCTCATTTACGGTTGACAGATGTCAAAAGCAGATATAGTAGATGTTCAATGTTTGAAACATACAAAGGAAGAGTGATTTTTGCAAATACATGTTATACATCCACTCTAATATGAAAAGTCAAAAAGCTGTGTAGCTGGTACTATAGGGAGGCTGGGGACGTGGGAGAAATAACCTGAAGGATTGAGCTGAGGGGGGTGTGAACAACTTCAACCATACCTGCCACCACCAGAGTCATCCTCAGAATTGTGTACCCAGTTGTGTCCCTGCCAGACCACCAGACTGATGAAAGACGGACCATGCAGAATGGCATTTTCTAGCTGAACTTTGGTCTTTGTGGTTTGCTTGGTTTGTGTTTTCAAGTGTTCCTCTGTAGCCACTGCAGTTAGAAATGTAGGGATTTTTGGAAACAGAGTTTCTCCCAAGACAGGTGGAGCTGCGGCCTCATGAAAATCCTGCCAAAACATTGCCAGCCCACCAGTGCCTCCCACCTTATCCTTTTTCCCACACTATCCACATGTCTTGCTGCTCATGCGATGGTATGTATCACGGATAGGCACACAAAATACACATAACCTTGAACCCCTGCAGACGTGGCCTTCTGATAGAGCTGATAGGAGACTTTGGGACTGTAGCTTTTGGGGGTTTCCATGTTGAGAGTACCTGACCTTCACTTTTCCTGCAAGGCTTTGGGAGGTGTGGGGTAGGCTTCTTCTGGTTTCTTGGGAAGGCAAAGATTTCTGTGGTCTTTGGCTGCATCTCAAATCCTGGGGTACTGAAGTGTGACCTAATAATTTAGGACTCGGAGAAGGGGTGGTGTTTAAATAAACTATCTGGGTTTAAACATTCTAGAACTATTAATTATTAAAGTTTATACAAATCCAGGGAGGTGCATGGCATGTAACACACCATACCTAGAAACAGCTGAGCTGAGCTTACGCATGAAGGATTTTTTTTGGAAAAAACATCATCTCCTGTGAGCACAATAGAGCTAGTACTTTTTGTATAAATAGCGAATGTTTTATAATTGCATGCAGGCCTAAAGCTGGTTCTTGTTATTGAGAGTCACAGAGGTTTTGAGGGGGAGGTTTTGTGGGTTGTTGTTCTTTTCCAGAATGATGGCTAATCAGCTTCTTTGGCACACTATTAAGTATGGCTAAAACATGTTTCAGTGTGAAAATGTTACGGTCTAACAAGCAACCGCGCTTTTGTGTCACTTTCTTGCTTTTGATGTAAGAGGTTCTGGGTCAGGAGCTGCCCATTTGATCCTTAGTTTGTCTCCAAGTGGAGTTTATACGTCAGTGCTTTTTATACCAGCCTTTCACATTCATGGGATAGAAACATAGACAGTGCTGCTGCTATCGATCAAACATGTCCAATTTAATGGAGTCACACGTGTCCTCACACGCAGTATTGTCACCTCCTGATGAACTGATGAGCCGTCTCCCTTTAGGGAGATTTGCCATCCCCAGACATCATGGTTGGAGCTGCTTCAGGGCTGTCAAAATTGAGACTGCATCTGGAATATTGTGTCCAGTTCCGGGCCCCTCAGTTCAGGAAGGACAGGGAACTGCTTGAGACAGTCCAGGGCAGGGCTACAAAGATGATGAAGGGAGTGGAGCATCTTCCACATGAGGAAAGGCTGAGGGAGCCGGGTCTCTTTAGCTTGGAGAAGAGGAGACTGAGGGGTGACCTCATTAATGTTTATAAATATGTAAAGGGTGAGTGTCAGGAGGATGGAGCCAGGCTCTTCTCAGTGACGGGCAATGATAGGACAAGGGGCAATGGGTGCAAGCTGGGACAGAGGAGGTTCCACTTAAATATAAGGAAAAACTGCTTCACAGTGAGGGTGAGGGAACACTGGAAGGGGCTGCCCAGAGAAGTTGTGGAGTCTCCTTCTCTGGAGACATTCAAAACCCGCCTGGACGTGTTCCTGTGTGACCTGATGTAGGTGTTCCTGCTCCAGCAGGGGGATTGGACTAGATGATCTTTCAAGGTCCCTTCCAGTCCCTGAGGTTCTGTGATTCTGTGTTACAGCTTTATTGCTTTTTTTTTTTTTTTGCCTCAGGTGAACTGTGTGATGAGGTGATTAACCACTGTGCTCCTGATCTAAACCCGTGCCAACATGAGTCCAAATGTCTTCCCCTTGACAAAGGAACCAGGTAAGCTTGTTGTGATCTGTCCGTTGGCTTGACTAGGATTGAAATGGCAACTGGTAAAAATCATCCAACCTAATACAAGTACTGTACTATATACTTCAGACCTTGTCACATTTTAATTTTAATGCAACCATACATACTTTTCTATCATTCTGTGGTTTACTTGAAAGTAACAGATGTACCCCCAGAGCACAGAAATCATTCTGGAATAGAGCATGGCGAAAGGAGTACTTCTGGAACAGTTACTGCAGAGTATCTTATCCTGCATCAGGAACTAAGGACAGCTTCCTTATGTGTTCCTTAGGGCATTCATCAACTCAAGCAGCTTAACAGAAGCCTTAGCAGATAGAAAACTCAGCCCTCCTCAGCCGATGCTGGCTCGAGGTTTAAAAGCCAGTCCCCATGGTAACTGTTGGGAAGGGAGAGGTAAACTTGTGGCCAGAGCAGAAAGCGGCAGGTCAGGAGTTTTCTATTGTATTCCTACTTTAGTTATTGTCTTCTGGGATAGCTGGTGGTCTTGGGGTGTGCTGGCAAAGAACAGCCTTGACCATAGTGGGGCTTCTCTCCCCACATTTCGTCACCTGGGCAGCAGAACTGGATGGCTGTCGCTCAGGAGCCACCTTCTTCTGTTGGCTGTATGATCCTCGCTCAGGTCATGTTGGATTTTGTGAAGTCTCCTGTGTTTGCGTATTGGGAATGACACCGACTGTTTCACAGGGACGAAGGAAAGCCTCATGTTTTAAATGGCAGTAAAACATCTGGAGATTTGGAGGTTGGGGTGTTTTGAGAGGTACATAGTAGCAGTGTTCATCACTTGACTGAAGAGGGAATTTCAGAGCCATTTAGCAAATAGAGACAGTCGGTTGAAAAGTCAAGCTCTGTGGAAAGCTTGTCAAGAAAAGATCTTTGAATCAAAGAAGTAAGAAAGGAAGACAAATTCACGAGAGTTCAGTGCAGTGTGAGCTGCACTTTGCCCTACAGCTGTTTTCACAGACAGTGCAATCACGGGGGCTCGTTCCCTCCTGTGAGGGGGGGCTGAGGTGTTGGCGAGGGACACCCTCACCCAGCATGTCACAGGGGAGAGATGGTGGCACTCAGCAGTCTTCTTCCTGGTAACTTGCAGTTTGGGGTCGCATTGTGTTTTGTGAAGCAACCAGCGTGTGAGAATAGTGGAAATTAATACACAGAACTTTTCAGGATAGTCAAAAGGAAGTGAACCAAAATTTTAGAGATGCTGGCTATATTGAGGGCAGCTGAATCTGGGCTAGGCAGTCAGTCTGTACAACTCAAGCCTCTCTTTTGGGTGGAAAACCTCCAGACAGAAATGTTTCCCACTCTTGAGGAAGATGAAACTATTAAATGATTAGGACAGTTCCTGAAATGATGCACAGGTACTGGGTGAGGAGGTGTGTACGGGTACATAAATAGTCCCTGATATTCTTTCCAGCTTTCATTCCTGCTTAATCCATCATTCAGCTAATGCTAGTCCAGTAGCTACATCATGTTACGAGGCAAAGGCTTGTACCTTCAATTACCTTATGCTGCTGGATATATGAAGGGTTGGAGACAGCTCTGGTCCTGAATGGTTTTGCCCTTACGGGAAGCATTTTCATACCTGCCACCCAAATAATTGGAGTAAATAAAACACTTTTTCTTGCTTGTTTGCTAGAAAAGTGTTATTCAGACCGAGGCCATTTACCCTTGAGGGGGAGGCCCAAATAACTACTTGCAACTACTGTTTATTGCGATATGCATAGAATGCTACACAATAATCCAGAATTTCTTTACTGTTTTGGGTTTGTTGTGCTTTCTAGCAGGCCAGACTTGAGAGATGAAGGAGCCTGCCTCACCTTGAGCATAGATCTGTCCAAGCATTGCTTTTCCTTTCATACTTTGGGTGCACCAAACCACTGAGAAGTGGCCTGAGAGCCCACAGCAGCGATATGTGGTTGCTGCTGGGTCTCACCGAAAACAGCCTCCTCCGGTCCTGCTGATCCCTGGACCAGTTGGATCCCCTGAGCTGGGATGTGCCATACATTTAGCACGTGGTGGTGCAGTGTGATGCTCGGGCACCCCTCCTCTGCTCCACTCACAGAGGCAGGGGATATTAATGGCAGGATTCAGGCTCATTCCTGAGCTGACCATCCACTTGTCAGCTTTGTGCCCTGGGAACCCGTGAAGAATATCGTAGCAGCAAGGACACCACTCATCTGTTTGTCTGTCCTGCCTTTAGCTCTAGTGAATCTAGAACTCCACAGAGGGAGGAAAAGATGACAAAGGCAGAAGAAAAAAAAAATAGGAAGCCAAGTTATTTATTGATATGGGGAGAGAAATTCCATTCTGGCCCTGCAATAGAAGCCGTGATTCACGGCTTTCATCCAATAGATGTTTGAGTGCATGCAGATGCAAATCCCCCCGGATAGGCCAACTTTTTAAATACCACTAGACATGTTTTTAGGCTCTCTCTGATACTGGGAACGTTGCCATCACTACAAGGCTGTCGCAGGAAACAAGATTTCAACTGCACTGGTGTCAGACGGTCACTGGGAAATGAGATAACTGATCTAATTGTGTAACTAACGTTTGAATGTGGATGTTTATTTGTCTTCTCCTTTATCACCGCATCACACTTTTACTGGTACTGTCTGGGGTAGGGATGGAGCTAATGTGCCGTTGTTCCCTGGCAGGAGAGACCTTGGGTTTCTAAGAGGAGACTGGGTGAGGTGCTGTTGTGGCTGAGTCTCTCACCTGCTACGCTCCAGGCGTGCATTTTTGGTAGCTTCAGCCTGGATGTGACACACTAAGCGATGACTGACCCAAAAGGAATTCCCTGTTTCTAGTGGGAAAGCCAAGCTTGGAAGCAGACGGGACTGTTTCAGTGTGTGTTTGGCTGCACGGAGCTCTGTGCTTTCTAAGCTAAAATCGCAAGTGGCTTTCCTCACTTCCAGCCTCCACATCTTTATTGTGCTGTTACTGTAGAAGACGAGTAGCTTTCTGTATGCCAGAAAACAAAACAAAACAAAACTCAACAAAAAAAATATTACCATTTAACACCCTGAAATGACTTCTAAAAAAACAACTTCAGGAAAGGAGCATGTTTTTCCATTCACTACATTGATGTTGGAGTATGGTATAAATATACTTTATTATTCTAAAGCTTGGAATTATTACCTGACAGCTTAAAATGCTGATTTAATGCAGCCCCGCAGAGAAAAGTGGTGGTTCTGTCATTACTGAGATAGCCAATACACATCATAAAATTGATGCATGGCAGCCCTGAATAAGGAACTGCACATCATTCATTATTACATCACTTTATATTAGGACTGCGGGGATCAATAAAAAGCAACGGGATTAAATGTTGGCAATTCCCCCCACAAAGTCTTTTGATTGGCATTTTTTTGCTTGCAGGTGTGGCTAAAACATTGCAAAAAAAAGTGTTGCCCGCTTCTTACATTTTGGGGAAGGAACACTTTGCTCTGTTTTGTCATCTCCATCGTGTTATTCACAGGATTCCCTGAGACACCAAGGTGTAAAAAAGCAATGCAGGCGTCAGAGATGGATCGTCCACCATCCTCCGTCTGCGGAGGGTCGTGATGGGGGGGGCTCTGCTGTAGGGAGGGTGGAGAAAGAAAGTATATGCATCTGCATAATGCTATGCAGCCTATTGCCTGCAGGTTGATAGACTTTGCCCTGTTTCCTCATTTTTTAACCAGTCACAAGCCACATTTTGAAATGGAGACTGAAGGTCACGCTCTTCTCAGTGCTGAGCTAGGTGGTTGCTGATGTCCTGATGCTGTGGCAGCCCTTCACTGGTCATTAGCAAACACAGGACCCGTGCCCCGGGAAGTTTCCCCCAACTCACTGCCTTGATGGGCTGGGGAGTGGCCAGGGCCAAAACACACTGTCGCTCAGAACCAAGCTCAGCACAAAGACTGCTGTTGGGAAAGGGGAAATACCTTTCCTCATCAGCTCTCGCCTGTCCAGTTCCTCTGAAGAGGTTTTCCACAAGGAGCCGCCTCCTGCTCTTACCCCACCAGACTGCTGGCAGGGCAGAGGAGGCCAGCAGAATAGGTTGGTGGAGCAGTAGTCTCTCTCCTGATGATGCCTCCCTCAACTTCTTGGTGCCTCTCCTCTTTCAGCTCTCGGTGACAAGCACACTGGGTCTGAACAAGGGGCTCAAGTGAGAGCACAGGCCTCTTTTTTATTGCTGAACTTAACTGTAGCTCTTTCCTTGTTTTGGTTTAAGTGATACGCCTTTTGTTTTCCAGATGTGCAGTAACATCCAGCTGGGAGGAGTAAAATGTGTTTTATGGACCGAAGCGTGTTCATGACTAAACATTGTCTATACTATAGATGCAAAAAGGGGCTGTTTGCAATCCCAAAAGGTCTGTTCCAAGTCAGAGACTTTGGGATGCATTTTCTATTGTCAGGTTGTAAACTTCTGCAAGGTTTACAATAGAAATGCTGACGCAGCCTTCATACAACAAACTTGAGGTTTGTATAAAATATAAGATAGAAAGGCAAGGTCTGTGGGTTTGGGTGCATCCCACTGAGTCGCTCCTATGGATGGCGTTACCCTGGAGCAGCAGGTGTGTGCTTCACCTGAGTGTCACCATGGGGAAAGGACCAGCTTCAAAGGCAACTCTCCATAGCTGCAGCAACATTTGCAGTGCCCTCACTAATGAGTGCCCTCACAGGCTGGGGGGGTGTGTGTGTGTGTCTCAAAACTGATGGTCATTTTCTTTGAATTTGCTGAGTTTTAGGCTTGCTTGCAGGTTGCTTCCATTTGGATGGTGGAACCTTACTGTGCTCTGTGGGGCTGTACAGGTGTCTTGGTTTCAGCCAAAATTACCAAAACCAAACTGACAGAGGGCCCTTCTTCCCCCAAAAAAGAAGGGAGAGGAAGAGGATAAAGAGATTTACAAGTTTAGAGTGAACTAAACTACTTTAATGAAGTATTAATACTAAAATTAAAAAAAAAAGAAGAAAATAATGAAATAGATACAATACATACAAAACCGTATCGGTCTCCCAGGATGACAATCACATCACCAGCAGGCATCGGGAAAAGTCCCAGACTGGACTTGGTGATTGACAGGAGCTGGATTCCAGCTCTGGAGTCAGGAATGCTGGGATGGGAATCAAATGCAGATGAACAGACAGGGTCCTCCTCAGACATCGGCCATGGAAGGAAGAGCGTTGACCCTTTGATCCCTCAGCTTTTCTACTGAGCATGATGCAGATGGGATGGAATCCCCCAGTTGGTCAGGTTTGGGTCCCCTGTCCTGCCCGCTCCTCCCCACAGGGGTGACCCCTGGACACTTTTCCACTTCCCACCCTCCAATGGGGCAAATAACGCAATTTCTTGCTGTTCCAGCAACAAGGATAAGATGGTGCTTCTCTGCACCATCCCTGGGTGGGATCAGGTCTGATCACCCTGAGAGTGAACAGTTTCTGCCCAATCTGCTGTTCATTTCAGAGTTTAGTGAGTTGGAAGAGGCCCAGCTAAAAAAGTAAAACTGTAAACCAGACGATTGGTTCTGTTTTCCCTCAAACCAGGACACTGGGGCCAACCTGAGACGTGCCGCAGCCTGCGGACATTGGCACAGTCACAGCCTGAGACGTCAGAGCAACTGCCCTAACGGAGCATTGCCCTCTCTAAGGTTAGGGAAGATGTTGCCGTCTTTAGCGTAACGGGGAGACCGCTCTGTGACCTCCCTTCTCCACAGACTCGGCTGAGGAGAAGCAGTAGTACAGTATTTCTTTGCTCAGCTTCAGTTTAGGCAGATTGCGGAGCCTCAGCTGCGGGCAGACAGCAGGGACTCGCGCGTTTCTGATGGCAGGGATTGTGCTTGGTGGTTCCAAGAATAATTGCTAACACCTTTCCCTCTCTAATCAGATTGGTGCTCGGCGCTCGGCTGCCTGCGTGCGCTGTTGTTGTGGATGTTGAAACAAGCCATTAACAGCCATTTTCTTGTGTTTCAGATGCGAGTGCTTGCCCGGGTACAGCGGAAAACACTGCGAAATAGATGACGATGACTGCGCGGGCCATAAGTGTCGCCATGGAGCTGTCTGCGTAGATGCCGTCAATGGCTACACCTGCGTCTGTCCTCAGGGCTTCAGGTACGTGAGAGTCAGCTCCTCCTCCTGACTGTCTTCTACACGGTGTTGGGGCACTTTTTTAATTGCTTCCATCCCCAGAGCTGAGCAGCCTCTAGATGCCGTATCGATCTGGCATTCCTGTGTGAATGGATTGCTCCCTGCTTCAAGTCTTGCAGCCGAAGTAGGTCTTAAGGAGTTAACTGAATACAGGGGATTGACGACACTTGCTTCCAAACCAGCAATTTGCCAGTTGTGCAGTGTGATGTTAGTTTGTCTGCCTGGTAAAACACCAGGCAAGTACTCACAGAAATTATACGGAGATAAACTCCCCATGCACAACAGTGAGCAAAGGGTAATAAAATTCCACATGTGAACCCCCGGACCTGGCTGCAAGAGAACACCAGTCTGAAGATGTCGTGCCAGTGTGTCTGTGCCCGTTGGTGGATGAGCTCAGTACGATTTGGGCTGTAAATTTCCAGTCTCTGATTCTGACAGCTGCCAATATATCTGCCTCCTGGAAATCTCACTGTCTGTCAGAGATAAGTGTGCTGCTCCAAATGGGTTCACTAATCATTGCCTGAGGCTGGATACTGGCTTCCTTCCAGCTAAACCTTTTCGTGTTTGAAATACACACATGAGACAAAGAAAGAGTACCTGAAAAGATCAGTCTTGACAAAGCAGAAATTGCATGAACACTTATAAATCATTTTCTCTAGTTTGTATCTACAACTATTTCCATTCTTCTTGCTTTCATCCTTGCTGGTTTGGGGTTTTTTTCCCCCTCTCAACACACATTTTTATTGCAAAGCAGACAGGCTTCCCTGAATAGGCATTGATATATAACATGATGTCAGCCCGTGGTTTCACAGAATCAGGCTTGTTATTTACAGGATATCAGATACCCTCTGCATTTCAGATTCATACCCTTTTCTCCGTGTTTCATTCTCTGCTTCAATCCCTTTGATGGCCTTAGGGATCTTGCAAATTGGTGACTGACAAGGATTACAAGTGGCTGTCCCACAGTGGAATTGTAAATGCTCAATGTTATCTAATTGTTAGAGTTGAGAAATGGGATTGCAAAGCCATATCTGGAGTAACTCAACCCTGTCGTCAGATAGCAGTGACTGGGAGGCTTCTGCTGCAGGTCCCCTGGTTTTTAAGGCATGTCAGGACTGGGTAGTGTCAGGGGTATTTTCCAGGAGGCCAAGGTCACGGTGTTTGGCAGCAATGTTTTGAATTGTGACACAGTTGAGTGGAACAGCAGGGGTTGGGTGGGAGACTGGCCTGGGTCCGTTCCTGTGTACTAGCAGCTCTACTGGCAATTTGGGAAGTGCCGCAGGTTGGCTGATGTCACAGCAGAGACTTCAAGAGCAGAACCCGGAACATCCCAGCCTGCTCCCCCACTCAAATAAGGGTGTTTAATTCCACTAAAAGTCTTCCAAGAGGAAACATCTTTTTACACAAAGCTCCAAAACTCAATTACTAGCATAGACAGCACTTTGTAGCCCAAGGTAGACTTGGGAAAGCAAAGTAATCCCGCTGCCTGTCAACAGCAGAGCCAGGATTAACTTGAGGTCTTCTGCCTGCTTGCTCTTTTTTTTTTTTTGCATTAGTTCATGCCACCTCCCTAATTTTCCTGTGCAAGATGCAAGGGCGCAAGTGTCTTTTAGGAGGTAAACATCACAGTGGGCACTAACAGGCTCCCTCTGCCAAGGCGGAGAGCAAGCTGCTGCCCCTTGTGTTGTCTATGCCGATCAGTCCCTGATCTTGTTTGATATCGGGATTAAAATTCTACTGAGAGACCATGATCTGCTCATTATTCTTTCCATGACTCCAGCCTTTTGTAGTTTAAAGACCTGCTGTTCCAAAGGGGGTTCTGATTTTTTTTTTGTGGGTTTTTTTTTGTTTGTTTTTTTCCTTTCTTATGATTGCGATTGCAAAGGTAGTGATTGACAGAGTTCAGCCTTCTGATGTTCAGGGTTACAGACTCAACTGCTCACGCAGCGTGCCTCAGGCTGTGCAGCAAGGAGAGAATTTGGCAAGTATTTTCAGGCTGCAAGTGTTGATGAAAAGGAGAGAACACACAAGGTGGTCTGACAAAGGTAACTAGGAGACCTAAGATGATGATTAATAAAGTTTTTTGGCTAAGTATCAAGAATCATTTCCCAGCAGTGAGTTTGCAGAGTGACCTCCCAGTTATGTGGAGCTGATGCTGCTGTAATAAATGCACAGGCCTGTAACAATTTTATGGTTGTCACTGTGCTGTTCGTCGAAGCCGCTTGGAGTCACACATTAATAAGGATGTTAAAACCTACATTCTTGCACAGTTGAACAACTGGCACTTTGGTAAATTCTTAACAATGTTGGGCCTCATATGCACAGTGTCACACTCCTGGTGACAGCCCCCAGAAGCCACACTACCAACACGCACACGCTCCTTGTTGCTCAGCAGCGTTTTGCAATTGCGTGATACGCTTTCTTCCTGAAAAGCTTTTCAGAGTTTTCTTCCCAAAATAACCTTCGTTTACCCCCTGTAGGTGAAAACATTTCTGAGGATGTGTGACCCTCATTGGATAAAACCTGACGTATATCAAACCTTCCCCCTGGCCGTCAGCCTCACAGTGGTGGTGCCCTGATAACTGTTGCTCCGGTGGTGAAGCGCACATTAAGGCCGCTGAGCTTGATGGAAAGAGCCGCTGTTCCGTGGGGTCAGTGCCTCGGATTTCCCCACTGGGGCACTTTGCTGCAAGAAACTCAGCAGTGATTGCTTAAATAAATGAGATTGTACCAGGCAGAACAGACTTGGCCAAGCTACGTGAGTCAGGCTGTGCCCCACATTCCACTGCTGGTGAAATAAATAGNGTCACATGGATTTTATTATTATTATTATTATTATTTTTAACTTCCATTAAATTAGAATTATATACACTGGCTTTCCTTCTGCTTTCTGGTTGTTGGTCGCAGACAAAACAAAAGGATTGGCATAGGGTAGAAGAAAGCCAATGTTCTGGGTTAGCAGAGCTCCTTTCTGCCAGTCACCTCTGGAAAACAAATTAACCTGACATCATGCCAGGGGTGAAAGCCATCTCGGGGGTCGACCCTCGTTTGATCCCATTGCTGGCCCGCCTGGCGTGTTTGCCAGCCAGCAGCAGAGCCCTGCACTGGAGAGAGAGATCACAGGCGTAATGAAGCCAGCCTTTGAGCCGGAGAGTGCTCCGATGGGATAGGCCGCTGTGGACGGGACAGGGCCTGGCTAGCAACGGGGAGGTGGCACCAACGTGTCCTCGGCTCATCAGCTCTGGCTGGGTCTGACTGCTGTGCTGATAGGCAGCCACTAGAGTAACTACCTTAAATTGGCAAGAATTGCTTTCTGTGTATCTGTCACCCTGGGAGGTTGTTGCTATTTTTTTTTATTATTATTACCTTGTTTTCTTGGAAAGAGGAATCCAAACCATCCCTGGCTGAGTGGTGCTCTGCCCTCACCCTCCCCAGAACCTACAGCAAAGGGTCTCGCTTGGGAAGGGAGAGTCTCTTACTCTAGAACTAATTCATAGTTTAGGTGTGTTCACAACCAAATGTTCCCAAAAACAAATTTACTTTGGCAAACACATCAGACTGAGCAAAGACAACCATTTCCCATACGCCGTTACTCCCCCACGCTGTACTCCCTTGCCATGCTCCCATTTCCACTCCTGCCCACCCTGCTGACCCTCTGCATCTCCTCCAAATACTCCTTGGAGCCAAGTAAATGGGGTTTATTGATTGCCAGCATTACTGCCTGCCAGGTGACGCTTTTGAGTCACATTTCTCTAAATTAATAGATTGGCTTGTCCCTAGGCACGGTTATGCTCCTCTGGTAGAGGATTTTTACCGCGGGTTGACAGAGTGGTTTGCTCCAGCCAAACCCTTTGCTGGTGTATGAGCAGCCTGTGACTGTGCCCCCTTCCAGCACTGAGTGTCACCCAGGATATGAGGGGTCCCTGTTACCCATGGGTCCCTGCCCATAAGCAGAGACGTGGGTGGTGGGCGGAAGCTGGCCCTGAAACATTGCCCTGCCCTTGTGGTGGAGAAGAGGAGTTGAGGGTAACTCAATGAGAAAAGTGTTGAAATGCAATTTATCCTGCAAAGTACCAAGAGGTGGTTCTGGCTGAGAAGGAACCATCTGTGTGTGTGTGTACAGGGCCCAGCCAACCTCAAGTGACACCAGGGCTGAAGTGGGACGATTCCTGTGGGAGTGGTGAGAGCCCAGCGCGGCACCATGTTTTGGGTGGTGTTTTTCACCCTCCTTGTCCTTATTTCTGTGGAGCAGATTTCTCTTTGCCATATCCACATCGCCATGTCAAGGCCAGCGTAGAGATCTGGGCAAAGTTAGGAAGCTGGTTAAGGTGTTCCACGCTGGATAATGGCTGTGGGGAAAGGAGAGCTTCTCCCAGGAGCAAGTCCCAAATGTTCATGCCTTTCAAGGCGTTCTTCAAGTTTGCCTTTCGTAAAAGTAGCCATGTAAAACCCTGTGCCTCTTCTTCTCTCAGACACCCTAGAAAAGCAGAGCAACTCCATTGCTTCTGATGCAGTTCCTGATTTCACCCATCCATATTTTGTTGTGTATTTCTCTCTCTCTCACGTTTCCCAGAGGCAGAGCAGAGAGTGGTGTGTGTCGGGAGAACGGGGCAGGGAGGGGTTTGGGCTCTCATTCCCCACAGCGCTGAAGGTAGAGCCGTGGTACTCTGCCAAATTTCACATGGGAAAATGTGAAAAGGAAAGCAGCCACCTCCATCCCCTTCTGGGACACAGGCAGCAGGCTCTGGTCTCTGGGGCTAAGTGAGGCACTTCTTGAGTGTGCTCTGCCTGTTGCATTTGCTGTTGTTGCATGCCTTGTATCGGTACTATTTACTGCAGGGTAGTGACTTGGGTTTCCATTTGAATTGTGTCTCAGAAGGTTGTCTGAAAGTTCACTGAGCTTCCAAGTCACACCTGCTTTGCTGGAGAGGAGTGAGAGTTTATTTTTTTTTGACTTTGTTTTTATAAGAATATTATTAGTCTGCAAAGTGCTCCCTGGAAGGCAGGAAATCCCTAGTGGGGACAAGTGGGATTTCACTGTTTCAGAGCTGGGCTGATGGGTTATTCACTGCATCGGTGGGTCTGCCCCAGTGCTCTCCTGGGAAGCCCTCTGCCCCCGTGCTGAGAGGTGCTGACACAGAGAGGTGGTGCAGGAGCCCTCGCCGCAGCTACTCCCACGGCGTCCCCCGCAGCACAGCCTGATTTGTAAACATTTCACTGTCTACGCATTTACAAGCGGTCACAAAACTCAGTGCAAAGAGTTTATGTTCTCTCACCAGTACA
>VXBJ01003175.1:29122-69451 GCA_013400055.1 Nycticryphes semicollaris | reverse complement strand
TTATTTCTAAAAATATATTTAAGAAACTATTCTAAAATAAAGAAGAAAAGGCCTTGCCAGACACTGTTGCTAACGTGATCGCTAGATGCCAGTAGCAGGAGGGCTGCACTTGTAAAGCCACCCACTGAAGGGGTTTCAGAGCAAGGAAGGGTTGTGCAGGAGCCGCACTGGGAGCTCAGGAACACTTGCAGAGCAGCACCAAGCACAGACACAGTGGCTTCTCGCAACATTTGCTTTCTGTTATTGGAAGCTTCTGTGGGTCACATGGATTTTATTATTATTATTATTATTATTTTTAACTTCCATTAAATTAGAATTATATACACTGGCTTTCCTTCTGCTTTCTGGTTGTTGGTCGCAGACAAAACAAAAGGATTGGCATAGGGTAGAAGAAAGCCAATGTTCTGGGTTAGCAGAGCTCCTTTCTGCCAGTCACCTCTGGAAAACAAATTAACCTGACATCATGCCAGGGGTGAAAGCCATCTCGGGGGTCGACCCTCGTTTGATCCCATTGCTGGCCCGCCTGGCGTGTTTGCCAGCCAGCAGCAGAGCCCTGCACTGGAGAGAGAGATCACAGGCGTAATGAAGCCAGCCTTTGAGCCGGAGAGTGCTCCGATGGGATAGGCCGCTGTGGACGGGACAGGGCCTGGCTAGCAACGGGGAGGTGGCACCAACGTGTCCTCGGCTCATCAGCTCTGGCTGGGTCTGACTGCTGTGCTGATAGGCAGCCACTAGAGTAACTACCTTAAATTGGCAAGAATTGCTTTCTGTGTATCTGTCACCCTGGGAGGTTGTTGCTATTTTTTTTTATTATTATTACCTTGTTTTCTTGGAAAGAGGAATCCAAACCATCCCTGGCTGAGTGGTGCTCTGCCCTCACCCTCCCCAGAACCTACAGCAAAGGGTCTCGCTTGGGAAGGGAGAGTCTCTTACTCTAGAACTAATTCATAGTTTAGGTGTGTTCACAACCAAATGTTCCCAAAAACAAATTTACTTTGGCAAACACATCAGACTGAGCAAAGACAACCATTTCCCATACGCCGTTACTCCCCCACGCTGTACTCCCTTGCCATGCTCCCATTTCCACTCCTGCCCACCCTGCTGACCCTCTGCATCTCCTCCAAATACTCCTTGGAGCCAAGTAAATGGGGTTTATTGATTGCCAGCATTACTGCCTGCCAGGTGACGCTTTTGAGTCACATTTCTCTAAATTAATAGATTGGCTTGTCCCTAGGCACGGTTATGCTCCTCTGGTAGAGGATTTTTACCGCGGGTTGACAGAGTGGTTTGCTCCAGCCAAACCCTTTGCTGGTGTATGAGCAGCCTGTGACTGTGCCCCCTTCCAGCACTGAGTGTCACCCAGGATATGAGGGGTCCCTGTTACCCATGGGTCCCTGCCCATAAGCAGAGACGTGGGTGGTGGGCGGAAGCTGGCCCTGAAACATTGCCCTGCCCTTGTGGTGGAGAAGAGGAGTTGAGGGTAACTCAATGAGAAAAGTGTTGAAATGCAATTTATCCTGCAAAGTACCAAGAGGTGGTTCTGGCTGAGAAGGAACCATCTGTGTGTGTGTGTACAGGGCCCAGCCAACCTCAAGTGACACCAGGGCTGAAGTGGGACGATTCCTGTGGGAGTGGTGAGAGCCCAGCGCGGCACCATGTTTTGGGTGGTGTTTTTCACCCTCCTTGTCCTTATTTCTGTGGAGCAGATTTCTCTTTGCCATATCCACATCGCCATGTCAAGGCCAGCGTAGAGATCTGGGCAAAGTTAGGAAGCTGGTTAAGGTGTTCCACGCTGGATAATGGCTGTGGGGAAAGGAGAGCTTCTCCCAGGAACAAGTCCCAAATGTTCATGCCTTTCAAGGCGTTCTTCAAGTTTGCCTTTCGTAAAAGTAGCCATGTAAAACCCTGTGCCTCTTCTTCTCTCAGACACCCTAGAAAAGCAGAGCAACTCCATTGCTTCTGATGCAGTTCCTGATTTCACCCATCCATATTTTGTTGTGTATTTCTCTCTCTCTCACGTTTCCCAGAGGCAGAGCAGAGAGTGGTGTGTGTCGGGAGAACGGGGCAGGGAGGGGTTTGGGCTCTCATTCCCCACAGCGCTGAAGGTAGAGCCGTGGTACTCTGCCAAATTTCACATGGGAAAATGTGAAAAGGAAAGCAGCCACCTCCATCCCCTTCTGGGACACAGGCAGCAGGCTCTTGTCTCTGGGGCTAAGTGAGGCACTTCTTGAGTGTGCTCTGCCTGTTGCATTTGCTGTTGTTGCATGCCTTGTATCGGTACTATTTACTGCAGGGTAGTGACTTGGGTTTCCATTTGAATTGTGTCTCAGAAGGTTGTCTGAAAGTTCACTGAGCTTCCAAGTCACACCTGCTTTGCTGGAGAGGAGTGAGAGTTTATTTTTTTTTGACTTTGTTTTTATAAGAATATTATTAGTCTGCAAAGTGCTCCCTGGAAGGCAGGAAATCCCTAGTGGGGACAAGTGGGATTTCACTGTTTCAGAGCTGGGCTGATGGGTTATTCACTGCATCGGTGGGTCTGCCCCAGTGCTCTCCTGGGAAGCCCTCTGCCCCCGTGCTGAGAGGTGCTGACACAGAGAGGTGGTGCAGGAGCCCTCGCCGCAGCTACTCCCACGGCGTCCCCCGCAGCACAGCCTGATTTGTAAACATTTCACTGTCTACGCATTTACAAGCGGTCACAAAACTCAGTGCAAAGAGTTTATGTTCTCTCACCAGTACAGAAAGGGTCTGTTGGGTTTGGGCAGTGGTTGTAATGTGGAATTTAGGGTATAGTTGGCGGGGCCATGCCGTGTGCAGCCAGAGAGCCTGGCCCGGTCCCTTTGCAGTACCCACTGATGGCACAGACCCAGTGGGTGTACCGGGCAGAGATTTTTCATTTACTTTTTGCAGTTTTGTCTGACACATCACATCACTGGGAAAGACAACTGCAGATTTTTGCACTTCCTCCCTTGTCCCTTCCTCTTCTGTGCTGGTGTGGGTATTTCAGTGTAGATTAGTCATTCCAGCAAATAACCCATGAAGCACGGAACCACCCTGAACCCAGGAGAGCAGCCTGGGGGCTTGAGCCACCACCGCTCCTGGGAGGTGATGCCCAAGATTCAGAGGTCGGAAATTCTTACCTGTGGGGGTTTTGCTCAGCCTCTCACGTGGTGAAGACCAAACCACAGCCCTTTCCTCCAGATCCAAGCATAGTTCGAGTTTACAAGTACTTAGATCTGGCATTTGGTTTTCTGCTACCTCTGACTCTGGGAGAGCTTCCTTTCCTTCACAGTTTTCTGACCCATGATACTGCCAACCACAAACTCAGCTAAAAATAAAGTCAACAATCCCTGTGCTGTTAGAAACAACTGATTTGGGGAAGCTGCCTATCAAATAGTGTGGTATCCCTGCGTTGCTTCTGAGACTTCTGAGCAGTTGCCCACCTGTTGATGATACACTCTCTCATATACAGTAAAGCAAGTCAGGAGGCTGTAAAAAATAACAGGAAAAATGGAGGATTTTCCTCTTGATTATCACATGCTTATGAACACCAGAGGTAGACTCAAGTCCCAAAGCCTAGGATGGGACTTCTGGGCTGAGGAGTGGTGTGTGTTTCTAGATGGCAGGGAGAGCAAGCAGGGAAATCTTGGATTTGGGCTTAAATGACTCCCAGTTTTTGCTGGGAAGGTTTGCATGGTGCAGTGTGGGATGAAGGCTCTCTCAGACTGCTGTACCTTCAGAGCTAAATGACCAGTGCAAAGTGCAGTACAAATGGCTTTCAGTACTTGAAGGGGCTCATTCAGAGCGAGTGTGGCAATTTCAGCGCAGCCTTGTGCTCTGTAGCTTTCACGCCGTAAACTGGGCACGTGGCAGCCGAATCCCAGTGTAACACCAGTGTCTGAAAGTGTTCCCTTCCTTAAAAAATACAATGGTGATAATGGAGGCTGCTGCTTCTTTCCTTTCCCTTCTGCAGTGGACTTTTCTGTGAAACGCCCCCACCAATGGTTCTGCTCCAGACGAGCCCGTGTGATAACTACGAGTGCCAGAACGGGGCCCAGTGCATCGTCGCGCACCACGAGCCCGTCTGCCGCTGCCTGGCTGGCTTTGCCGGCCAGAAGTGCGAGAAGCTCATCACAGTCAACTTCGTTGGGAAGGATTCCTACGTGGAGCTGCCATCAGCCAAAATCCGCCCTCAGGCCAACATCTCCCTTCAGGTACGTCACGCAGAACAGCAGCTGCCAGCCCAGTGCTCTTTAATCAATAATACAAATATATGTATATACTGGGGGGTTTTATTCTGAAGAAATGGGGTCTGTTGGCCAAGATGCCAACAAAGTTAGAGGCAACTCGTGAGCCAGTTGTCTGCTCTAAAATTATTGAAACATTAAGAACTACGGCCCCACTGTCCACGTTTGTGGCCACATTCTCTGTCTCTAGAATCTCACCCCTTATTACCAGCCTGGCAAAGTACCTGGAGAAGATGCAGCAAACCTCCCTGTCTTCTTACTGATCCACAGCATCCTGTTCTGACCTGTAGAAATTAGTGCTTAATATTAGGAGACATGTTAAAAGAGGCTGCTCTCCATGGCCTTTCCAGAGAGTGTTTTGCTTACTCTTTTACTGGGCGCGTTCAGTAGATAAAAGGCCTGGAGTTTTGTTACAGCCCTGTGGTTACACCAAAATTGGGTTTGAAGTCTAATGTTCAGAAGACAGTGGAGATGCCAAAGGCGCGACGCCACTGCGGTCATCTTTGCGGTTGTAGATCAAAGGTGTTCTGAATGCTTAGTCCAAGATCTAGGTGATCTAGCAGGCATTAAACTGATCTTTTTTCCCCTAATATCCCAAAGTAAACGGGAATAATTTCTAGCTTTCTAAGGTTTCTACTAAAGAGATGTGCAGAGCAGGTGTAAGACATGACACATCTCCTTCTTTGGCCACTGACTGTTTATCTGGACCCTTTCTATGCTGGTCTCACCCTGCAAATGAAGCAGAACATTTCAAAAGACATTAGAGAAATCTTTCCTGCGTGGGGTTTTTAGTGCATTTGTTTTCTCAACTTGAAGAGATAGTATTCCACAGTTGGAAATGACATTCTAGGTTTATTTGGAGGAGTTTGGGTGTAATTAAAACACCAACGTCAAGACATGGGGAAAAGGACCAAATTTCCACATTAGGAATAGATTTTTAAAGGGTGGTTCCTGCAAAGTTTATTCTAATGAAAAAGTTTCATAATTAATATTTATGTTTTCTTTAATAGCTTGAGTATACAGCTCATATAAAAATTAAACTGACTGATGTACATTTGAAACTGTAGGTTTCTGTCAAGATTCTCATTTATTTAATATCACAAAAGAGAGTCTAAACCATGAGCATATTAAAATATGGCCTTTTAAAGGCTCCAAATAGTATAGGTCAACTTCAAAGCTGAAAATCTGGACATTGTCATCACGTTACCTCAGCCATAGCTTGCAGAATAGACGTGATTATTACAGAAAGCACGTGCAGATGATGTTCTCACTTCTTGTTTTCCAGGCTGAATATTATTATTCTTGCATCCAGTAATTAATCACTAGTGAATTAAAATTACAGTACAACATTGATTATTAAGACCAGATAGAGGATATTTTGTTAAAAAGTGCTCAAGAGAAAAAAAAAAGGGGGGGGCAAAAGGATAGTATTTAAATATATACATCGAATGCAAACACACTGATAAATTTACTGCTTGGTTTTGGCATTTAACAGCCGTTATAAATAAAACAAGCCAGAAATATCAGTAAGTATGTACTGTGAAAATAAAAGAGGCAGGTTGTATCCAAAAATCACAGTTTGTCCTTCTGTTTTGTTGTGGTGGTGGTTTTTTTTGCTTCTGTACTGTAAGGACATTTGAGAGCTGGAGACTGGGAAAGCAGAGTCTTTGGGTTTTGATTCAGCTTTTGAGATGATTCTTTTGCGTTGATGTACATCAGAGCTGGAGGGGCGAGGGGGCTACTCTGCTCTTCCTGCCTCTCTGAATGTCCCATCCGAATTGAGTGTGAGCAGCTGGTAACTGAGATGGAGCGAGTAACTCACAGTTACCCTCCGTGTGGGGAAAGCCTCTTTTTGCCTTCTTTGTGTGCATAGAAAGGCTGTGAACAGACCAGCACCTGCTGAAATTCGCTTGCCTGTGATTCTGATACACTCCTTCTAATGCCAGAGTTGATTTTGTAAACCTCCACTTCAGGCTGGGGTAGTAGCTGAGAAATAAATCCATGTGTCGCCAAAAATGCAGGAACAGTCTATTGACAGGGAGGGAATAAATGGCAGCTTCCAGCTGCTGCAAACTAGTTCTGGTTTGAAGCAAGTCAGCCATCCCTTAGCAGGAGACCGATTGTTTGTGTATGAGCCCCCTTGATGTCACCAAGATATTTTTGGGGGTCGTGGCTCTTTCTCTCATTGTTGCTCATCTACGCGATTTATTAAATCTTTTGAATTGCACATATGATTTGGGGTATGATTTTTAATAGGTTTATTCCCATCTCTTGGAAGTGGTCAAGGCCAGGTTGGATGGGGCTTTGAGCAACCTGATCTGGTGGGAGGTGTCCCTGCCCAGGGCAGGGGGGTCGTAACTCCATGATATTTAACATCCTTTCCAACCCAAACCATTCTGTGATTCTAAGTTTACCTGGTTATTAATGTTTCACAGGTAGCAACAGACAAGGACAATGGCATCTTACTGTACAAAGGAGACAATGACCCCTTGGCTCTGGAGTTATACCAGGGACACGTGAGGCTCATCTACGACACACTCAATTCCCCACCCACCACAGTGTACAGGTAAGCTTCACCCGAGACAGGTGATGTCCAAAACAAGATGGAGAGATGGGATTTCTCCAAGAAATGTGTGTGGGAGAAGAACCTTTTATTTCACTTCATTGTATCCCTTTTATGTGTGTAATTAGATGAGAAAATCAGAAGGAAAACTTAGAGGCTGTATGGTTAAAAATTGGCATTACGTGTGTTCTACTGTGATGGCAGAAGAAGAGTAGTAGTTGTGTTTTCTCATCTTCTGTAAAGATTTAACTTTTGGTGGATGTTGTCCTTGAAATAGTTCCAGATAATCAGTTCCTTCATATTTAGCATTAATTTACTGTACCAAGACAAGGACTGTGCAACTGCAGGATTAGACTGTGTCAAATAGGAGGGAAGGGCTGAATTCCTCTATGGGGTGAATGGTTTTGGAAGAACTTTTACCTGTATCAGTGGTAACTCCACCAATGATGAATAAGCACAAATTACAGAGGTAAATGGTAGGGCAACTTGACCTTCAGACACTTGACTTTTAGGGATACCCAACCCTCAAGTTTCATTCATTAATCACAAAAAATAAAAGCAAGTGTAAAAGTGAAACCCGTGAACAGAGGTGTTTCCCTGGGGAGGAGAGTTGTGCTGCTCCTCTCTTCCTCTAGCAGCCCTTTCCCTGGCTTAACTCCCTTCTGATGATTCTTTAAGCCCTGTTGCTGCAGTTTGTTCTCTCTCAACATGGACTTGTGACCACATGGAGCCTTTTTGGGTTCAGAGCAGTTTCATGGCATTATGCATGCAGAAGAGCTGGATTTCCCTGCCCGCCTCTGTCTAACAGGGTGCAAGCAAAGGGATGATACCAAGTACCAGCAGCCAGGGCCAGCCCTGTGTTTTTTCTGGAAAGTTTTCTCAGCACTTGATAAAACCTGAGTCTTCCAGGAACATGGTAGCTGCGCAGAGCTTTTCTTGAAGGGGAACTGTGACTTCTTTAAGAAAATGAGAAAATTCTTTCTGTACAAAAGCAAATTGGGTGATACCAACGCAGAGGTGTCACCAGGAAAAGCAATGGCTTGTCCACTGGAGGAATGAAGAAAGTAGGTTGTTCATGATTTCCACTGGCTGTGCAGGTGTGAAATACTTCTCTCTGTGTGGCTTCTAATCCTAATTGATTTCATGTTAGAGCCAGGCTGAAGTTGTTAAACAATTTTATGCCACTAATGAGAACAAAGGGGAAAGCCCATTGTGTGTGGGCAGTGCAAGGGGTGACAGATCAGTGTAGATGCTTCTCTCCCTTGTCAAGGGCAGAGCATTGTGGTGACGAGAGAGGTGTTGCCACCATCACAGCAACAATTTAGGGGTCTGCTGCCTTCTGGCAAAGTTGCCAGAGATGGCAAGCGGTGGTGTCCTCATTATTCCTGCGCCCTTCAGTTGATCAAGGAGGAGGTCTCCATTCCGACTGACACCTCATTACCATAAGATTAATGCCCTGTTCACTATATTTTGTTCTGTGTGATCTGTTGAGATGTGAAAGAAGCTGCTTAATACGGTGCCCTTTCTGAAATGTCACTCTAATCTTTTATTAGTTTAAGGAGTGGAGCAAAATGGGATTAGCATGGAGCTTGATGGGAAAAGATTAGGTTGATTGAGAAAAAAATGCAGGTAAAGAATGTCAAAAAAGGCCTCTAGCTAGATTAAAAGACTTGTTTTCCTTAAAGGGCTGAGGGAGGGGGGGAGGAAACCTGCTTCTCTCCTTACAGTCACAGGATTTAAGGGTAGAAGGTGTGAGTGGATCTGCTTTGACCTCCCTATAGATCCTGTTTGACTTTTAGCTAAGGCATAAGCTCTGTCTGGCCAAGACATCACTTCCAGCTTGGCACCGAGTTTTGACAGGAAAACACCAAATAATGGGAAATCCTGCATTTCCTGCAGTAACATGGAGCATGCTCAATCGTTTCCGTTACCCAGGCATTGGCCATAATTCCTAAGTTGTGTGGCTTCTGGATGTTTTAGAGGCTCTCTCCAGGGACATTGAAGTCCTTTTATACCAGGTATTGGCTCCTATGAGTTTATCTGTACTGTTAATTGCATTGTCTCCTAATTTGCATTTTGATGGTGTGAATGGCTGATTCGGTGTCATGCATCTTTACCTAAACCTTAAGAATTTGGGAAACTCCTCTCTGCAACGCCTACATTTTTTCATTTTTCATGAAAAATAAGGTTACCAGGAGAACCTGTAACATTCACATCTTAGCCACACCATTGGTAAAACGGCTTTACCTGTTCCTACTCCTTGCTGTCTTGTTTAGATGCCTCATTTAGATTTGCCTTTGAGAAGCTCTGTTGAAAGAATATTAGATTAACTTTCAGGGGCAATTTCAGGCGCTGCTCTCCCCCAAAAGCGTCCACTTCTCGGAAGAGATGAGCAGTGCTCTGGCTCTTGTTTTTTTTCTCAGAAGAGTCTGCCAAAAGAGGAGGAGGCCTTAAAATGCTGCCTGGTGGGAACTGTGCCAGCTACAGCTGCAGGAAATCTATTATTGACCTGGTCCTGTGTTGTAACGGAGATGTTTTACTGGCTATTTCAGGTACTCCCATGATGGGATGTGGGAAGTCGCTGGCAAAGCCACATCATCTGTAATTCTTCAGAAGTCTCCTTGATAAGATTTATTAATAGTACTTAAAAACGGTAAAATTAGCAAAGTGCTTGGCTAATAGAGGTAATGTTCTGTAGGGATAAGATAAAACCTGCTGTCAGACAGGTTTGGACTCCAGCAGCAGTGGCAGTTTTCAGTAGGATTCAGCAGAAGGGTGCTGGAAGGGTGATGCACTCTGCAAACCCCCCCACCCTGCCCCAGCCCTGAGGGGGGGTGTCTTCTCCTGTGGCCTCGCTTTGCAAAACTGGCCTAGGATTTAAGTAGGACTGTGGTACAAAGTCTGGAAAAGCCCCAATTAACTCCCTGTACATGCAGATTTGCTTTACAAGTATTCACTCCTATGGTGCGGTTGGATAGAAAGCTTACAGTTGACATTGAGCTTCTCTTTCATTCTGATCAGATAAAGGTCAGCAAATGCCCAATGGAAAAGACTACCTAAAATACGTTGTCATTTATCATCAGGTTAGGGAGAAACACAAGTTAAAGCATGAATATGCAATACCTGAACTTGCCCTTTTAAAATAAAGCTGACTGGTCTGTTACTGGAACTCCTCACTTGTAAGCTGCAGAATAATGGTTCCCTGGACGTCGTAGTAAACATCTTATAGAAGATCCATTTTTGAAGCAGGATTCCTACTTGTTGTTTCTTTTATTCTATTTAATTATTCTATAGATGCAAAATGAGAACGGAAACCTGTTTCTGAGTGCTTCATTGACCTGCTGGTTTCTGCACTGGTGATAGTTACCCTTCCATGGCAGGACAGTACTTAGCACTGAGCCAACAGGGAGTTCTTGGAATAAAGTAAATCTCTTACACAGATACTCTGCCTCAATTTAAAGATACCAACTGGTGAGGAATATGCTGCTTTTACTTACCACCATGCTCCAATTGTTAGAAGTTTGAATTAACAAATAGCAAGTAATTCTGTACGTTCAGCATTCAGCCATCAACACTGGTATCTAACTGTATTCTACAGGGATAGCTTCCTATTTTCAGTATTTTTCCTTATGTCTGTTTGACAGATGCTACTACACAGTCATTTTGATTTGGATGCTAAATTAATCCTTCCTAATAGAAATGGAAAAGAGAAGTTTGACACAAACTACTGATGTAATTCCCTCCAGAGTTGCCAGATTGCCATGTTGGATATATACTGTCATACCTGGTAAAGAGCAAGATGCAGATGTCATTGGTGTAAAATCGTATGTTTTCGTGCAGGCTTCGTGGCAGCGGTGAAAAAGGAGGCAGTTAGGAAAACATAAGAATGAAATGTCTTTGTCTTTCTGCAGAGCCTCAAATTGCATTACAATTCCTTTTAAAAGCATCCCCGCATAATCCTTTTTCCAAAAATGCTACATCATTAAATATATTTCTTATAGATTGTATCACGCAGGTCTCATGGTCTGGCTAATTTTTACAGAGTGGAGATGGATGTTCTTGTGGTTAAAGCAAGAGGCCTGAAATAAGAGAGTTTAAATTCTTACTGTATCTGCCTTGTATGGGATGAGAAATGAAATGTGGTTCTCTGGGCAGGAAAGGTACAGAAATACACAAAAGATAGAAGAAGTGTTTCAAAATGTGCTGTGGGTCTCCAGAGAGCGAGGTTCCTTCTCCCTTCCCTTCCAGGCTGTGGAGCAGCACAAGGCTCTGACCTCAGCAGCATCTGCAAACTCCCTGTGCTGTTCCGGGTCGCTCAGCATCACCCATGGTGGCTGGAGCCCAGAGAGCAGCCCGTGTGGCCACCAGCACTCACTGTCCAACAGCAGGGTCTGTAGCTATAAGTAAAAGGGTACTGGTTTTAAATTGAAACACGGGAGATTTAGACTAAGATATAAGGAAGAAATTTTTTTGCAAGGAGGGTGGTGAAACTCTGGAACAGGTTGCCTAAAGACATGGTAGATACCCCGTGCCTGGAAACATTCAAGGTCAGGTTGGATGGGGCTCTGAGCAGCCTGGTCTAGTTGAAGATGTCCCCCCTGCCTATTACAGGAGGCTCGGAGGAAATGGTCTTTAAGCGTCTCTTCCAGCTCAAACTATTCAGTGATGCTGTGAACAGGTCCCTGGCCATGCCACTCCAAAGAACTAAACTTGGTAGTACTTCTGGTCCCCTACTTGGATTTCATAGATCTCTCGGCACTTCTGGTGCTGAGGTTGAACAGCAGCTTTGGTGATGGAAGAACTTCCACACCTTCCAAAGATATGGGAGATGGGATTTTTGTGTAATCGCCTTTCTTTAGCTGCAGTTGCTTATCTGTAAAAAAGCCTGGGAGGCTTCACCATTCATTAACTGCCTTCTAGGGAGGAATTACTGGAGGAGTGAAAGCATTAAATACTCTTATGATCATTATTAGAGCTTGTCAAACCCAGTTTTTACCACAACTTTCTTTGCAGAGCTCACTGCATGACTGGTCCTTTTCTTCCTAATACCTTCCTGGTGTGCAGTGTGCGCTGTGCCCGTCCCTGCTGGGATTCCTGTCCGATGCTTCTGGACAGTCTCTAAATAGACTGTTTTTCAGAGATTTCTGTGAGCTGTTAATAATTCTGTGTATTTGCAATTCATTTTATTCTCTCTGTCACACACTCTTATTTTTTCAGGTACTCCTTAGGGATTTTGCTTGAAATATAATGAAAGAAATCAGTATTAATCTCTGACCTGCACAATAGAAGCTGTAAAATCTGAATATACTTATACATCTTGCATGAGCCAAGGCAAAGGACACATGAATTATTTTTGTCTTTATAAAGGGCTTTGGCGTATTTGAATGGGACAAAAAGGACAAGCATGTGAGTTCTTGTCAAACTACAAACATCACTCTTCCCTGGTTTTTCTTGGATTTTTGTGTAGTAGGGCAGGGAACATGTAAAGCCAAGACCTTAAAATGTCATCTAATTTTTATCACTAGCTTCAGAATCAAATATTTGTTTTCGTGAAATCCAGAAACTTTCTTCTGCTGAAATGAAGCTTAAGAAGGGTAAAGTTTTGTCCTTCGAGCTGCCTGAGGACGTAGCAGGCGCAATCTTGTTAAGCTGAATTAATTTTGTTTCTCTTCAGTATCTCTTACAAGAATGACAGTTTCTCATCTCTCCTCTCTCCTCGCCTCCACCCAGCTCATTCTCCTCAATGTAATACCTGAGTAGCCAGAAAAACTGTGCCGCAGACCCACAGCCTTATTTCTAACCTTAGGCGTGTGTGTAGGCTGTGTCAGAGTGAGATGTTTTATCAGAAGGCGGCAAAACCTTTCACAAAGCAGGTCGATGTGTCTGTGTACCGGGTGCGGGATGTTAGGAACAGGTCACCTGAAGCCTCTTGCCCTGTGGTGGTGACAGAAGTAGAAGTTACATTCTCTCTCCCAGGTGACCTTCTTCAAGGCCCAAAATCTGGTGCTGGCAGCCTCCACGGGCTGCTGGCTTGCCCAAAGACCCATGGTCAAGGCAGGGGAGTGTTTGGCTTTGTTTGCCCCTCAGCACTCACCATGGAACTTTGGAAAACTTAGCCCACGGTCCGAGAAGGCAAGAAACTCAGTAGCTGTTCCTCTGCCCCAAAGGTTTTCGTGCCCTTTTAACTAATTCTTTGAATTAACTTGCATTATGAACACTTGAAATCAAAGCAGAGATATTATTTGTATGCTTTCGATTAGGAATGTGGCCAGCTACACCATCATTGTCACCTTTATCACTGTTGGGTTTTTTTTTTAAACAATCAGAGTACTGCTGCAGACCCAAATCAACTTCAAGTAGGTGGCAGGAGACAGTCCTACTCCTACCACATCCCCTTTTAAGCCAACTGTGCTGGCTTTCACGCATGGACAACATAGAAGCAAACTGTCAGTACTCGGTGTATTTTGTTAAGCAAATTGCTTTGATGTTGGTTTTTAGTTTTTAAAACAGACACCCATAATCTGGCCCGTACCTTGTTCCTGTAGTCACTGCACACCGGTCCTCTGCACAGCTCCACCTGTATCTCCCGGCAGCGCTCTCAGCTGGAGGGGACAGGCGGACAGGAGGGAAGCCAGAGCAGATATGGGGTCTCCATTGCCATTGGTTGCTTTGTTGATCAGCAGCCTTTCAGGAAGAGCTGTGCAAAACAGAGGACTGCAGCACACACATATATATAGAACTTTCGTACATATAACATCATGAGGCTGATTTCTTTCAGCAGAGAATAATAATCAAAAT
This sequence comes from Nycticryphes semicollaris, assembly GCA_013400055.1. Classification (NCBI taxonomy): domain Eukaryota; kingdom Metazoa; phylum Chordata; class Aves; order Charadriiformes; family Rostratulidae; genus Nycticryphes; species Nycticryphes semicollaris. The sequence continues at coordinate 55,846 of VXBJ01003175.1, read as the reverse complement.
GCGGTGCAGTCAGCAAGATGCCAGTATTAACCTCAAGAAGAAATGAGAGGAGATGAGAATAGGGATAGCTCGTAACTAAACAGAAGTGGTGGGAGGGGAACACACCCAAAAGGAATCAATGTGTTAAAATACCCAGAGTTCAGCCTGTACTTAGAATCTAACTTCACAGCTTCTGGCCCAACGCGGCTCCTCTCTCTCTCCCCTGACCACAGTGGACACTTCAAAGGATTACACCAAAGGTGGAGAGCAAATCCTTCACAGTTACGAGATTTTACTTAGCAGTGGAGAGTGTTGACCAGTCAAAAGTATTTTCAAAGCATCAAGAAGGAAGATGTTTGCTGAGGTCTAGAAGTAGCTCAGCGCCTTGCAAGTACTTGCTGGTTTTTATGTTCAAAATAGTCTTGGGTGTATGTAAAAATGAATGGTGAAGCCAAAAGTTTGATTTGACTATAACTAAAAATAATAGACCTCTATCATCAAAAGAAAATGCCTACTGAAAATGCAGAAAGCCACATTATAGATGAAGGTTTTCCTCTGTTTAAGTCAGAAGCTGGGTTGAGTTTTAGCCAGTTGAGTTCAAGGCTTGCAGCTGCCCAGCCAAACCAAAAGTAATTGTGAAACAAGAACTGTTTCTTCCACCCCAGCAGATAACCTGATGTAGTCATTTGTTGGAACATGACATGTTACTTCTAGTGAGAGCATCAGCGCAACTGTGACAGTGGTCCCTGGCAGCTCCTGGTCAGTTAGTGCCGATGTCTGTTAGCCCACCCTCTGAGCAGTTGGTTTGGTCTCTGTGTGCTGGAGAAAGGTATTTTAAAAGGCATTTTCTTGCTATAGCACAGGCACTTAGTCCAATATTATATTGCCAATATAATTATGGCAATGCCAATTGTTAGTTAATACTGATTACATCAGAGGAAGGTTGAAGTATTCTCCTAACAGACAACGATGAAATAAACCCAGTCAGAGTCAAAATGACTTTGTAAACTTCCGATGCACTGATGACTGGCTCCTGTCTTGAATTGTGAGGTTTTTGCCTTGCAACAGAATGTAGCAAGCCAATATATATTTCTTTTGCCTGTAAATTTCTTGTAAACATGATGACTAACAGAAAGTTTAGATGTGTAACATGTGTGATGGATTTATATCCCGTTTATACCAAGTGCCAGGCTCTGGATTCAATCGATAGGGTCTCTGTTAGAAGCAGCACACTGCAGAACTGCCGCACTGGGGGTGGTCACGGAGGTGCAGCGTGGTTCTGTGCACACTTATTTCACTGCTTCTTACCAGTACAGAAGCCTGACCCACAGCTCAGTGTTTGCCAGCATGCCCAGTGCTGCTGGAAGAGGTGGGTATGGCAGCAGCTATTCTGCTTGTCCAAGAGCAGTGGCTTTTGTTTATTTTTGTGGCAGCGGAGGCATGCGACTGCAGGTATGTTGCCACAGATGAGGTGGAAACAATTTCATTTCCTGACCATGTCTCAGGTTTCTAAATAGACACAGATGTTTGGTTTTGGTTTTTTCTTGGGGCTTAGCCTCCAACTTCAGCTAAAACCCATCATTCTGTCTATCATTCTAATTGGAAGCACTTTTACTTGTATTCTGTAGCGGCCCTGGTCCCTGCTGCTACATGGCAAATACCTTCCTGTTTTCCAGAGCTGAAAAGGGGGTAGATGGTGTAACATACTGCCACCGATGAAATGACTCTGTGAAGACACCTGATGGGTTTCCTCTCAGAACATGAGATTTGATCTCCAGTTGAATGGCAGAGCTGGCTTCAATCGTGTTTGATACCAGCACTAAAACATAAACCCAAGACCCCCCAGTTTGTTCCGCATCCTGGTGGGGCAGGGGGCTGTGCCCGGTGCACATCCCAGTGTGTGCCACCCAACCAACCGTACATGCCCAGTGCCACCTCTTCACTCGGGAAGATGTGACATGTGGTGCTGTCACAGGCCTTGCTGCTGTGCTGGGGCCTGCCTTCCCCTGTGCTTTTGCAGTGTCTTTTTTTTTTTTTTTAAGGATAACTGATTTAATGAGTCCCAGTAGCGCTGCAGAATCTTATATGGGATTGTTTTTACACTCCTGTATTTACTGGGTTTGTTATTTTATACGATGCGTGTTACAGTAAAGGTGCCGAGATGCAATAGTTCATTGCGCTGCGATATTCCGTGTGCCGTGACGCGCAAACTTGTCCTGCTGGAGTAAGGTGGGAAGGCAGCCACACCGTGGTCTGTCATTCGGGAGAGGCCTTGGACTTGCAAAGCTGTTTTTACCCCCGTTACACTTGCATTTAATGAATTCTCAGTTAGCAGAATGAAGCGTTGGGCTCTGCAGAGACGTGGCGATGCTGTAGGAGAGCTGGGGGGCAGGTTTCAGCTCCCCGGCGGTGGGGCTGGAGAGGGGGGATTCTCAGACCCTTTTCCCAGGTCAGGGACGCTGTGAGAATTCCCTGCAAACAAGGAGTGCTTACCCTGGCCGTGAATCTGACCCTTTTATGAATAATCTGGGGAAAAGGGGTCAGGATTGTGTTAATTGCATCTTGCAGGGGTATAAAAAAGGTCCTTGCTTTTCCCTTAGCAGGTCCGTAATACAATAGCTCTCACTGTTGGCAGGGGTGCTGCAGGAACTGAATTATGGCTGGAAATTAGATATGCATAGCCTGGCCAAACGATCATTAAGGGAGATACGGTAATCAGCTGCCAGTGTTTAAGGGCTGTAAACACCAAGAAGAGAAAGATGGTTTATTTGGGTGGTCTACAGAGTTGTAAGTAGGAGAAAAGGTATAAAACCAGGCAGATGAAAATGGGGGTACCAAGGAAAAAGAAATCTTAATGTTGAGTGCTCTCAGCCCAGGAGACCTAAAACCCCTAAGACCTCAAGTCATGTAGAATGGGACTGAACATAACAAAAGAGAGTATATTTTAAGCTGAAAGTGAACTCAAATGCTTTAATATATCTCTTCCACCTCTCATTTCCTTAGCCTTGTGTTTCCTTAGCGGTTTTCATGCTTTTTTTTCCTCAACGTGTGGTTTTTATTTGGCTTCTGAAGATGACAGCACTTGAAGAGATGTGTTATTGTAGAGGTAGCACAAACACTACTCCAATTATGATTTTCCCTTTGTTGCCATGGAGAAGTTTAAATCTATTTTAGGTGAAGGACTGATAATAACTGGAACTAAGGGCAGGGGGTAACTATAGCTTGGAAAGGTGAAAAATCATCACCACTGATCCCTGAGGTCGGCCTGGCATGGTGTGGGTTTCACAAACTGCCAACACCTCAGTGCAGTTCCCTGCAGCTCCCACCTTGTGTTTCTTGAGCCTGGTACCTCTCCCCCCTCTCTATTGCCCGCTCTTCCCACATGCTGTAAGCTCCCTAAGCTCTTTTGGACACGTATTTCCGGTTATTCCCTTCTACTTCCAATGTTTTCAAAGATTATCTAAGTGCTCTGTTTCCCATGGCCTTCACTCCCCAGTCACTTACTATCCTTGTGTTTGCTTTGTTCTGCGCTTCAAATGAGGCATGTCCCCATTAAGACAGAGGTCAGGAAAATCTGGAGACTGTAGCTAATGAATGGCTGTCCTCATTTGCATAATTGATGGTTATACATTTCCTCAGTGACATGGCTTGCTGAGATACTTAAAGCCATTTTTGTTTTTGTCTCTTCTGCCCTGCTGTTCCCTGCTCTCTATGTTGAAGGTACGGTACATGTCAATGAAAAAGGAAACAACCCCAAAGCCCAAATTTTACAAGTTCAAATTGAATGCTTTAATCCTTTAATGCATTTCTGTTCACTGGCTTATTTACAGTGGCTCAGCTCTAAATCTTTCATGGGTATTAGAGCAAGGGGAGTTGGAGTCTATAACATCTCTATGTGCTTGGGGCTGGAGTAGAGGGGAAAGAATATATAAGAGGGAGAAGAGATCAAAAATGAGAGTGGAAATCAGTTATTTTATATATTCCCTGGGGGTTTATATTTAACAGACTTCTCTTTCCCTTTACTTCCTTGTGTTCTGGAGTCTAACCCCTTGGCAGAGGTGGTGTCCGTGGCCTGTGTGCAGTGCCCTGTGCAATGGGTCCATGGGCTCATCTTGCTGGAATTGCTCTGACAGAGTTCCCTGTGATATGAAATTTTACTGACTCTTTTATAGAGCTCTCCATTCCCTGTGAGGGCAGCTCCGAGCTTCACACCTGGGCACAGAGGGAACAGAAGGAGCTTTAGAAGCTGGGCTCTTCCCATATGCTCAGCATTTTCCTGGTTTGATTTTGGGGGGGAAAGGAGGTTGGCCAAATCTGATCAGATGCCATGGCCAGCTCTTGGTGAGGGTAATGAAAGGTCATGATAACATTGATGAAAGCAAAGCAATGGATTGTGCAAGATTGTGTAACCTGTGGTATGAGAAGACGAGGGTAACGGAGAACAGAAGGGTGAGGGGTGCTGCTGCTTGGGGAGCAGCAAGCGTGTCCCCTTGGCTGGGTGGGCAGGGCACTGTGGGACATCAGCCAGCTTCCCTTGGCACCCAAGGGGCTCTGACTGGGATCTGCTCACTGCACTCCTGAACCAGAGGGAAACCTCCTGCCAGCCCCGAGGATTTGGCTGCGCGTGACCTCCTTTCCCTCAGGATACATACTTTAAGGCACCAGAAGTGATGACACTTGGAAGGGAACTGAAGCAGTTTCTCAGCATGAAGTTTGTTACGAGACTCAGGTGAAGGTCGTGTAGAGACTAGAGACTGTGAGTAGAATCTATGGAGTGTCTGATGAGATGGGCCCTCACCACGCGGCTTATTGCAGTACAAGAAGAAATTCCCGGGTCTTAAAGAGTATTTTAGTTTTATATAAAACTGGTCTTGTGGTTCCTTCTACGGCTTACTTTTTAGCAAGTTTAATTATGAAATTCCTGAAAATCCTTCCTTACACCTCAAATATTTACACTTCAAACATAATTCCTCTGATTTTTATTGTAAACTATATAATGTCCTATGGTGGCGGCCCAGAACGTTGCAGTTGGAGGCTGGCTAAAAATTCATAGCTGTTTTTTTTTAACAGTTTGGAAAAAATCTCCAAAGCTGGGACTTGGTTTGTTAGTGCCCCCGAGAAAAGCATTTGGCTCAAATCTAGCAGCCCTCTGCCTTCTTCCTGCATTTCCTTTCCTTTGCTCGACGTATTATTTTGATTTAACCGTAAAGCCGTGAAAACCTTTGCAGAAGGGAAGGAGCTGGGTCACGTCAAGGCGGCTGTCAGGTGTGTGGCACGGCGAGGTCTGTGCCGGTGAATAAATGCGGAGCAGCGAGCCAAGGCAAACCTGCCGCGGAAGCCCCTCTGCTCGGGAGCGGAGCTGTAAGGAACCCCCCCTCCTACTCCCGCTCCCGGCTCTGGGCATGGCCCCTCCGCGATGCTCCAGCGCCCTCTGCTGCCCGAGCGCCGCCTCTGCCGCGGGGCTCCGCCGGGTCCCTCCCGGCCCCGCGGCCGCCGGTGCCCGTCCGGCGGGGATGGAACCGGCAGCGCTGAGGGAACACCGCCCATCCCCGCTCCCGGGCAGGTATTTACACCCCGCAGGCTGTTTCTAAAGGAAGAGCTCTGTAAGACCACCTGATCCCCCAATAAGAATTCAATTAAGATTTTCATAAAACCCTCGCAGAGAGCTGGGTCAGGAAGAGGCCCCCCCCAAAAAAAAGAAAACCAGCCGAGCACAGCAAGTTTGTGCTTCGAGCTGCGTTGTGATGCGCTGTTCAGCGTCTGTGGCTTTCCTCCCTTCATCTCCAGCCAAGCCACTGTCTCCAGCTGTCTCAGACGATTGCCGAGGCTCCGAAAGGCCCAGTACATAAGAGGCTCCGAGGAGAGTTCATGCAACTTTTCTCTCACCGCTGGTTTCTCCCCCAGCGTTGTCTCCATCTCTCTCAAAATCCAAAGGCATCTTAATGTCTTTCTGTCAGCAACAGCAATAAGTGCTTTAACACAAGTATCTCCTGTCTGGGGATTTTCTGCCATCCTGGCTGTCCAGAGTCAGCTTTTCTATCATGTGTTTGCCTCTTCTCAGAGTGCTTTGCCTGATTTGACTTTATCTGCTTTACAAAACTGCGGGGCTGGGTGGTGGCTCAAGGTACTTTGTTTCCAGGCACAGATTTTTCTTAAATTCAGAGGTAAGAAGTGAAAGTCAGGACTGGGTTAATATTCATCCACGTGTACCTACAGACAGGGACCTCTTACTCCTTTTCCAGTAAAAATACTAGCCCTGGGTAAGCTGAAAGGCGTGAGCACCACGTGGGGTGGCTGCTTCCATCGCCAGGACACACAGACTTTTGTTTGCCTGTTAGTCAAGGCATAATCTGGAAAAAGCACACGCTGTGGAGGAGTAGGTGATTAATGCCTGTGAAATCCTGGCCCAGGGAAGAGCCAGCCCTGCCAGACGTGATAATGTTGTCCTCTGACAAATGGTCTAGCTTGGCCTCCTTCAGATAACGATGTAGTTTTGTGCCTTAGCTTCAGATATTGATCCCACCAGGGAAGGGTTCCCGGTCGTACAGCCATCCATCCCACCTCCTCACTGCTCGGCTGTCAGAGGGAGCCGAAGGGGTTTGGCTGTACTTCTTCCTTTCCTTGGCACTTGTGCATAAGCTAACAATTGCAAATATGCATTTCCATTTATCTTGTGCCTTTCAGCTGGAAGTCTAAGTGCTTTACCCGCATGAACCAAGCGTTGCGACACAACAGCGAGATACCAGGCAGTACGTAGGATCACCCAGTCGGCGCGTTGCTGTAACACAGCTGGTTCTTGTAAGGTGGCAGATACTTAGCAGAAAAAGTTTGGACCAGCTGTTTTCAAACTTACTTGAGTTGTCAATCCATAAAGTAGTCTGCTAGAGGCATGGGCCCCAATACAGGGGACTTGGGTACGGTGATGACAGGCTTGCTATTCTGAGGTGCACGCACTCCATCACCTTCAGCAATGTGTCTAGCAGAAGCCCTCAGCCGCTTATCCCGGCCAACGCGACTCCCTGCCCCTGCAGTGGCCCTGTTAGAACTGTATTTTGAGCCAGGCTGTCTACTCGATCAACTGGATCTGCCTTTTTGTACAATGTCGAGCCTTTCTTTTTAAAGAAACCCACTTCAAACAGTACCAGCAGCTCCAGGTTCTCAAGATCTGTCTCCCCAGGGCCCTCTGGCCATCCTGAGGATGGGCAGCAACCGCGGCCCAGCCGCTGTCCTGCAGATGAAGGGCAAGGCTCAGCCGGCAGAGCTTTCCAGGGAGCTGTTCTGTGGCAGAACTAACCTACCTCGTGTTCACGTAAAGCCAGGCAGTAAAGGTGCTCAGGTACTGCTGTCGTCTAATCACTTGTGTAATCCTATGTCAGCTTTTGAAGGCATCTGTGTTCATGCTTCATCCCAAAAACCTGTGGGGACAGCAGCACAGTAGAAGCACGTTATCTCAGTTCTTAAAGCGCGCTTTTCTTAAACGAAGCACATCCTCAGACATGCCCGCAGTGCTGATTTGCTGCCTGGCATTGCTTTTGTATTATCAGTCATGCCAGGTCGACTGTAAAACACTATAAAAATGAAACTTCTTCTGGGAGCAACTGAATTCCAGTAATTTCCAAGTCATGTGATTGGTTTCTGAAGCTGAGGTCCTGTTTCCAGGGTCCAACACCCTTACATGTCTGTTGTGCAGGGCTGGGCACTAAAGATGTGCAACATCACCCATGTTTTGGTGGATACATCTAGTAGTGATTCATCTTTAGAGATGAGGCACTCCTTAAGAGTGCGGGGTCCTCTCCATTGATGGTAAAGAAGGGCTGGGGAAATAGCTCATACAGAGAGACCTCTACACTGCAGCTTTACAGAACACCTGAAACAGTCTGACCTGTGACTTTGTAACTTCCTGAGGGAGGATGCTGAGCTCATGGACCATCGGAATGAGCCGAAACCCATTCTTAAAACTAGCTTTTTACATTTCAATATGCTATTTACCACTTGTACAGCAATCCCAAATCCCGATTTGTGTCTAAGCAGTATCTCATGCCTAAATGAGATGATGCCTAAATCTCATGGTTGGTATTTTCTGTCTGTCTGTATGTAACACAACCACCGCCCAGCTAACGAGCCTGCCGGGAGGAATTTGGAAAAAGGGTGCTTGCAGGCCACACTTGAAATGTGTTGGCAGAACGGTGCATGTGGGCAGTTCTCACAGCCCACAGTTTAATTTCAGCTGTAACCGCTACTGCTATTAGATTCTCATTATGCGCTGCTGTTTGCATGTGTGTGGAACAGAGGCTGTACCATTTAATTATGTCTACAGCAGTGGAAAAGTCCCTTCACATCTATAACTACCAGCCTAATTTGAAACCCTCTTTGCTGAAGAGCAGGTAATCCCACCTTTGCCCCTCCTGCTTTTAGGAGTGCAGGAAACCATTGAGTTGTTTTAAGAGCATTTCAACGTGCAACATAAAAGCTTGAGAGCGGAATCTGCCCTGAAAATAAAAAATGATAGAGTGATGCAAATTGAATTGTACCACTGCATCTTTTAATTTGTGGAAGACTGAACTGAAGACGAAGGTGAAGACTGTACGTGGTGCAGACTAGCAAAGAGCTGCTGAGTTGCCTGACTCACTGCTGGCTTCGTGCATTTGAAAAATCGGTGTTCAAAACACCTGAGCAATAAATACACGGTGCCTTTAATATCTTGTCTGCTCAGATGCCAGCCTGCTCCCTGCACTCCCCAGTCATTTATAAGCCAAAACATCCAGAATTCCTTCTCTGGCTTTAAGGAACTCGGCCTGTCCTCACACCTCAGCATGTAGTTACTTCTGCTGTGAGGAAATGCTGGTTTCCGAGGCCCCTGCTGTCCCTTGCCCCAAAATGCAGTCCCTCCCTGCCCCTGTGAATTTAAACTAACCATACAAAAAGAAATCATTTCAGTGATCCAGCTTGCAAGGTGGGCAGTCAGCAGTGTGACAGAGGGGCAGCAGACAGGGGCTGAGAGTACAAAATGAAAGATATTAAGTAGTTCTGTCACCAAAGCAAGTATATTGTGTACGTACACCCTCCTCCTGGGAGCCACAACTCCAGTAGCTGTTATCCTGATTAGCTGTTCTTTCGAGCATTATATAGGCGTAGGCACTGCCTGCACAGCCATCAGCAAAGTTTAAATTTGTACTTTGGAGACTCACCTAGCAGAAATAACAAGAACATGGTGACTGTAAAAGAGGGTGGAATGGGAGCTGTGCCTCCCATTCCAAGGTGTAATTCCAGGAAACAGCCCGTCACAGAGGTGGTTCATTGTTAACGTCAGCTTCTCATTCTCTTTTCTTTTCCTTCTAGCGTGGAAACGGTGAATGACGGGCAGTTTCACAGTGTGGAACTTGTGATGCTGAATCAAACTCTGAATTTGGTGGTGGACAAGGGTGCTCCCAAGAGTCTAGGAAAACTCCAGAAACAGTCTTCTGCCAGCCTCAACACTCCCCTCTACATTGGAGGTACAGTGAGTTGCTCTGGCCTTTTGAGATTTAGCAAGTCTTCTCAGAAACAAATCACCTTCCATCCTCTGGAGAAGACTCTCCAGGTGGCAGGTAAACTAGCAGTTTGCCTTTCCCCTCTGCCAGAGGTTGCTTCCCTGGACTGAGAGCCCGGAAACAACACCTCTGCTGTTTTGTTTCGTACTCCACAGTCCAGTAGCAGCCTGCTGCAGGGCCAGCACCAGCTCGCACACCAGACTGGGGACGGAACCTCAGCAGCTTCTGTGTTACACAGCCGAGGCGAGAGCAAACACTTTGTTATTTCTAAAGCTTTTGGAACTGGCTGGCACCAGGATGCAGTGGTTGAAGAATACAAAGGAAGTATCACAGTCACTGCAAAAAAGCAAATCAATAGTCAGTAGGTTTAAATATATAGTAAACGATCTTTTTTTACTGAAGGAAACTTTATAGAGGTCTAAAAGTTGGAAGGGAAAAAAAGACTAAAACTTCCAAGCCATATTAACACCAAGCTGAGTAACAACTTCTTGGCTAATAGTTTTCTTATTGGAAGCTGAAGCCAGAGCTTCAGTATTACAGTGATATAAGAACTGACCAAACTTTAGTTAAGAAGTTGGGTTTTTTCCCATTCAGTACTGGATTTTGGGATGAGGAGGCGCCAAGTGGGGTGGGGAACAGATGCCCAGAATAATGAGTATCCCACTGATTAAGTGTCTGGGTATGAGAGACAAAATGAAGGCTGTGCTCTGTCTGATTAATTTGTTTCTGCCAGAACTCCCCCAGCCCTATTCTCAACTGAATGTTGAAATCCTTCCCTTTTGGTGACATGGAGTTCTTGAATTTTCAGTCTAAATAGAAAAGTCAGCAGAACAGTAATAGACACAGAAAGTTTTTGGGCTTTTTCTAACCAGATTGTTGAAGCCAATAGTAGAAATCCTTACCAATTCCACTTGGTGCTGGTCAAGCCTTTTGTAAATAATTCCCTTTAATAGCACTTATCTGAAAGAACCCTGAATATTGACCTTGTAAATCAGCAAACTGGCATATTTTGCTTTATACAGAGCTGAACTTTTATAATTGGCTCCTGCTAAGAATGTCACAGGCTATTAAAGAGCATTTATGCATCAAAGATAATCTGCTGGTGAGGCCATCACAATTTCTCCCTCTAGCACAGCATAAAAGATACCAACCCCACAGTGATTTATCCACAGGGAACTTGGGAAATAATCACATGGAAAAGTTTTGTTAATGTGGATTCTCACTAATTCTCAAAAGGTACCTACAAAAATGCATTCACAGGACAAATCTGAGACCTGAATGAAGGACTGTTGGATATCAGAATCCATGGGCTTAGTGGAGACTTCTTTTATTGCCCATTAAAATTCTTGCTTCTTTCTAAACCCTTGCTGTTCTGCATGTGCCACCTTTCTGCATGTAGCATTCCCATGGATGCCAGCTGCCCTTCCACTTCAGACTGTTTAGTTAAAGTAATTGATTACATTACCCCAGAGCAACTGTTCCAAACCTCCACTAAGATTTAAGACAGACCTGAGCCTTCACGTGCCCAGAATTTTGTCCGTCTCTCCAAGTACAACACCTGGTCTCACCACTTTCCTCCTTAATGCATGGTTAAGCAAAGGTGTTGGTTGTTTTATGACCATCTTTAACAGCGATATCATTGTTTAATGATAGCAAATTCAGAGGCCTTCCACAGCTGAAAATGGAAGCACTTGCCTATGCTAATGCAGCTGCACAGCCCGAGCGGATGTCAGTGGGGAGGGTGTAACACAGCATCCAAAAGAATCTGCTGGCCATCTGAGCGTGTGATCTCTTCCAAGTGCTTGAACAAGGTGGAGGGTACTCACCACAAAGACTTGGCCTAGTCTCCTGAAGTGCTCTTCCCTGCTCTGGTTTTGTTGGGGTGCCCTCTTACCACTCCCCCGTCCAAACGCTGTCGTCGAGTAACACCCAACTCCCAGGCTGTGTCCCAGAGGTGGTAGCTAACTGCTGGCAAGTAAAGACAGTCTTAAGACTTTCAGAATGATAATTGCTATTAAACTATAGACAGAAGGAGCATTATCTAAGGACAAGAACACATGGCCATCAGCCCCCAAAAAAGGGCTTTTTTTTTTGTCATGAACTTCTTATGTAAGCTTGGACAAGTGATTTTATTTTTGTTTCTTTCCATTTCCCGAATGAGGACAACGAGTCTGTGCAACCTTACAAAGGTCCTATGCAAATTAATTCTTTAAGGATTAGAAGGGGCTCTGACAAAAGAAACGTTAGCAGTTATAATTTATGTATCATCATTGCAACTGTGGGTAAACCTCCTTTTGTTTTTATCTGAAGGGATCCCGACCTCTACTGGATTATCTTCGCTGCGCCAGGGTGCAGATAAGACACCAAATGGTTTTCATGGATGTATTCACGATGTCCGCATCAATAATGAGCTGCAGGATTTCAAGGATTTACCACAGCAGTCACTAGGAGTCCTTCCTGGCTGTAAATCCTGTAACATCTGCAAGCACGGTATTTGCCGGTCCCTAGAGAAAACAAGTGTGATTTGTGAATGTCACCCAGGCTGGACGGGACCCCTGTGTGACCAGGAAATTGGAGACCCGTGTCTTAACCACAAGTAAGCTCAAGCAAACGCTGATGGGGAGGGTGGAAGCTTTAGGGCTAATGCATATTTCACATTTCATCTTGTAAACCACATCTGACTATTTTTGGAGGGGTTTGCTGGGTTCCCACGTGAAATTATTGACAGTTGCGAGTCGGCGTCCATGGCAACTCTCAATTTCCATTCCTTGTTCTGACGCTGCTGCTCGCTCTCCAAATGAGCCAGTTGTCCTGGAGGAGCTCAGGTGTCGATACTGCGGGTGGGTCATACTTTCTGCACTTATCTGCACATGGGAATACACAAACTCCTGTTAACGGGTATGGGGTTACCTCTGAGGCAGTGAGTGCCTGCACTCAGCCAGCGCAGAGCTACCTGTGAGGGGGAGGAATGCGTTTTTGGGATATGCTCACAGCAGCACGGAGCCCAGTATTCAGGCTAACCTCCTGAAGGCTGTTATGCACTCCAATGTGAAGAGTTTTAAATTTCCCAAGAGCTGACTTAAATATGACACTCAGAAACAGCCCTTTAAAGTGTGAGTTTAAAGGATAGCATGGCGTTGCATGCGAAGGCAGCGTGAGTGTAAAGCATTCGCAGTTCAAAGGCTCGATAACCACATCTCCATCAGAAACGCTGGATGAATGGCTTACTTACGGCAAGTAGGCAAGGAAGCAGTCCAGCCAGAGCAGCAGGCTGCATAGCTCAGTGCTGTCTCATAAGCAGATGGAAGTACTTTTGTTTTAGAAGCTACTTTGGTTGCAGTGTCCGTGGAAGGGGCTTTCTACCAGCACTTACTTTTGACAGGTAAATTGACACAGTGAAAAATCGCTCTCTTTAAGGGCAGAAATTTTCCTTGGCAGAGGTACCATTTTAAACTTGCTTCTGAGTTTAATTCTGCAAATTACTGAACCCTGGAAGGTGTTGAGAAGCACCTGACAGTTTACAGACCAAAGCTACATAGACCCAAGTGAAGAAACACTTAGAGGTCCAAATGTTTCCTTGCATTTCCAACGTCAACATGAAACTGTTGTGGTTGGACAGAGGAAAATAGGGGAGTTCCAGATGTTTACGTGATAAGGGATTGTTTCTCTCAGCATCTGGAGAGGGTGATGCAATCATGACCGTAGCCTCTTTGCTAAGGAAAGTAGTTGTGCATATTTTTAACGCTCACATATCATCCTACCTTTCATTAAATCACTTCAGCCCTTTGGAGTTGTCTCTTTAAAGCCCTTTGTGTCCAGGGGAGTAGTGTCCTGCTGGCAGGGGTCTGCCCCAACATTCACAGATTAGTCTGAGTGAAGAAATGCAGCCGTAAAGAACAGGTAGTTAATGACACAGTTGCTATCCAAGCACGTCTTTGGTTAGTGGGGCAGAAAATACGGGTTTGTATAGGCTGTGACCCCCTTTATTACAGTATTTAGCGCGTCTCGACCTGAATGAAAAGCTTTTTAGTCCAAAGCTTAAAAATTAAATGTTTAAGATTTCAACACAAATTTTAAGGTACCAGAAAGAAAATAAAAATAAGAGAAAGACATGGGTTTACGTAAAGTAGGACCTGATATAGCAAATGAGCAGCTTGTCCTTGGCTGGACAGTTGTTGCTTTCTTCCCTGTCCTCAGACCATTCCAAGTCTACCCCTGCCCCAGGAGTGGGGATGGTGTCAGGGAATCTCTTAAAGATCAACACCCCTCCCTGTGGTATTCCTCAGAAATACCAAAGCTCGCTGCAGACCACGTGAGCCAGGGAACCCTTCAGCTACAGCTGCCCGTGGATATGTCTGTGCGTAGTTTTTCCACAAGCACCTTCATTTATCATGCTGTTTTTCATCACCTGATATTATTTGTAGAGTAATTCTGCAAAGGAAGCCTGGGCATGCAGCTTGGTTGTTGGCACTTAGTTCTACATGCTGATGCTGTAAATGTGAGCTGCCTTGTGTGGATGCCAAGGGTTGGTCTGTGCTCGCAGAGGAGCCTAATGTTTCTCAAAGAGATCACTTAGGATCACTAATTCTAAATGTACTCTCTGAACGTTATCCAGTATTCACTGAAAACTCACAGCTTTTTCAGAGTCTTTTGACACTGAACTGCTGTTTTTGGATTAGTACCCTGGAATTAAACGTGCAGAAATGCCAAAACCAAACATCCCCAGGAAAAGGAACTTTCATGTCTAACACAGGCCAGCTCTAAATGCTTCTCTTTCTCCAGGTGTCTGCATGGTAAGTGCATGGTGGCCAATGTTGCTTACACCTGTAAGTGCATGGAGGGCTACACAGGCATGTACTGTGACAAGAAGAACAATTCCTCAAATCCCTGCAGGATTTTGAAATGCAACCACGGGCAGTGTAAAATTTCCGAGCATGGGGAGCCCTACTGCGAATGCGATCCTAACTATAGCGGAGAACATTGTGACAGAGGTACGCTTGGCTGCAGGGCCCAGGAGGCGGCTCTGCTGCATTTCTGGTTTACATCCTTGTTTTTACCTCTTTTCCACGTGACTCATATTTGGGGGTAAAAGGCAAATAGTAGAACGTGAAGCCAAGTCAGCCTCTGCAGAGCAATGCAGGGAGGAGAAAAAAGCCATGCAGCAGCTAGGTGGTTACTATCCGAACATATGGGAAGGAGGACATCTCTAGCAAAGGGTTTTATTCTGTGTCTCCGACATCCTCAGGGTTTGCTGCTCCCAGGATTCTGGTGGGATGTTGACAAGAGAGGTTGTTGTGAGATTTACCCTCAGCAAATAGTCATCAGTTACTTGTGGTGCTGGGAAAGAAGGTCTTGCTCTGCGCACCAAGAGCTTTTGTAGATGACATGAGCAGGAACAGGGAGGCCAGAGGCATTGCTCATCTGAAGCAGCAGTAAAGATTCTCATCTCACTCCCTCTGGTGCAGCTGGGCAGGTTTCCTGGGGAATCCCAGAGATCACACTGGACATTCCTACCAGGGCTGGGGCCCAACTCCTCTGCCCTGACCTGAAAAGACTCGCTGGAGACTCAGTGAGTTGCGATCTTCATCCCTCGTGCCTTTTTTATCCCTGCACAGAAGGAAGGAGCTGGCTTGTATTACCTTTATTTAGGTTGTACCTTTCCTGTGAATGAACCACAGACTTTCCAAATTATCCACACACAGAGGCTGCTGTAAAGTGGCTGCAGAACAGCCCAGGCATTTTCAGGTATCCCAGATTGCTCGTGTCCTGTGGAGCAGGCTGACCTTTGACCCCGAGAAGCAGACATAGTAAAACTCAGTCATATTTTGCAGGAGTGTTGCAGGATTCAACACTCAGCATTCATTAAAGCACTTCCAGAACTGCTGATCAAAGCCAGCAGGCCTGCTTGGCCTCTGCCTTGTGCCGGATATTACACATTTGTGTAACACAAGCTCTATTTTGATGGCAGGTACAAAGCAGTAAAAGATGAAGGTTCTGCTCATGCCGTCTGTTTGCCTTGAATGTCATTACACATCCAGGGCTGTCTGCTGATGTTTGGGGAGCGTCTGGCAAAATAGTTACCACTTTTTTTCCTTTGTTTTTTTCTTCCCTTTACATCTCTGTTGTCTTACCAGAGAATCTCTGCCAAGGAGAGATAATTCGCGAAGTAGTCCGTAAGCAGCAGGGCTACACGTCATGTGCCACTGCCTCCAAGGTCCCTCGCCTGGAATGCCGTGGCGGCTGCGGCAACGGGCAGTGCTGCGTTCCTCTCCGGAGCAAAAGGCGGAAATACTTCTTCCAGTGCGTGGATGGCTCCACTTTCACGGAAGAACTGGAGAGACATGTGGAATGCGGCTGCTCAAAGTGCTTATAAGCCATTCTCCAGTCTCTTGCCACTTTAATCGACTCAGAAGCGCTATCAAAACGGGACCTATTTACTTGCAGAGTGAAGAAGAAGAAAAGAATTATTAAGTATATTGTAAAATAAACAAAAAATAGAACTTATTTTTATTATGGAAAGTGACTATTTTCATCTTTTATTATATAAAGTATCACACCACTTTGGGTATATGTATCATATAGTGAGTTATTTTTACCATGAAACTTTTTTAACAGTTGTAAGAAAAAAAAAAATTAAAAAGTTAAAAGTTAAAAAAATATATATAAAGAAAACATAGCCTAACAGGAGAAATGTGGGGGGTGACTTTATGTGTATGCACAATGAACAAATGTAAAGGTGTTCCAAGGACCTGCCACGGAACTGATACGGGCTGAAGACACCTCTGAGGCTCCGGGTGGGTCTCCCGAGAGAGCAGATCCCCACAACCATCGCCTGCTCAGGCACCCGAGACAGCCTCCCCCTGGGTCCCTTGCTCTGCCTAACACTGCCGACGCCGTTTTGTTCCTCTACAGTGGCTCCGCTTGCTGTTCTTGAACTGGTTCCCTATAGCACGTAGGCGCTGCTGTCGCTTGAGGCTAACTGCATTATTTGACTATTGTAGTACTATAATACATTTTTTGCTGTGTATGTTGTATTTATCTGTGTTCACATTATATTCTTCAGCAACTGTATCTATAGAGTACGGGCAGCTTTATCCAAAAGGGGACAAAGGGAAAGGAAGTGGGGAAATATATGTTGCTTTGGGAAATTTGGGGGCAAAATGTGAAGTAAGTGCTAAGTGATGCCTAATAAATGACATAGTACTTTTGTGTAAACTCCTCAGCTATGTTATTTCCCAAGTTTGTGCCTTCTTGCTCCCAGCCTTGAGCCCTTTTTCGTATATGAAATATAAGGAATGCACTGCTACATAGTTTGTCACGCCTTGACACTTTAACTTGCAAAGGTTGTAAAGAGCATGAAAATATTGTAGGTGCCAGAAAGTACCTGCAGTGTAATGGCTTTTACTCCCGCTGTCCCTTCAGCCGTGGATGTAAGCTGGGCTGTAGCTGCTGTTCATCCACGCTCTGGTACTGAGCAGTCGGCTAATTTTTCTACGGCTTTTTAAACGAGCAGAAGTTGCACTATATCCACGTGAAGGTGTTCGGCCGACGTTTGTCCACCTTAGCAGCGCTCTCTTCTCTGCACACGGAGAGTCGTCGCAGCTCCAGCCCGTCCTGCAGATGGACCTGTTCAGCCAAAGCTTCTCCAGCCGCGCTGCTTCAGATCCTGCGCTTGTGTCTCCCAAAGGACTGCCGATAACTTTCACTGTGTTCGGAGTGAATGCTGAATAGGAAATGGAAATCAATGCAGGGATAAATTCTCACTGTGAATGTGAGGCAAAAAATTGACTCTGGGAGTGAGTTTGATTTTTGGAGGGTTTTTGGCAGGGCTACCTTTCAGGGTCAGTAAGTACATGCGAAGAGTACCACGGATACCTTGAAATTTCTCTTACGATCAGTTTCAAACATCCCCACCAACAACTGTTCCATTATCAGTGTAATTTCTTTCTTACCCTAATGCAGCAAGTATTATGGTCTTTTCTTCAATTTCTCTTTAAGAGAGGTGAAGTCAGAGATGATTCCCAGCAGTTGTAAGCTCCACTGGGGGGACTCTCGCTTGTCTCATCAAAAAGATTTCAGATCAGGGCCTTCAGCAAAGGATGAGTAGGGAAGTTGAATCAAGTTAACTGGGCTTTTGTTTAACTGGGGCTTTGGCAAGGTGCTCAGAACGCAACCCTGCCATGACAAGTATAGATGTTTATATCCCATTTATTTCCCCATTACAGAAAAGTTACCATGTAAGCCATCATGCAACCAGAAAGCTCTAACACCCTTAGCATTCTTCTGCTACGCCAATCTCTCTTCAGCTGCAGCCGTTCATTCATATTTCTTTGTTACCACCAGAGCAACTTGAGCTGAAGGGTTATAACTAATATAACAGACATCTCACAAAATAAATGTCAGTATGTGGAGCCTGCAATCAGTGACACATAAAAACATCGTTAGTTAATGTGCCTAACTGCGATTGAAACAGTGCAGCTCAAGAGCCAGGAAAAAACTAACCCCTCTTGCAAGTACTTGGGGCTGCATTTTATTTTGCATATAAAGTCAGAAGCTCATAGGAGCTGGAGTTTGTGGTGTACAACAAAAATCACACAAGCCCAAAACCTACAGGTTTTAAAAATTCGTGCAAGTAACTGCAGACACTTGTGCAAATACGTGCCTGGCACACCACTACCGTTACTGTTTCATTCCTGCTTGAAACGCTTTAATTTCTAAAGAAGCAGCTGATACGGTGCTGGGCAGATGAAATCCAGACCGAGCAGTGGCTTACAGTCAGCTCAGTCTGCTCTGCTACGCGATTTGTTAGACACTGAACTGCCAAGGCCTGCCGAAATGCAGCCCCTCTTGAACAGCACCCAAAACTGTGTTCGCTTTGTCCCTCGAGCAGCAGCGTGTGTGAGAGAGAAGGTGACATTTACTCACGGCCTGGCACCTGCTGTGGAGGATGCTTTACAAGGAATGACCTTGACTGGCAAGGCACGAGCCATCAGCATCTTGTTAACACATCACCCTCAGATTGATTTAAGCAAAGCGACCAGCAACAACGCCCAAGGCTGGCCCTGTTCCCAGCCCTTTTCTGCTGTGGCACTTCAGTGTTAAGCGTTGGGATAAAGAAACCTAAGGTCTATTTTGTAACCAAATGATGCAATTTTTGTAGGCTTTTAGGCAACACTTGCCATTGGATAGTGATGCTTTATGTCAATGATTCTCTGACTTGCTATAGAATTATTTTATGTAAAGATGACAATAAAAAAGCATTCAGATGTGCCAAAAACGTGAGGTTAACTGAAGTGTAATTAGCTCTCAAAAAGTTCCTCTGTAACCTGCCTAATGTTACACTAGATTTTAAGAACTGCGGATACAATGCAGTAGTTTTTACCTCTATAAAGTTTTAATATAAAGTGAAGAAAGATGCTTACCCTTAAAGAAATGGCAATGCAGACTGGTGTGAATTGATGTATTTTATTAATAATTCTCATCGTGATGTAAGTTTAAATAAAGTGTTGGGTTATGGAAGATTGTAACATGCCTTGTGTTGTGATCCAGATTCTTTTTGTGTTTATTTGAGGTGTTGAGTCTGACCTGTTAGAGTATGTGCAGTAGCTCATGGCAAGCGATGGGAGGACAACATACATTCCTCATGGACAAATCTAGACAGAGACCAGCTGTAGTTAACTCATATGCAGTAGGACCAGTATTTTTCTGTATTTTTAGGGCATCACAACCTAATCTTTTAGCAGTCTTACATGCACAGATGAGTTAAGCTACCTAGTTTTTGAGCCTGGGCATTTTCTTCAATCAAATACTTTTATTTGCTGCTTTGTTTTAAAACTGTTTGAGAAAGGCCTGCAGCAAAAACACACTCATTTAACTAAATACGGAACTAATGAAGAAATATTGGGAATTGGTTTCAGGAGGTGCAACTGAGAAAAATGGAGTTCCACAGCCAACAGTGGATGACAAGGATTTTGTGATGCCCTGACACACATATATTTTAAATTTGCTGCCACACCTCTGTAGCTAAATATTATTAGTGACCCAGATATAACACACCTCTTCTGCTTATTGCTTTCCAGCCTACAGCACAGAATAAAATGAAGCTCCCACTTAGTCTTCAGCCTTCCCTCACCCCTGCCCCTGTGTAACGCTCACATACTGTTAATTATGCTTCAAACTACAGTCCTTGGAGTTGCCTTTGCCACTCCATGCAAAACTGGTCACAGCACTCAGCCAATAAAAACACTTAAAGTTAATGAGCATCATTAAGCCTGAACTATCAAGGTTAATTATATAATTGAAGCAGATGGTAGCATTTTCACCTAAAGCAAACCCAGCTGAGCCCACTAAAAAAGCTAGTGGGAACTGTTCACAGATGTCTAGGCACTGGCTGAAGTCACTGGTTTGGCCAGTTACTTGTATCGCTATTGGCTTTGCAGTGCAGAGGTTCCTCAGCTGGTGCCCCATCAACCACATCCCACAGATAAAACACTGATTTGTGCTTCTGCTTGCAGTGCAGCAGGTATTGCTTTTTAACCATTAGTCTGAAGCAAACAATGCCAAGAAACTGTCTATCCCACATTCCTTTATCTTTGTTTTTTTCCAGTCAGTGGGGGTTAGTTAGACAGTGTTGCTGTGTGCAGGGTGTTTGGCTCTGGGTTTTGCATTGTTCTCTTGGGGTCTTGTCGCTTCTGGTCTCTGTGGACCTCTTCTATGAGTTACCTCCCAATTCCTACTTCAGCTTACACAAACCAGCCTCACAGCTCAGTGGGCCAGGCAGCCAGAACTGGCTTCATTTTGACAAGTCCACAGTACTCCTGAGTAATCCTTTTGGTTTAAGGGCCACCAAGGTGTCTGACTGGATCACTGGGTGGCAAGTCCTGTGTACAAGCTGAGCCAGCTTTTGAGGACAGCTGAGCTTGAACATCAAACAAGATGCCTCAGACCGCTGGAGCAGGATGGAACCCTGGAGGCTGTACTACCAGCCTCAGGTTCAGTGGTGCACACCCTTATCCTCCAGCTCTGCTAGCCAAGGCCCAGCGCCGACCAATCCTGATGCTGCCACCACGGGAACACCTCATCCTTGTCCCTCACCGGGGACTGAGCCCGATACCCTAGAGCAGGCCCTGCTGGGACCGCCGCTGCCACCCGCGTAGGGGTCCCCGGGTTCAGGCCGCGCTGCCGCTCCTGCGGCTGCCTGCGCCCTCGCTCCTGAAAACCCCGGCTCCGCCGCGGCACTGTGCGGGGCTCGCCAGCAGGTGGCGCGGCAGAGCGCGGCCCGTCCCGCTCCGCTCGGCGAGGCCAGGAGCGGAATATAGAACGAATGGAATGGAATGGAATGGAATACAAATCTCCATTGGAAGGATCCTACAAGGATCCCCCAGTCCAGCTGCCGGAGCAATTCTGGGCTGACCAAAAGCTAAAGCGTGTTGTTAAGGGCATTGTTCAAATGCCTCTTAAAAGCTGACAGGTGTGGGGCACACACCACCTCTCTGGGCAGCCTCTTCCGGTGTTGACAACCTCTCCATAAAGAAACACTTCCCAATGTCTGTCCTAAACCTCCCCTGGTGCAGCTTTGAGCCATTCCCACGCATCCTGTCACTGGATACCCCGGAGAAGGGCTCAGTACCTCTCTCTTCCCGTGCATCTCAGCCACCTCCTCTCCAAACCAAACAAGCCCGAACTCCTCAGCCACTCCTCGTAGGTGCGTATGTATATGTGATACACGGATTTTTTTCTGGGGAGTTTTAAATAACAGCTTCTCGGGTTTTATTGATCCTGTGCCAGCAACTTCATAGCACTGTTCATGCTGTTCCAGTGAGGATAGGAGCCCCTGAGCTGCAGCTTGGCATGGGGTCACTGTGGCCAGGAGCCCACAGTTTCCCCCCCCCCAGGAACCACCAGGAGGAGGGTGACCCTGCCGAGCCTGGAGGAGGGGGGTGTGTTGAGACCTGAGGGTGTCCAACACTTCGTCAACACTTCCTCAACCACCCCTGTGCAGCAGGAGAATGGCTACGTGTGCTGGCCTACAGGGCAGGGCTGTGCACTGCATCGGCCTCAGGACAGCATCATGAAGACAGCATGGTTGAGTGGCTGCTGTTGATAGTGCCACTGTCACTTTGGTGCTGGCACCTTATACAATAACACCTAATTCTGCCACTGTTTGCTCACAGCTGCTGAGGCATAAGCACTACCTGCCTGCAGAGTTTACCCCCAGGCTGAGCTGATGGGTGCACACCCCTGCAGCTATTCCTCCAAGCACCTCCAACCCTCAGAGAGCCCATCCCTCAGTGACAAACTCCCCGGGCATGTAACGGAGCACACACATGCTACTTGGTAGTTTGAGGAAAGCTTAAATTTACACCGTGACACTCAGGGGCATCCCACAGTCTCACAAACAGCAGGAACAGAAGTTGCTGTGAGACTTGCATAGCTTTGCATCTTGTTCCTACGCGACCTCTTGACCTTCTCCTTTCCTAGTGCCTTTGTGCTTTCCAAGTAAAATGATGCTCAAGGTAGTCTGGGGATGACCCTGCCTTCTCCTACTGTCTGTGACCCTTGTTCCCGTGGCACAAGGATCACTCCTTTGCCGTAAAAATACTACTTTACAACTGTTGTGTCTTACCTGGAGAGGAGGAGTGTGCATCCTGCCTCAGCGAAGTGTGGAAGGGAGGAAGGAGGCTTAAATGAGTCACAGAGGATCAACAGCTTTTGTGCTCAGAGGATAACTCAAAACTCGGGGGGAATCAGTCCGTTGCTTCTTCATTGGCCCATTGTTCCAGCTAGTCTTCCACCAGCAGAATTGAACCAGGGCATGCCATGCCTCACCTGCAAAGGACAGGTGACTCTGGACCCTGTGCCACCTCAGGCTGCTGTCCCATGCTCCTGCACTGGCACCTTTCTCTTGCCCCACCACCTTCTCTGTGGTGCAGAGACCCTGGTCCTGCACTAGCGCAGCGGGTGAATTTCTGCAAAGAAAGAAAAAGCCAGAAATTAGGTACAGATTTCAGCACCCTAACAAAATGGCAAGAGGCTTTGGTCCAGCGCAGGGCTGGGGTATCCTAGCCTTATCCTCAGAAACTGGTACTCCTAAACCTAAAAAATCTGGCAGAACTAGCACAAGGCAGACAATACACATGATATTTGTCTCTTGAGGAAACTGAAATTCTCTGACATGATAAGCAACTGAAACCCTGGTCCTGCACCGAGAAGGGCTGTTAATGACAGGCAAATGACTCAGCCCTGCCTTAGACACTTTGCATGCAGAGCAAGGAGCCAAATACCACAACGTAATTTACGTGGGGACTTTGCAGTGTGCAAGATGCTATCATGCTTTCACCTAGCATGTGGTCAGAGCACACACAGCAGGCAGTCACTACAGAGGAGCTTAAACTTCCTTAATTATACACCAGCATATTTTGCATCTCTTAAGCTGCCCTATTTTCTTCTGGGTAAAGCACTCATTGAATTGTTGGGGTGGCAGGGTTTTTTTAATATAATTTCACTATTATTTTTTTTTTTTACTAAGTAGAAGTAAATACTAAAATATGGTTTAAGGCACTAAGATGTAGATAGATCACATTGGTCATACCAATAAATAAATGATTCTAATGTAGTAATTAAACAATTTTTGTCTCACCCTGTTATGGTTTAACCTCAGATGGCAAGTAGGACTATGCAGCTGCTTGCTCACTTCTCCCCCTTCTCCCCCAGAAGGGTGGGGAGAAGAGAGAGAAAAGGAGGGGAAAGGGTAAAACACCTCATGGGTTGAGGTAAAGACAGTTTAATAGAACAGTAACAGAAAATAGTAATTAATAATAATACTAACAATGGTAAAAGAATATACAAAATGAAGTAATACAACACAAGTCACCTCACCAGGCCGCAGAATGGTTGCCCAGCCTGTCCCAAGCAGTGATCCTTTCCCCCCACCAGGCAACCCCCATTTATATACTGAGCATGATGTCTATGGTATGGAATATTCCTTTGGGCATCTTGGCCAGCCTCTATGGGAAGCTGAAAAAAAGTCCTTGATTGATATAAACATCACCTGGCAACAGCTAAAACAATATGCATTGACATTCCTTTCATACCAAATCTGAAACACAGCAGGCACTAGAAAGAAAATTAACTCTATCCCAGCTGAAACCAGGACACACCCCAAAACATCTTTGTTTCTAATACTGTTTTAAAAAAAGTCCTTGCCTTCTGGTATATCATTCCTATAGTATCCTCTCACGTGGTTTCATCCCACGTGGACACTGTATAGCACTTCACGATAGTCATTAACAACTATCACTTGGAATTGGTTATATAAATATACATGTATATATATATCTATGTACATTTATATAGCAAATCATACATTCACCTTCAGATTTATTTATTCTTACAGGCTACTCAAGGCAGTGTGGTGGCTAATGTACAAATAACTGCAGTCCAAAAGTGTTCGTATCAACTTGATCTACAAATTAAGAAATGATCTGAGCCACTCGCAGGCCTGTGTTAAACTTCTAGTTTGAGCTAAACTTCTACTCTGAGACAGACTAAAAACAGCCAGGAGTTGAGTTTTTTTCATATGCTCTGTCTCAGCCGATGGTGAAGCAGTGTTTAAACCAGACTTTCAGATGTGCTGGTCTTGTTTTTCAAATTCAGCAACTCTCAGTTCATTCATTATCCCAGAGTCCTTTATTTATTCCCACTTTTTTATATGGGAAGATGAATTAAGAAAGTGGGCATCCAGTGCATTCAAATTCAGAACTTGCTCCTAAGAAACCCATGCATATTTTTGTCCCTGGCTGAAGTCAGAGGCTAGGAAAGCAATCACTGAATCGGCATTGCTGGAAAGGGAGAATTCTAATTTACTCAGTGAAAGGCTGGGTCAGGAAGTTTTCAGCTTGTTTCAAGACAGCAGGAACTAGCTGCTAGGCTGTACACTAGTTTTTTCTTGTTTTTCTGGGTTGTATGTATATGTATATTACTTGCACTTCCCAGAAATAGTTTTTCATTTCCTTTGGAGTTAGAAGTTGTGTAAGCAGCACAGTCAGAGTCCAAGCACTGGAAAAAATGCCTCAAGATTAAGGTACTGAAAACATCTCACCACAGATCTGTTTTCCCCAACCCCACCAGAGATGTCTGGGTGACACCGGATAGCTCATTTTACACAAGACATTCCACACTGCATAGTCTGGTGACGGGCAGGAAATTAAAGACTCTATCTTACGATCACAGTGTATATTTATGACCAGGCACAAGTTAACTTGCAGGTAGCAGTGAAAGTCTTGTTTTCCCTAATATGTATGTAAATGCTTGTGCTTAAGATTTCAATAATAAACTACATTACAGTGAAAAACCGCAAAGCCACACCAAAATTTCCTCTCTTTAAGAATAACACATGGGAATTTCCACAATTACAGGCTGCTTACAGGAAGAGAGAAGTTCTGCAGCCTTGTTAATACACTCTTAACTTCCTTTAACGTACAAGAAGTAAACATTAAGACTTCAGAGTATGTTTTTCAAATACAGGTATTTCAGAAAGGAAACGTGCTAAGTGGGAGACAGCATCCACATAAGACTTCTGGCTTTTTATAACATAAGATTCTGGATGAAAATGAAAACTAAATCCTTTTATGACAGGTTTTAGAGTAAGACCCAACAAAACACAGTGATCAGAGCAGATGCAGAACCCCAAAATGAGACAGCTGGGCTCCCTCATGCACAAAGGTGGTCAGCGTGGGGAGCAAAGCTCTGCTGGACCTACTGAGCAGGGACAGAGGACAGGCTCACATCTGGAATCTTTCCTTGTAGTAGGGCTGTAAGCGAAAAACGTCCCCTTTTGGGATCTGACATGCAAAATTCTTTCCTGAAGGAAGGTAGTGACCAGAACTACACAAAGGGCACTTGGTATAGGGTAAAATGGTTTTGGTTTGTGTTTAGGGGCAGTGGGGGAATAGAGGATGAAGAGACAGTAGTTCCTGTTTCTACACAATCGGTTCATGAGGAAACGACTTGCCCAGGAAATTGAGGATTTAGTCTTTCCTCAGTTTGTCAAGGTTGGCTTCAACAGAGACTTCTGCTGAAGCAAAACTCCAGACACATCAGGAAATCAGCTTCCATGACAGAGCTGATGCTCAACTCCTCCTTCTGAATCACAGGTTCTTGATCCATCCTAGATCCCCGTAATTGATCTAGCATTACATGACACTTTATGACAAAGGTGGAGAGGGGAAAGGCCATCTGTCCCACTGTGACTTCTTACTGGAAAACCTGGGCCTTGAGAGCATCAAGTCAGACATCTCACTATGCCCTGCCACCACCAGCAGGCTTCCCTCCAGCTGCCCACAGTAATGAGAGGGTCCCCACTACCCTCCTAAAGGGGCATTAAATGTCAGCCTACCCTTGTGCTGTGTGAGGAAAAACTTCCTGAGGACTATCAGCATAGTTACTGAAGTCCACCCACCAGCAACTAAAAAGAGCAATTTCCTGAACTGCTTCTGGTGTGTAACTGCGTGAGCACTTTCAGTCACAGACTTTTGGATGAAATGAATAACAGGCCTTATCTCCCCTTTTTATTTACTGTCAAAGAGCGTTCTTGTGGTACTTCTACCTCAGGAGCCGTGCAAAAGGGTGAACACTGGGGTAGCAGCAGCTTCGTCTGAGATCCTGGTCCCGCGGGTGCTGCACGGCAGCGCTGGACCCTCCTGCCCTGTCCCCTCTTTGGAGACGAACCTCGTGCATGTCCCACTTCCACATGACCAAAGTGGCCAGGCTTGCGGCCTGGCCAGCCATGGCGGCCTGAAGCATCCCCCATCACCTCAGCCGAGGCCCCGCCCCCCCGCGGTCCCGCCCGGCGCTGGCGCTTCCCGATTGGCTGGGGGGGCATGGGGTGAGGGGCGGGCGGCGCGGGGCATGCTGGGAGCTGTAGGCCGGGGACGGGTTGCGCTTCCCGGTGCGCCGCGTGACGGGGCGGGGGGCAGCGCTGCGGCAGCGGCGGCGGTAGCGCGCGCGAGGGCCCCATTGTGTGGCGTGGCCGCCATCTTGTATCGTAGGGGTTCTGTGTCGAGCCGCCGTCTCCGTCCCGGACGGGGCCTCTGCAGGGGGCCGAGGCCACCCCTCCTCCGCCCTGGGCCGCTCTCCTCGCTGCCGCCGTGCCCTGAGGCGGCGGGAAGGGCTGCTCTCAGCGCCGCGGCGGCCCCGGGGCTGATGCTCGACCCCC
>VXBJ01003175.1:0-29086 GCA_013400055.1 Nycticryphes semicollaris | reverse complement strand
CGGGCCGGGCGTGAGGGCCGCCGCCGCGCCGCCTCCTGCCCCGTGTCCCCCCACCCCAGCTCGAAAGCCGATGCCGCCGCTGGACCATCGTCTCCCTGGGCCGCGGGCGTAGCGGTGGGCGCTGCCAGGGCCGCTCCCCGGGAGGCGGGCGCCCGCCGCCCACCGGCCGCGGATCAGGAGACCAAGGGCCGGCCCCGAGGAGCCGTCGCCGCCGCCCGCCCCATCAGGCGAGGGGCAGGAGAGCCAGCGTCGCGCCCCGCCCGTCCCGGCCGGCAGGAGAACCAGGCCGCCACCGCCGCCGCTGCACCATGAAGATCAAGGATGCCAAGAAGCCATGTAAGGCCGGGGGGCGGCGGGGCAGTGGGAGCTGGTTCGGCGGGTGGCTGTGAGGGACGAATTTAGCAGCTGCCTTGGGAGGAGGCTTTGCTCGTTCCTTACGACCCTTTGAAGTGAGGGTTCGAGTGGTCTTGCAGACCTGTGTTTGCGTCGGAAGGGCTTTTGTTTGAGTAGAAAATAATATAATCATGTTTTTGGGCATGGGTGCTGTTTGTAATAAAGATGGCACTTAATCAGTGTGCTAAACATCTGCGTGGGCAGCTGCAGTTGCTACAGTTTGGGGTTTTAAGCGCTAATCAACTTTTGGTTTCTTTAGAGGGACTATTTGTTAATATGTGGGTAACGTTAAATCATTAAAATATGCTGAATGCTCCCCTTTAATAAGCACAGCTACAATAATATTTCTTCCTACTTATTATTTTGGAGTATTGTATTTGTTTTGGAGGGCGTAAACGTAGTTCATACTCGGGTGAATGCAAACAAAATGTCCAAGACTACTGGTACTTTTTTTGTGGGAAGTGAGAACTGGATTGAGTCAAGTTAGTGGATGTACAAGCAGTGTGTTTTCTTAGTGTAGCAGATACACAGCTGTGCAAGTTAGCACACCTGTCAAACTTACACAGGTGTACCCTAGCTGTACGGGATGCAGGTATTACTCCACTGTTGGAGTTTTCTTGTTTGTTTGTTTGTTGGGGTTTTTTTGTCATCACAGGTAAAGACTTATTTTCGGGGTGAGTTACTGGATGGAAAAGATGTCTAGTCCCTGAAGAGCTAAGCCTACTGTTAGTCATATGACATGCTTATCTAATAAAGAGCATACAGTTAAGAGTATACTGAAAGCGTGTGTTTTAAATATATTGTTTGAGCAGCCCAATGAGAAGAAACTCACCAAACATCTATTTAACACAGGAAATGTTAGTGTAGCTCTAGATGTAGCTATAAACATGCAATTGAGTTTGGCTGTGAAAATACGGTGTTTCATGTGGTGTGTTAAGGAAACCAGCCCTAAATATGCATCTTGTAGCGCACAATTAGCCATCACCTCTTATTAGTGCAAGTGTGTGGAAATGGCTGAAATGACTGTAGTCATATTTTTGAAGAATATGGTTAGACAGCATTTTTTTTTTTCCCTGGTATAATATTTAAGGAATGCTATCAAGACTTTGAAGCAGTAACTGGCTGTGAGATGGTATAGTGGTTGGTTGGTAGTTTGGAATGGTGAGAGTATGGCTGCTTCTGCTGCAGAAACCTGCTAGTTTTGGAGTATTGTTTCTGCTGGGCCTCAAAGACTTGTTTTCTGTAGTGGCGGAGTAAAACCTCATGTTGTGGTAGTGATGCCAAACATTGTCAAGGAGTTTTAAATGCTTATATATGCTAAATTTGTAGTTGCAATCTTCCAGTTCTTGAACCTGAACTTTGGTGTTGGTATTCTGGTGGGAATCAGAAACAATTGGAACTGCATAACCAGTGAAGGGGAAGAACACAGTGTCAAAGTGTTGTTTATTTCATCTTTACTTTTTAGCATACTTTGAAGCCAGTGTTTTTTTAAAGACAACAGCACTTAATTTCATAGGCAATGAACTTCAGACTCATTCTGCAAATGTCTACTCCTTGTTAGACACACTGACTGAAGTGGGAGAGCAGCTGAACGTTTGAAGAGGAGCAGATCCCCAAAAGCACTGAAGATGGACAAGTCCATTGGTGGCTGGGGACATTGGTGCCCAAATACTGATTTTTGATTTGGCTTATGTGCTCAAATTGACCTGAAAGGTGAGCTGGGCTCACAGTGCCACTCTAGATTGTCTAGATACAAATTACTTGGCCAAGACAGTTGTAGACACATTTCAGTACAATTGCTGAGTGGTTATACATTTCTTAGGAAAAGTCAGTTTTTAATAGTCTGTGTTGGAGCCACATTTGATGCAGTGGATAGTTAATCGTTATTTAACAAGAGGTCTGTTGTAAGAGCCTGCAAAGTGGAATTGAGAAGATTGTCCTAACCTACTGGTGCTTTTATCTGTGGTGTTTAGTATCATAAAAGAAAGCAGAGTTAAACTAAATGCCACGTCCTTCATTAAGAGAGGTGAGGGTAAAATAGAGACACCTAACAATTTCAGAATTCCTGATGTGGATATATTGCCTAGACATGTTTGTGCGGTCCTCCCTTTCACATCATCACCTGGCTAGTGCTGTTCCTACTTTGTTGTTTTAAAACTTGTGAGAAATGCAGATGAATTTATGGAATGAAACTTCTGAGATTGGCCCTCTTGAAAGAGGCTAGTAAAGGGTGATTTAGATTTCTTCTACAAGTGATGGGAGGCAATAGGCATTTTAAAAGAGGGTAACATAAATTGAGAAATTAGGAAAACCTTGTACAAAGTAGTTAGTAACAGTGGGATCTAGAGAGGTTGTGGAGTCTCTATCCTTGGAGGATTTTTGAAAAACTTAAGAGTTCTTCATGTCTTGAATGGACAAAGCTGTAGTTGACCTTCCCTGGTGTTGGCAATTTTCCTGCTAGTGTGACCAAGAGGTTGCACTAGATGTTCTCCAGAGGGTCCTTCCAACCAGCGGCTGCGTGATAGCTCTTCTGAGGAAATGCCTGTGGGGAAGAATAGCTGGCAATTGTAAAAGAAACTTCCAAAGGTTGTTTGGGAGTTGGAGATGACAAATGCGTGAGCAAAGAGCCTTGCAGAACTGCTGCTGCATGAGATGTGTCTAAAGGGAAAAAAGGAGCCACTTGTTCAGAGTGAGCTCTTTGTGTTGGCAAGGGAAGGCAAAACACCCCACAGCCTGTGTTTGCATCTCTAAGTGTTAGATTATGCCTCTGCATGGTGTATCTCGCTATAATAAAAACACCTGCCCCCAAAGAGATTGCTGCTGAAACGTCAACAAAATTAACAGAATGAGCAAGGAGGGAGAAGATGAAAGCAGTGATGCTTTGCCTTGTATTAGCTTTATGTGGTATCCACTTGTAGATGTGATAAACCTAATGAAGAGCAGTTACAGTAATTGCTGATTACTACCTGTCCTCCCACTGGTAAATGTGGCCTTTCTGTAGCGTGATTAGAGATGGCTGAGTGGGAAAGTGTGGTGAGTTTACAGAGTTTGATGGAGAAGCTTTCCCATGAGGGAGATGGGAGGATGTGACAGTGCATGTCACATACATTTAATGTAGGTGTTCTGTTCAGCCCAAATCTATTTTGAGCTGGACTTGAGATATTTGAATGAAAAACCTTTCACAAAACTAGTTAAACAGAGAGACTCTACGATACCTCAGGAGCTTAGGACACTTGACATGTGGTTTCTCTCTGTAGAGACTCATAGGCACATATCTGTGTAATGTGGGTACAGCAAAGGCACTTTGCTGCCTAGCCACCAGGTTAATCTGACATTGTTAGCAGTTTAAGAACCTTTGATGTTTTCTCTTAACTTGTCCCACTGGATGTGTTAGCTACCTTAGACTGCTAGCTGACTTGGATGTTAGTTTACCATTAATTTTTACTCTGCTGTATGGAGACGGTTTTAGGGAAATACTGGAAGTGTAGGAATGTGCACATGTATGTAGAGGAAAATACATTGGAGAGACTGCAGGATACGTTTGGCTTAAGTTTCTGTGTTTATAAACACTGAGTAATAGTTTAGTACACCCTTTACATAGTTAATTTGTTTGTCTTGTCAGTAATCAGATAAGAATGGAATCAAGGTTAGTTTTATTATCGGAGGTTACATACTGAGTTGTATTGGAAGGTAAGGCTTATGCATCAAAATGGTAACACTGCATGCTTTCATAAAGAACTGTTGTAGTGCTTGCAGAAGTAAACTTAAGTTTTCATGTGACTTCATGATCATTTTCCTTTCTTGTATTTTAAGCCAATATAGAATCAGGAACTGCAGCACGCTTTGGCAAGTGTTTCCCAAGCTGCATTTGTAACAGTTTTATGTCTTAATAAGTAAGCTTTCTTAAAAAGAGAACACAAAATCTGGTAGCTTGTTCTCCATTGTCACTGACAGCTGTGGTTTTATTTCTTTTATGGTGCAAAGCTCCATGCTTGAATTAGGAGGTAGCTACTCTTTTTCAAAGGTTACTTCTTGTTAATTTAATGCAGGGTTGACCCAGACTGTTACCTTACAGTGAGAAGGAAGTATTTTAAAGGTATTTGTGTTTCAAATGTGTCATTAAATTCATAGGAAAGAGCTTACTAGTAATCTGTTTCTCAGTTTTTAAAAGCTAAATACAAATAGAGCATTAAACTGAAAAATCTTATGCTTGACTGAATAAAGGGGAAGTAGTTAAGTCTTTGAGCGTGTACTTCCTGCAGCTTTGGATCCAAATTGAGTGTACAAATTCAAAACACTAATAGGTGGTTTGTGTCAAGAACTTTGACAGTCCTCCTCTGAAGGAGAACCTGTATAAAAGGAAAGCACTTTAACCTTTGTGCTTGTATTGGCGTGAGAAAGACTTCTTACTGTAATTATTTCCTTTTGGCATATAAAGAGCTTGTAAAAGATATAAGTAACCTTGACATTGCTGTGAGAAACTATGTATGACTAGAACTTGAAAAATGAAAACATGAGGGAGTGAGGCCTCTGAAGTATAATTTAAAAAACAACCAACAGCTATCAGCATGGGTTTTCTCACTCGGCGGAACTGCTACATCATTACTTGACCACAGCACTTTGAGAACACACTCTTCCCATGCAAGAAGGGTTTTTCTACATTGCAGAAAGCAGTTGTAGGAAATCTCTTAAACATCAGTACTTTTTTTTTCAGTCCAAGCAGATTTTGTCTCTTGTATCTTCATAGCATGTACGGACCAATCTGTTGCTTTATAGCAAAGGTTCCTTGTTGCTGTGTCTACGAAGGAACCACAGTGGCTCCTGGCAGAGCTGGGGAGTGAAAGAAAATCTGGATTTGAAATTGAGGAGGTTGGAGACTGTGATACTCCCCTTGATGTCCTTGGAGGTGGTTCAGTTTGGTGTGAAATACCACATTGAACTATATGGGTGTTGACATCCCAGTTAATGTTCTACTTTGTGTATTTGTATCTTCTCAGATAATCAGAATGCATATTTTACATATTCTTGAACAGAGCCTGGCTTAATGTCCTAGAAGAAGAATGTGTGTTTTAGAAGCACTTTCATGTAGCCTATCCAAGGCAATCAGCCTTGTTCAGTAAAAAGCTGCATTCCTGCTGGTTTTTTTTTCCAAATGGCAGCTGACCTCTGTGGAGAGGAGCTGAACTTTGAAAAGTGAGGGCAATGGATCTGATTCTGTGAATAGTAGTTAAATTCTCAGTGAGCTTTGCATCACTTCTTGTAGAGTCTTCCTAGGAATAAGAACAATTACAAAGAGGAAGAGCTGAGAAAAATCTTCTAATGACTGGATCCCCGTAGAGCTCCAGAAAAAGCTCAGTTTTACTGCAGGTGCATTGACCCTTCTTATGAATTGAAGCTGCAGAGTGATGGTTACAGTTGCACAAATCCTCAAATGTGTTATCTGCTTGGATATAAGCTTAGAACCAAGGTTTTGCAATTGGTATTTGTCACATCCAGGCACATTTCTTTAACTGTAACTGCTGTAAGGATCAAGCGTATGTCTGGGGATATTTTTTTCAAAAGATTGTGCTGCTGTCATTCTGCCCTAAGTCTTTCTCTCAGAGAAGCATGACCCACAGATACAAGTATAAAAATACTTCTTATAGAATCCTTTATATATTCTTAGCCCAAGGTACATGCCATGCTATTTTTGTCTCGTTCTAAGGCAACTTTCAAATACAAGACTACTTCAGAATTAAGTTTTTCATGGATTTGAGAGACTACCAGCTCCAAATGCTGGTATATGTGCTGCAGATACCATCAGCAAAAGTGAAAACTCTCGTGCTTTGAACATGCCTCAAAGAGTAGCAACATCACCTTAAGCAGACTGCTCATATATGTGGTGTAAAGTAATGCACAGGTTCCTTTTGTGATATGACTTAAAGTAGATATATCATCTCTAGCCATTGGCATACTTAGCCTGTTGTCCTCTGGAGGGGAAGTCTTGTGGCAAACTTGAGCATGCATAGTGTATTTTCTAAGTACTCCCATCCTGAATCTCTGTGCCCTTATTTTAACCCTGCAAATGAAATAACTTTTTCAGTAATTGGAAGAGGAACAGGTGTTTTCACATAGGTTCCTGTTTTCTCTGTTGCACCTAAAGCAAACTGAAGGCTGAAGTGACAGGAGAGTTCACAAAGTTTCCATCTTGTGTCCACATACCGCTTGAAACTGTGTAGAATCAGTGTATTTCTAGTACCTAAAGGTAGCTCAAGCATGGATAAATCTTGTATCCTTGCAGTCCCAACATCACAGCTACAGTTCAACTGATGTGTGCTTGCCATATATATGTATGTACATGTCCATCCTCTTCTGTGTTTGGAAAAAGAAAATGGCTTTAATTTTCCTGGCTAGTCCTGTATGTAAATCAGTAAAGAGTGGCTTGCATACACAAGAATCCTTTGGGTAGTGCCTTTCTCTGAGCCACGAGTATAAGGAACAGGTTAACAGTATGTGGGCCCAGTTGCATGTCAGAACTCCTTCACCTTGCAAATGAAACTTGAGCAATGTACTTAACAGCCAACTCTTGATAAATGTTCAACAGAAAAATGTGAAACTTTTGGGGGTTTGTTGCAGAAGTGAAAACTGACCTATTTCTTCAGTTTCAAAATCCTTAATTGCTGTTATGATTACTCAGTTAACCCAGAAAATTGATATTGTACAGCATGATCCCATTTTTCAGCATAAAACATGTTCTTATTTGAATTATGGAATTACCTTCTTTACAATTCAACTGTTCTTGTTGGTTTGTTTTTTTTTTTTTTTTTAACTTTTTAGACAAGATTCATAAACCGTAAGATTTTTAGAGATGTGACTAATGCTGTATTTGCAAAAGACTTTTGGATCATTTAACATGGGATGCGGTGGAGCTTCTGACAAACAGGCATGACTTGCACCAACTCTTCCTGAAGCTCATTGCTTGGACTTTCATCTGTTTCCCCCTCATTCTTGTTGTGGAAGACTAGATCATGGTTACTCAGTAAGCCCAGTGGGCAGGAAGAATCCCAAGTATTTTAGGTGGTACTTGGCCTGCTCTGTCCTAGTTAAATTCTGAATGGATTGGATTGACTCCTACAGACACTTGCTGGTCTGCTGGGTGAATCAGCTTCCCTTCTTTGGTTTTGGTCTTGTGGTGACATTGTTTATGGTAAGTGGGTGAAACTTGGTGAGATCACTTAAGAAATGAATAAATCCTGTGTAAATAGAGTTGCTTGTTTTTCTGTTTTTACCTGCAGCCGGAGGGATACTTAAGATCATATAATGGAAATGAGTACTAATGCTTTGCTCCTGTGAGGATTTTTGTTAACAACTACCTTGTAAATTATAGCAGTTTTTGCTATAGTTAAGCTATTATATGTATTGCTTTTGCTCTTTAATAATACTAATCGATCGATTCTTGTATTTTCACAGCTTTTCCATGGTTTGGCATGGACATTGGGGGAACTTTGGTGAAACTTGCATATTTTGAACCTATTGATATCACTGCGGAGGAGGAGCAGGAGGAAGTTGAAAGCTTGAAGAGCATCCGCAAATATCTGACTTCCAACGTAGCCTATGGATCCACTGGCATTCGTGATGTCCACCTTGAGCTGAAAGACTTAACGATTTTTTCTCGAAGAGGAAACTTGCACTTTATTCGATTCCCAACTCATGATTTGCCTACTTTTATCCAAATGGGAAGAAATAAAAACTTTTCAACACTACATACGGTGCTCTGTGCCACCGGTGGTGGTGCTTACAAGTTTGAAGAAGACTTTCGCACAGTAGGTAGCCTATCTGTCCTCATACTGAAGCTGGTGCTAAAAGCATTTCTGATGATGGGTTAAAATAAGCAGTGTTTTGAAAAGCTGTGGAATGCTCAAGGCTTACTAATTATTCATTTGTTTTTCAAATAGAATAACCTAGAAATATGCTTTCTGACATAATCATAATAAGCATGAAGGTCTAATGCTAACACCTGATCAGAAAATTCCATTAACGAGGTGACACTTTTCTGAAATTTAACTGTTTTCCAATCTATGTGTTCTCCAATAGGAAACGTGCTTAAATTGTAGAGATGCTTGAGTCACTTTGGGTTTTCTTTCCTAAGCAGTCTTTGATGATAGTTTTCAATGTTTGTGAGTGGGATTATCCTCATTAATTTAGTCCAGTACATTGTTTACAGATCTACGACGAAACACATATCTCAAAGACAGTCTTTTTTCAACAGCAGAGAGGTTTGGGGTTTTCCTGAGATGTTTTGACTCTTCCCTTGGTGATCAAAATTGATCATTTGTTTAGATGCAGTTTCTGTCCAAAGATAGTTGTTACTACCTGAGAATCTCATTACAGTATCCAGCATGCATGCATCCTAGTTCTAAAGTGGCTGCAGACCCCTTGTGCTTCTAGAGACAAGAAGGCTTCCAATAGCACAAAATGTTTGGTTTCAAAAATCTGCTTGTATTTCCATTCTTGTGCCAGTCTTGCATTGAACTGGTGCAGCTGTTTGTGGAGTAGGGTCCCAGTTTCTACACCAGGACATATTCATTATCTATAAACCCCACAGAAGTATTTTGTGTTGGAACAGTTCCCTGATCTGCTGAACAGTGAAACTTCACAGTTGTGCCATGGCAATAAAAGCTGAAGGGACCTGGGGAAAGAGGAGGGGACTGGCAGTGCTGCAATCTGGTACTGATGCCAGTCAGCAGTGTGCAATCTGGACTGATCCTGCAACTTCGTCATCTAGCTCCAGGCAGCTTTTTAAGCGTGAGCTCATCTGATTGAGATAGACTTTCGGGGTCATGTGGAATTTCTGACCTGTGGTGGTCTTGTGATCTTTGAAGTGCTAATAAAGTTGCAAGGATAATTATGTGATGCCATTGAAATTTTTATCTTAGGTTTTTATCTGCTGACATCTCAGAAATGGCTGTTTGACTTGTAAGATGGGGGAGAAAACTCAAAAACCTTGAAAAGATGTGCAGGTATATGAATTTCACCAAGATGGCACTGAATGGGGCCTCTAGGGTACTTGGTAACCTCCTTTTGGTTTAGATTGATGAAGAATGTTGCTGATTTGTCAATGAATTGATACCTGAGTATCTCAAAAGTTATCTTTGGGCTTAACAATGCAGGTATTTGTATTGCCTGTCAATTCTTGGTTCAGGATTGAGGTCTAGATTTGTTGTCAGAGTAATTTCTAATTTATATATTCAGAATTTACCTGAGAAAAGGGTAAATTGCCATTCTTTGTTGGCTTTATAGTGGGACTGAAGTTCCTGAATCAGTTGCGTGAGATAGCTTCTTAAAGTCAGGCAGTACAAATATACTGCTAAATTTGTAGTGTGTAAAGAAAATGTTGACACTCGCTTTTTTCTTTTTTAACACAGATTGGAAACCTCCAGCTGCACAAACTGGATGAGCTTGACTGCCTTGTCAAAGGCTTATTGTATATAGACTCTGTCAGCTTCAATGGCCAGGCAGAGTGCTATTATTTTGAAAATGCCTCAGATCCTGAGAGATGCCAAAAGATGCCTTTTAACCTGGATGATCCATACCCATTGCTGGTTGTTAACATTGGTTCAGGAGTCAGTATTTTATCAGTCCATTCCAAAGACAACTACAAAAGAGTAACTGGAACAAGGTAACTTAAAAACCGAAGTTGGAGTTGGAACTCTGTGGAACAACGAGCTTTCTGTTTGCAAAGTGGTTCCTCTCCCTGACCCCCCCCCTACCTACCCTTTCCCTCACTAGGTGGTACAGAAAAGTATCATGTTTAATTTACATCTGCTTTCATTGAAGCCCCCTGTAGCTCTGTTACTGAGAAGATTTAGCCAGTATCTTCTTGATCAGCCAATGAGTGCTAGAAGTGTTCTGTAGAGAGTGTTTTACAGGTTTTGTCTTAACTTTTGACGATGTGTCCAGTGAACTTGTGTTTCTCTTGCTCTAAAAGAATAAATATGTCCACATGTTATACAGAAAATACTCAAGGATCGGAGTGAGTGGCTTGGTCCTTGGGTATTTAGGGAGTTTTAGTCTCTGCTGAAGTCTTCCAGTTTTCATTTTGAGAGTTTGTAGCTATTTGTTAGCTCTTACTGTGTGGTTAGCTTCTTGTAAGTGGCATATAAATGTTAACTTGATTGACAGCTATTTCTGTAGTGAACCTTGAGAAGAAAGCAGACAGCCTTGGAGGACTTCGTTTATTCATATTTGTCAGACAAGAATTTTTGATGTGAGGAAATACTATTTAAAAGCAACTAGTTTTCTTTCTTAGTCTAGGTGGAGGGACCTTTCTTGGTTTATGCAGTTTGTTGACGGGCTGTGAAAGTTTTGAAGAAGCTCTGGAAATGGCATCTAAAGGAGACAGCACACATGCTGATAAGCTGGTTCGAGATATTTATGGAGGAGACTATGAAAGATTTGGCTTGCCAGGATGGGCTGTAGCATCCAGGTAAGCAGGAGATCTTTTTGATGGTTCTTTTGCTAGTTTGGTGGGCTTCAAAAGCAAGACTTAATTTATTAATACAGAGTAAGCTACTTTTCTTGCAAACTTTTACTGTAGTCAAGTTATGATTTAATTCTAAAAGTACATATACTCAGTTTGCCTGAAGATTTAAAGCCACCTGCAAATGGAGGTTGCTGTTAGCTGGGTATTGAAGAAACCTCATGCGTTATGTCATATAGAGCTTTAGGTGAGTCAAGGAGAATGTGAGGAGATTACAGGAGTGGCAATAACAAAGTGCAGAGGAAAACCAAAGCAGATTACTTCTTGACTTCCTAGAATCTTTTGGTGGGGCTGCTGTCCAGAGGGAAGGTGAGTGGAAGAAGGCACTTTTGTTGCACTTACAGTAGTATCTCTTAATTTTTTTGGAAAGACTCTTATTGATACGAGACTGTAAGTACAGGCACCTGGCATAATGTGTTAGCTACTTTTTTCACTTATGAAAGCTGTTGAATATAAACACTTTGCACCGTGAAAATGAATGTATTTTACTGCCAATTACAGAGATATTTTGTCAGTTGGGGAAGATCATTGGTGATGTTACAGCTTCTCTACTCTTAAGAAATGTAAGAAGAATAAACTTTGGGAGTGTGAAACTAATATGTATTTAAGAGAGTTCATACAATCTTTGCTCTTACTCAGTAGTAAAAGGTCTTAATTCACGGTAACTTAATTCTTCTCCCTCTCCAGCCAGCTGAGTCCAAGCCTCTTCAAAGAGCATATGCTGAGAGGTTTTACTGTGTGCAAACTTTACAGTTCTAGTCAATACCTC
Organism: Nycticryphes semicollaris; assembly: GCA_013400055.1. Taxonomy (NCBI): domain Eukaryota; kingdom Metazoa; phylum Chordata; class Aves; order Charadriiformes; family Rostratulidae; genus Nycticryphes; species Nycticryphes semicollaris. Next base: position 17,405 of record VXBJ01003175.1, on the reverse strand, counting down.
TTAATTTGCTGTGTATATAGGTACTTTTTGTTCTCATTTACTTTTTAAGCCCCTTAGAATCTTTAATAACTATTTTCAGTTACAGAATAATCAGCATTCTGTCTCTCCTTAGTTAGGCAGAGTCCTTAATGGTAAAACACCATGCATAACAATGCATTCTTGTCTTATTTTTTCTTTTTTTACATAATTTGTAAGAAAAGTTCTACTGTGTTCTACAGCTCTACTGTGTATTGTGATGGAAATGTCCTTGTAATCTAGAATTCTTCATTTATACAACCTAAGTAGCAGTCTGTTAGCTATTTATTTTCTGTTTCAGAGGACTGCATCCTGTCATAAAACCATTCAACTCATCTCTCTTTTGGCTCTACTTTGGGAATAGCAGATTGGATAGATAGTGTGAGTGAGGAGGTGAGCATGGGGAATTGAAAGATTGATTGACTGGTCTGACTTAGGCATTGTCTTAATTTAACAGTGACTAGGTTTGCACAGTAGTCTTGCCTAAGAATGAGACTGCTTTTTATTGTAGGTGCTTCCTCATGAGATTCAACAATCAAAACAGAAATATTTTGTTGGGGGTCATTATTGTAATAAGAACGACTGCTTGCTGTGAAGGAATAAACCCCTGTCTTATTATCAATTGTCAAATTGCTGTATTTGCTACAGACTTCAAAAAAGAGCTCCTTAAGAACAAACATGAGACATTCTGTTATAGCATAAAAATCACTTCCAAAATTACTTTAAATGCACATAAATCACTTCGTACTTAATGGAAATTTTTCTTGTTATAGTTTTGGGAATATGATCTACAAAGACAAGAGAGAGTCTGTTAGTAAAGAAGATCTTGCAAGAGCCATATTGGTCACCATCACCAATAACATTGGGTCTATTGCCCGGATGTGTGCAGTAAATGAGGTAAAAACTTCTGGCAGGGAAATGATCTATCTATAGGTCTATTATTTGGTTTCAGATTAAGTGACTGTTGAAATGATGTATAATTTTAAACATCTTAGTATGTTTTCAGATGAAATGAGGAGATACATTTAGTATTACAGAATTGGTTCAGAATATTTTTACTGCCTTGGGAGAAGTGGGACAAGGATATCTTTGCTAGTGGGGCAGTAACCTGATGAAGAGGGCTTCAAATTAACTTTAAGGAATGGAGCCCAAAGGCTGCAGATAAATGAGGGAGCAAGAGACCACAGGCTGTTGTGATGAAATGACTTGAAGACCCCTTGCGAAAACTGGGCAGTTGTGGTCCCAGCTTAAGTCTCCGTACGCAAACACATCCAGCATCTGTAAGCTCTGGTTCTCATGAGGGACTATCCCAACCTCTGTTGGAAGGGTAACATAGCAGATCACAAGCAATCCCTGCTTTGCGGCGTACTGGGGACAATTTTGTGACAGAAGTGACTAGACAAGTGCAGTGCTGGACCATGAGTGAAGAACTGGTTAGGAATTTTGGTGGCCACCTTGAAATAGAGTTTAAGGTCTTGGGGAAAGTGAAGAAAGCAAGTAGCAGGATGGAGATTCTAGACTTGGGGGGATGTAGGAAGCAAGATCTAATGGCATAAAGAGCCCAGAGTTGCCTGTTGATCTTCCAGGACAGCATCCTCACAGCAAAAGCAAGAGGTGGGGTACAGACTGTCTGGGGAGAAGCATTGCAGAGCTGAGGTGGGTGCTGGCAGCGGTGTTGAACTGACTGCGAATCGGCAGTGTACATGTGCAGTGGTGAAGGCTGACCTTGTGCTGAAATGCATTAGCAAGGACATAGCCAACAGGTCAGAAGAGGTTATACTTTGGGCATGACCTTTTTTCCCCCCTTCCTCCCCAACCACCGCTATTGCCAGAAGAGCAGCACTGACAACTTCCAACTATGTCACAACTACAAATCATAAGAAATGGTTAATAGGGATCCACAGGCTAGTATCTTGAACTGATGTATGGAGATAAAATGGGTTTAATTATTTTGGCTTCCTGCTATAGAGCAGAACTACATTTGACTGGATGACTTATTAGTGTTTATTTTGTCTTCCCCCTGAACTAATCAAGATGGTGAAAAACAGTTGCATGTTAGTCAATTGAATGCAGGTTGAATTGTCATAGTAGTTCTTGTAACAACTTGGATGTGAGTACATAATTAAGCACTTATTTAAGCACTGTGTTAAGCACGGACACAAATTTTCTTTGGTTCTTGCTCTCATATCATTAAGCCAGTATTTAATGTTGCTTTGGTGTTAGATATATTTCAGTGAATGGGGAAATTGAACGATTTTGACTTTTTTTACGTTTGACTTGATTAGAATTCACAGCTCGCTTCTAGAATTTGAGTCTTAGTCTAATTTTATACTGAGGTATATTGAGGTCTGAAGATGAAAGGAACATCTGTTATGTCTTACTGTCTTCGGCTTCTTTACAGTGCTGCCTTGTTGCATATGGATCAAGCAGCATTGTACAGGGCTATGAAGGCATTGAGTCTTCTCTACCAAATAGAAGTAATTTTGAATATAAGTAATTTTCATTTAATGTCATTTTTAGCTGGGCTGTCTCTTTAGCTTAGTTAAAATGCTCGTCTAATTTGAAACAAATGCTACTTCTCTGTAAATTAAGTCCTTTAGTTCTTGAAGGTTGCATGTTTTTTTCCTTTTCCCAAAGTATGCTGTGTTTTAAATTTTGGAACCATTTTCTAATTGTGGGTTGTTTGGGGTTTTGAGATTATTTTTTTTTTTCTTGCTTGAGACAGTCTGTTCTTTCATAGCTTAATTTAAGCAGTGTTAAACAGTGAAAAGATTTAATCCTTTGCTGTTTTTCTCTTCTTAGAAAATAAACAGAGTTGTGTTTGTTGGCAATTTTTTACGTGTGAATACTTTGTCAATGAAGCTTCTTGCATATGCACTGGATTACTGGTCAAAAGGCCAGCTGAAGGCCTTGTTCCTAGAACATGAGGTATGCTGTGGTTCATTTATTTGTATATATTATTTTACCGTAAATCAAAAATGCATGTATTGAGTAGCTGTCACATGTGTGTTAACCCGAGACACCAAGTACTCAGTAAACATTGAAAATAGGAGGAGGAGGCTTCTCATACTGTATTGATTCTCTGCAGACATCTCTGTCTGCCAGGGAAGTACTTCAGTCACTTTGGGGTATCTCAGTTCATGCTATTGATGATTTGGAGGGGGACAAGAAAATGTTAAGCTGTGCACTAAGGTTTTACAGTCTTACTTTGGTTTTGAGTGGCAATAAGAATAAGTATTGTGTTTCAAAAGAATACAGAGAGATTTAATGGTTTTAATTACAGGTTGAGAGACTTGTAGATTCCTGACAGTGAGCTGAATATTTTTGTTCTCAGTTTGTTGGTCTGCAAATATTACAGTATTACATATGTTCCCCTTCAATTGATTCTGACAACTGAGACAGACAGTAGTCTGTCTTGGTGCTAATGTCAGCACTAATAGCAGAATGGTTCCTTATTAGTTCAACCACCTTAAAATTTTAAATTCTTGCATTTGGTCAAGTATAGATTCCAGACGCTTCTATATTTCAGTTATAGGGAAGGGGAACACCTTGCTTCCCTGAAAGGGAAAACTAATCCAACAGGAGAAGGTATTTTTTTGTGTGCAGGTAAGTATACAGTCCAAAAGATGGTGTTCAAGCTCAGACATGATTCTTGAAAAAATGTAAGGTGCAGTTAAGGTACAAATAAAAATTTCTTAAATTAGGAATAGTGTAGCTATTGATATTGAAAATCCTTTGGCAACCAGCTCTTGTAGGAAAAACAAACCAAACCTGCTTTCCTTGCTTTAGGAATCACTGACACATGTCTTAAAAGTCCTGCAGTATATGGGGAGGCTTAGGGTGACATCTCCTAAAGTTAAGCTAGATAAGGTTATAAATGTTTGTTTCACAGAGCTTTAAAAAAATATTGTGAAAGATTGTATATTGAAAGTGTATGGTGTCTTTTCCAGACCATTGGTCCACCAAATGCTTTGTTGTCATTGAAATGTGATTAGTACAGATTTTAATACGGTACTTGAACCTGAAATGTTTTTGTTTGTTTTTTTTTGTTTTGAACAGGGATACTTTGGAGCTGTTGGTGCTCTTCTTGGGCTGCCAAATTTCAGTTGAAATACCGGATGTCACTACACTGAACTATTTTCCACCTGAATGATACTTGTTTATGGCAATGGGAACTAAACCTGGGGAGGGGAGAAAAAAAATAGCAGATTTTCTGTAACTGTTTTTAAGAAGTGATGAGCTACTGAATATTGCCATTATAAGGAAGGGGGGTTCATTCTGTTGGGCATTGGAAAATGTGCTCTTTGGTACATGTAGCCAGTATTGAACTTCTAATATGCAATACATTCTCTGAAACAAGCTTCCAGAAGAAAGCAGACCAATCCTTGAAGTGCTCAGTGTGTAAATACTGCAAGTTTACCCCTGAGGCTTTAGGCCCATCAGTGTTGTATATAATTGATGAATGAAAAATTACTTTTCTTAGTTATACTGTATTATGAGCACAATTTCCCATGTGTACTTGCAGAAAACAAAAACAGTAAGGTACTATCTATAAGGTGAGGAAACTGTAGACAATTGCTTCCCACAGTAAGAATAGTAATTGTTTTATTTTTGTGTAATGGAACTAATATCGATCCTTTAATTTTCCATGGGAAGATTAGAAACACAAAAAATCAGCCAAAGCAGCAAATTAAGCAGTTGATGTTTTGAAGGTTTTGTGAAGATATTCACTTGTTGTCTTCAGGTATTTGAAGATGCAGATGGTATTTTGAGAAGATCCCCTCTGACTTTGGCTGGATTTGGAGAATAATTTAATCATTAATGAAAGCAGGTTTTGGGGGGTGGGATATTTTTTTGAGGATGTGATTTTCAGAATGCCTTCTGTGAATGCCTTCTGGGGGTTTTTTGTCTCAAATTCTGGCATCCTGCATCGTTATTTGTAAAGGTACCAAAAGTCTGAGAGAATTGAAGAAATCCTTACAAAATAGATTGGATATGGGACCTCATAATTCTGATGCTTTGGCTCATTTCTGTGGGAAAACTTCTTCCCCATCCTAGTAATTTAAAAATTTGATTTCTCCTTAATTTTCTAAGAGTTCATCAGAATCTAATTAGATGAAATGTTGTTAGCTTGCTTTTGAATTTGGAAGTTTGTTTTTGATAGAGGACAGCATCAGAGTTCGTATTGCACCACCAAAAGGACCAATATTTAGTGCACTTGCAATATGGAACCGTTCATCAAATTGTGGCCTTGGGATAAGATCCATACTCTAGAACTGATCTTTAGATTTTTCTGTATACTTTTCGAATTTATAGTTATGATTCTTGTAACAAGTTTAGCCCTGAAGCCAGGGCATGAGAACTTAAACTTGTAAGAATATTATACGGTCATTAGCTATATGACTCTCTGTGGACTAAAGAGCTACCCAATTTTATGGTATCATTTTAATGTTAAATATTTCATATAAGTGCATGAGGAACAGCCAGAACACATTCATATGTTGGGTTTTAAGGTGTTTTTAAAACTGATTGCTTGGGTGTTCCAGAGCATGGCTGTGTTATATTCACAGCCACACCCATCTAGTGTGTTATAAACCTCTATGTGCTACTTTCAGTCATCTTTTTCTTGTCTTAAAATTGAAAGGCCCATACTAACATACGGGTTGTTTGTTGTGGGTTTTTTTTTCATTTCTGTGGTCCTTTAAGAGTACAGTAACTTAAAGTAGTCAATTCATTAAGCACAATGCTAATCACAAATGCAGTTCCATTTATTGCTAGTTTTCCTGGTACTCCTACTACATTTCCGTTGTCCTTGCTTTGAGGTTTAGTTGTAGACATAAAAAAAAAAATCCCTAACAAAAATGACAGTGACAGTTCAATCTAATGCTAATTTAGAGCATTTTGAGAAAGTAAGTGAATATGGGTTTTGCAGAACGTCTTTGTAAATGTATAATGAAACGTATAAATGAACAGCTGTATTCTGTTCCTTTTAAGTTGCAATTGAGTACAGAAAGTAACCTTTATTTGGTTATAAAACTTTATAAAAACCTTTTTCTGAATGTTTTGACGGCCCCCTGAAAATTTTGGAAACCAACTGGGAATTTTTCTTGCAAAGTGAGGTACTTCAATACACATACTACAGCTTATTAGAAACAGTTCCTTTAGACTATATTTATTGCTACTTCACTTCTCATTTTCTGATACCGAAAGAGAGCTGCTCTTGCAGCAGTAGTTAGAAGTAACTTGTATATTTAACCAGAAGCACATGTAGAAGATGATTACCTAATGACTGTGGTTAATTTAAACCATTTGAGGTTGATAGGACCTAAGATAAGTTTTTAAAATAAATTGTACAGAGTTACAGGATAAATTAATGGAGTAATTCTTGAATAGCTGTACTGTATAGAAACTACTGTGAGAATCAAAAGTTATGCCCTACCTCTGCTTTACTTCCCTTGAGCTTCTAAAATAATTGGCTTCCTTTTGCTGGTTTTATCAGCGCAATTTTACTTCGTTGCAAGAGCAAGCAAAGTTGTCAAGGCCTGCTGTAAAACCCAGGGGTCCTGTATTTAAGCTACAGCCGTGGGTTTCATCTCACTTGCTCTCAACTTAGAACTTGTTACTAGGGTCTCCAAAGATTGACTCTACCATCAGTAGAAATGCTAGGCACCACAAATGGCTTTGAGATAAGCCTTAAAGTTTTTGCATCTAAATTCTCTTCTAAACAGGTTGAAAAGGCTTGTTGCTTTTATACAAATCACTTGAACTAAGTTGCTTTTTCCAGATCATCTCTGTTTTCACTTTCACCCTTGCCATTTCTTTACCTCAAAGCTAACTGATTGAAGCAGCTTTAGAGTGAATTGATTCGAGGCAGAGTAGAGAAAATTTGGGGTTTTCTCAGAGGTATTGCTGTCTTCTCAATTGGAACCACTTTTAGAGGAAAGTCGAGAGATTTCTTCTTCAAATGGAAAATGTAAAACTCGTTTTGAATGTGTAATTGTTTCCAGCTCAATCACCCATGTGAGTGCCTTTTAATTTTTTTTCATAGAATGCCAATTTTGCTGGTACTGGGACTTTATCCAGGAGGTTTCCCAAACAGCGTTGCTTACAAGAAATGGCAGATAGTTTTATTTGCCGTGGAAGCAATCCCTTCAATCCAGTGCAGCTAGAGATGCCGGGAAAACAGCATCAGGTTTCTGATTTACTATCCCTCTAGCCCTTATCTTGGGGTAATACTTCTGCATTTTGTGGTCTTATCCCTCCAGCTTGGTGGTCTTAAGTATTATGCACAGTTTTATTTTAGCAGCATATCTCTAAAAATCATGCAACTTTTTAGTCAGTTAAGTACAGATTATTTCTGGCCAAAGAAGTTCATTTTTAGATGAAGCTAATCCAAGTTGATAGGGTTATTGAACTGAACCACTTTCACCTTCCTACATCTACTAGGGTATTGCAATTTGAAGGACAAGAGAACAGCTAATATAATTAATTTTGAATATTTAGTGACCTGGAATTGGCACATCCTCGGCATTCTTTTCTGAGGCTGTCAGAGGTTTAAGTGTAGACATTTTTCCTTTCTTTCAGTAAAGCCTCAATAAATTCAACAGTTCGGAGAGAGGCAGCACTGATAGCCTTTTTGTCTTACAGTTTGGTTTTCAAAGGGTGTTCAGATGTCTGACCTGCCTTTTGAGGATCTTTCCCTCTCTCTAGTGTTCTGCAAGCAAACACCTGTGTGAATCGGCCAACACCTCCACTCATAATTCCAGAGTTTGGAAAGATGAGGGGGGAGCCTGGGGAGAGCATGGAAAGAATAGGGGAAACATGCTGTCCCACTTACTCTCAGCCTGTATATTTAGAACAAAAGTTCAGTTTTGGCTTCTCATAACAGATTCAACATTCCTTCAGTAGTACTGTGAGATTTCTACTTGCATTTGAGTTGTTGGTAACATGCATGTAAGGTGATTATATTGCCTTTTAAAGGTTGTAATATTAACTTTTTGTCCAGTGTAGGTCTGCAGGAAATACCTACTTCCGGGTAAGTTGTAACAACTTCTCATTTCTAAGTGTTTCAGAACAACAGTTGGAACTAATGTCTTCTCTCGAGAGCAAATCTGTGCTGCTTAAAGACTAAATGGTATCCTATGCATTCAGTCATTAACTTCTGTTAATATGTAAATTTACATTCAACCTATGTTAAAATATCACTTTTGCTATTCACATTCTGGATACTAGATGGTTATAATCCTGAGGAAACAGTTTAGGTGAATTCAGAACAGAGATGAAGGTCAGTGCGGTTCTACTGAGCTAGTTGTGGTCAGCTTTTGATCCTGAGTCTGTTCACACACATAACTAGAGTAGTGTTTTCTTGGCAACAGTTTTCTGTGTTTTGTTTCTTTGGATTTACGTAGGCTGGATTACATAATATGTAACAGAACTTTGCTTAGGTTAAAAAGTGAAAAAACTGTGGGTCAGATTAGAAATATTTGACCAAGACCCATAGGTCACAGTCCAGAGCTGGGAACGCGCTCAACACGTAGAGTTACTGTTCTGGTTGTATTTTTCCATTTCCTGTTAACACACAGGAGAGGGGGCAGACTTAATAATCATTGTGGGTAAAATGCCTAAATTAAGTCATCAGGCATGACCATGGGAGATAGCAAAAATGCTTCATCACTGTATAGAGGGATAATTCCCTGGTTACTACCTTTGAAGTTTTACTGATGTATTCCAAAGTACGCTGCCAGTATTCTGTTATCTGTGATAAAATTACTAATTGTTTTTGAAAAGTCTGCAAAGAAGCCTGTTTTTCTGTTTTTTTTCTTACACATTAAGTATTCTTAAAAACACACTTTCTGAAAACATCTCAAAAGATGCTGTAATATATTTGTAATTATTAAGGAGCTAATGGAATATGGTTGAGCAGTCTAGGTTACCATAACCGAGTGCCAAATCCTGCCCGCTTTAGTTACATGAGTAGATCATTCTCCTAAACAGAGACTATTTCAAAGTATGGAGCAAGATTTGGCCTTGAGGTCTTCTGCCTGGGGAACACAGCAGTGCTACTCTGCATATTCCTGCTGGTGCTAAATCATTTGATGAAAATACAGATTCTAAATAGAAATTGTAAATAAAATATTTATGGCCTCATCCTTTTGACAGACTTAATCATTTGCAAATATTTTTTGGCCTTATTTCAAGTTTCCCTTTTTGTGGTTTCTTTTTGTTTGTTTTGGTTTGGTTTGGTTTTTTTTAAGACTATGTGGACTGTGTGTGATAATGTGGCAGGTCATTGGCAGGTTTGGCTTCCTGTGCTGCTTTCTCTAAGGCCCATAACTTTCCCTGTGTGCATTATGATACGGATGACTTTTCATTGTCAGATTTCAGTGTTGTTCTTCATCTTGTTTTCTAGCTGTTTAAACAAATAGTATGAAGTAGAACACAATTGGCATTTATTCTTTAATAAAAACTTAAAGCAAATCAGCCATTACTGTAAGCATTGGGGAAGTAGTTGAAAAAGCAATAAATGCCCATTTAAAATTATTTTTAAAGCTAAATGTGTTAATTTGCCTTGTATATAAAATAAACTGGAACAAGATGTATCAGTTGCTGATCTTCGCTATAAATTGCTAGCATTTCACAATCCTTCTAGCATCAATTTAAGAACACTGTAAATAGAAGCTTTGGGAGGAGGTATATTAGTTTCAAATTGTGCATTATAAGATAATTATAAAACTAGCAAATTAGTATTTTGAGCCATGAAGAATTATGGCATCTAGAAGATGAAAATGAGTCTGTTGTTATAGGATAGAGAGGGCTTCTGAGAATCTGCACTTTTTTTACATTTCTGAATTTTGGCATTTTTACAAACAGGTATTAAATTTTCCATCTACTGTCTAGTCATATGCAGACCTTCTAATCGCCAGTTGCTGTCTTCAAATACTTGTTTTAGTTAGTTAGCAAAATGGGCAGGAACTTGTAAATTGTCAACCCTTCTAGAATGGAAGTTCTCTGAAGAGCCATTTGGTTAAGTTGCCTTATTCTATTACATTGCACTCTTGTTTTGTCTCCACTTTCTTGTTTACTGTTCAGACTCTGAAGTTGTGATGTAAAAATATGTGCTACAAATTTCTATTCAGAAGTTACTGAGTAATACCTTTGTGTCACCTGTTAATACAGCTCTTGTAAATTATACCTTTATGCCATCTGTAATACAGCTCTTGTAAATTGTTTAAATTATTTTTCTTTTTATAGATTCTCATTACTGAATGTACAGATTGGATCCCTTTATTATGTCACTGAGTAATTTGGTTGGGGCCCAAATATAGCCAATGCTGTAATTCATCCCATCAAAACTGTAAATAATTCTTTACTGCTTGTTTGCATGAAGTTTGGATTTCATTTACTCTGTCATAACCCAGCTCCTCTGTGATGGGCCTACTTTTTACTGTTTATTTTCCTGGTTTTATTTCCATTTGTTCTGTATGAATGTTGAAACAGTACTTTGTCTTTTCCTAATAAATAATTTGAGATTGTTCATTGGTTTGCCTACATTTGTGGGTTTCAGGGTGGGATTTCTGGGTGTGTTTTTTTTCCTTTAGTGTCATAAACGGCTGTGATTCTTTATACTGGGGCTGTGGTGTAACATTTTATACTAGGGAAACATAGCTGGTATGGTTTTCATGCTCTTTTCTTCCCAGATCATAGATTCAGGTCCTGTTTTTAAAAACATTTGATGTCCTAAAGAACGCTAGTTTTGCAGCCTTGAAAAGTACAAAGGGTGCTGTGAAGCTACGGTAAGCTCTTGCCTTCCAAATTGACTTGAGAGCACATGCTGATTCCTGCGCACAGGTGACTGATTTTCCTGTTGAATAAAATACTTCTTGTAAAAATTGCATGTTATATATAAACTGCAATTACTCCTCTTGCAATTGTTCTTTGCTTATGCTTTGGAAAAGCCAAATTGCATTGTCCTGAAGTTGTTCTGACTGGATGCCTGAGGGGGGAGGGAAGTTGTCAGAAACGAAGTGTGTGCCACAGCAGGATGCTGGCAGTGCATCCTGCGATGAGCTCGTGGTGTCTGAGCTCTGTGTTCTTCAGGGTGCACTGTACAAATGTCAGCCATCCAAATTACACACCCTCACCTAATCTGCCCAAAATTAAACCCTGAAAATTCCATTCTGGGTTGTATCTGTTGAGTAGAGCAAAGAGGAGCTCTCCACCACAGTGATTTTTTTTTTACTTAGGGGAAATGAGCTTGTAAGAAATGCAAGTTCCTTTACAAGTTTGAGGTGTTGATTTGTTTGATTTGCCTTTTTTTTTTTTCTTTTTTAATGTGGAAATGTCTCTTCTTTCTCTGAGCGAACAGTAGGAGTTTTTTGTGGAAGCTTGTTTGCATTTCAGCTGGGGTCCTTAACAGCTTCCTGGTGCAGCCTGTGTACAAGCTCAGGCGACGGGGTTAGCTGTGTGAGCCTCATTTAGTTCTGTCATATCTGTGGTTGCAATTAGTATGAAAAAGTGACTTCCTCTCACTGTAAGACTATCCAGCCAGCTGTATTTGAATTTTTATTGGACTCAGAAATGCAAACCTTTAATTAATCCTTGTAAGGGAAGTAATGAGAGTAGCTGACAGAGAAGCTTTTGGCCATGGTTTATAGCAGCATTCTGCTTTGTTTTTCCTTATGTATTTATAAAGGAAATTTACATGTTATTTCTTTGCCCAAAACCAGCCTATGCATTGAGCAATGACCAGAGGAAGTGTTCTAGCAGATTTTTGCATGATGAAACCAAAAGGAAGAGGGATCCAAAATGACAGCGTATTTCAAGCAGATGATAAAATATATTCCATCAGCTAAGGGGGAAGAAATAGACAGAGTGAAGATTCGTAGCCAAACTGCAGACTCTGCAAGTCCTGGAAGGTAAAGGGCCTGCAGCCCATGTGATTTTAAGGCAAAGTAAGCACCTAAGAAATTACTTGCAAGTTATATTTTGAGTAGTTCCTGTACTGCTTGTCTTAGATCTTTGAGTCTGGTTGTTCAGCCAGTCTTCCACCTACCCTATTGTCTGCTTATTCACTCTATTTCACCAATTTGGCTTTAAGTTACCTGTGAGAGATGATGTTAAAGGCATTGCTGAAGTCGGGATAAACACAACATCTGATGCTTCTCTGTTAACTACAGAACCAGCCACCACTGAGAGCTGTGGGGCATGGTTTTCCCTTGGTAAGTCCGTGCTGTTCTGATCACTGTCATGCCCTTCATGTGCCTGGACGTGTCTTCCAGTCAGGCTGGCTCTGTGGCCTTCCTGGGCACTGGGGTGAGGCTGACTAGCCTGTTGCATCCCACAGGCACCTTCCTGAGGATGGATGTGACATTTGCCTCTTCTCATCTACCATCGGGAACCTTCCTTGGCGGCCATGACCTGCCAATGGTCAGCTTCATCTTCACCCTCAGATGGAGCCTGTCTGGTCCTGGGGCATTACATGTGCTCACCCAGCTCCAGGGCTCCTTAACTGTTTTCCTCTGCTGTGGGGAATACCTCGCTCCCACCACTTCTGCTCCTGGGCTGGAGGAGCAGAAAGCCTGAGAGCAGGCCTTAGAAGTAAGAATCTGAGGCCATAGCCCCTTTCTGTGTCTTTTATTACTAGGGATCACAGGGTGGTTCTGTTTAAGGAGACTGATATGTCGAGGTGTGGCGTATCAAGGCGAAAGGCTCCGAGTTTTGGGCAGGGACCGGCTATCAGAGGCTGGTGGCAGCAGAGGAATGCCAGCCTGAAAGCAGCAAGGCAGTGGGTGATTCTAGCAAGGGGGACATGAGGAGAGGTGTTTGGCACAGTAAACATGGAGAGCTCATACCCAGATGGGTGGCATTAGGGATGTAGAGCAGAGAGGTGTCACTGGAAGAACTGGCTGCAGCAAATGAAATTCACTGCTTTTAGGAAGAAGCCTAAGTCAGTGTTGTTGACCTGGCAGTAGTGCTACCCGTTAACCCCAGAACTGATGTCATCTGCAGTGTTTGACTTTGTTCTGAGTTTACAGCCCCTTTATTGCTTTTCTGTTATGATCAATTTATTATAGCTTATCACTTCAATTCCCTGGCAAGGTCCTGCCAGAGGTCATGTGTCCCTACAGTCTGCTCATGACAACAGGAACCAGAGCATTCTGTATTTTCTCATTTTGGGTAGAGATACCTCTTTCCAGGGACAATCACTAGTAGTCCTATAACCTACCTGTCCATAACTTTTTCTTACTAGCAAGAACATTTTGTTTCAGTATTTCAGGCTGATCAATACACTGGAGAAGCGTAACCTCCTCTAGGGGAAAGTTGAGAGGCTTTGCTCAGTTCTTTATTTAATTTCCACAGAGTTACGTTTCACTTAAGGAACACTCTACACTGGGAGAATCTGATTTACAATCTTAACCGAGATCTCATCAGCTTGGAGATCAGCCTGCTCTCTGTGAGTAATAAATACAGTGTTCTTGCTTTTCTAAAGGGGCTGTAGGAAAGGTTGTAAGTCTTTCATCATCCAGGTGTGCCCAGTTATGTAAATTACTGAGTTGTCTCTGATGTAATCTGTTTATATCCTGCCATATCAGAGGCTTTTGCCCGCTTGCTCTAAGGGGAGAGTTACTGGTGTCATCTTGATAACAGACAGCAAGATTTCCCTGAGTGCGTGTAGGGAGTACAAGGATTTACATCAGCAATTTGAAACTAAGAGCAAAAGGTATTACTTCTTAAGGAAGACTCTTCAGGTTGCCATTGGAGAGCTGTGCACAGAGTGTGGGAATGGTGAATTGCTGTTTGAAGTCAGCTCTGGGACTTGTGACGAGGTCAGTGCTGGTGGGCACAAACCTGCCCATGGATGTCTCCTCTTCCCCACCGAGTGCGTTGCTGTTAGTCATTCATCCCTCACGAAGCAGAGGTTTTAGTAAAGGACTTAACTTTTCATGAAAGGCACATTGCTGAGCTAATTGTGCACACAGACACCCCAAGAATAGAGCTCACACTGGAAAGGGTAAGGGAGGTTGAAAGCCACAACCCAAACAAACAAAAACCCCGTGGTCAGTCAGACTCTGTACGTTGGTACCAGGGGAATTGCAAGTGTTCAGAATCCAATAACTGGCTCTCTCTTCTGGCCATTAAATTAATTTAATTGGTGGCTCGCAGGCAGGGCTTTCTGGCCTGAGGTCCTGCCTAGGCTGAAGCTTAACATCGGTTTCTGATCTGCTGGAACAGGGGATGGATTTCAACAGTGTGAGACCTTTTGCTTGTAAACTTACAAATGGGGTGAATTCAGAAGCTGTCCAGCCTCTCTAGCCATTGTTTGCACCAGGTGTGGGGGGGACAGCTGGAAGCCATAGCTGCTTCTGCTCTTTTCAATTAATCTATTACTACCTCCCAGTTAACATCCCTGGTGTCTCCAGCGCTTTATGGGTGTTTGGTTGTCAGCTCAGACTTACATGAGACAGCGAAACACTTCAGTCCAGCAGTTCTTGGAGGGTTTAATTGATTCTCATACCACAGGAAAAACGATGATGTGGAGAATGAACCTTCAAACAAATAGATCTGAAGTTCTACTATGGACAGTTCTTAAAAAATCAGTTCCAGCTTCCACCAGTGTCGTGGTTTAGCCTCAGAGGGCAACAAAGAACCAGGTGGCAGCTGGGGACATTCATCCGGTGACATGCCAAAGTCCTTGTCTTCTGCCCAGTCCATGATCACTTCTAGAATTCCTGGGTGACTGGGATCCCATTCGAGTTCATTGTGTGATCAGTGCAATCCACTTACTCCATGTAGCATCCGTTGTATGATGTGTGGTAGGGACCCTCTCTTTGAACATCCATCCCAGTGCTGGCAGCCGAGGTGCTAAAAGGAGCTGTCTTTCTGCACCAACCACTTCTGAAGCAGCTCAAGCCCCTTCATACGCTGCCAGTGTTTCTTTTTCTGTCGGAGTATAGTGGGCTTCAGATCCTCTGTATCCCCAGCTCCAAAACCCTAGGGGTCTACCGCGTGTCTCCCCAGTGCTTTCTGCCAGAGGCTCCAGGTGAGGCCATTCTCCCTGGCTGCAGTCTGGAGCATGTTTTTTACATCTTGTCCCACCCGGACTGGCCCTGGAGCCACTGCATGGACTATCTCCTGTTTCATTTGTTCAAAAGCTTGTCATTGCCCAGGACCTTATTTAAAATCGCTCGTCTTCCAGGTTACTTGATACAGAGGGCTCACAATCACACTGTGATCTGGGTTATGCATCCTCCAAAAACCCACAATGCCTAAGAAAGCTTGTGCTTCCTTTTTACTAGTTGGAGACATAGCTGCTATTTTATTGATCACATCCATTGGAATTTGACAGCATCCATTTTACCATTTTATTCCTAAAAACTGGAACTCCTGTGCAGGTCCCTTGACCTTACTCCGTTTTATGGCAAAACCAGCTTTCAGAAGGATTCAAACTATTTTATTCCCCTTCTCAAAAACTACTTCTGTTGTGTTGCCCCACGTGATGATGTCATCAATGTACTGCAGATGTTCTGGGGCTTCACCCTGTTCCAGTGCGGTCTCGATCAGTCCATGGCAAATGCTGGGGCTGTCTTCCCACCCCTGGGGCAGTCAATTCCCCAGGTGTACTGGGTGGTGCCCCTCCAAGTAAAAGCAAACTGGGGCCTACACTCTGCTGCCAGAGGGATTGAGAAGAATGCATTAGCAATATCAATTGTGGCATACCACTTGGCTGCCTTGAGCTCCAGTTCATAGTGGAGTTCTAACATGTCTGGCACAGCAGCACTCAGTGGCGGTGTGACTTCATTCAGGCCATGATAGTCCACAGCCTCCACTCTCCACTCATTTTTGTACTGGCCATATGGGACTGCTAAAGGGTGAGCGAGTCTTGCTGATGGCTCCTTGAACCTCTAGTTGACAAATGAGCTTATGGATGGGAATCAGAATCTTGGTTAGTGTGATATTGCCATCGATGGACAGTTGTGGTAGCAATCAGCACCTGTTGTTCTTCAACCCTCAACAACCCCACAACTGAAGGGTCTTCTGAGAGACCGGGCAAGGTAGACAACTGTTTAACTTCCTCTGTCTCCAAGGCAGCTATGCCAAAAGCCCACCGGTACCCTTTCAGGTCCTTAAAATACCCTCTCCTGAGATAATCTATACCAAGGATGCATGGAGCATCTGGGCCAGTCACAATGAGATGCTTTTGCCGCTCATTCCCAGTTAGGCTCGCTTCAGCTTCCAGTATAGTCAGCTCCAGAAATAAAAATGGGTTCTGCCCCTCTATAGCTTGATGGTATTAGGGTACGCTGGGCACCTGTATCCACTAGAGCCTTATACTCCTGTAGATCTGGTGTGCCAGGCCATCGAATCCACACAGTCCAATATACCTGGTTGTCCCTTTCCCCCACCTGGCTGGAAGCAGGGCCCCTCTAATCCTGGTCATAGAATCTGTTACTCACTTCTTGTAGAAAAGACTTAGAAGTTCCTTCCCTTCTCCCCTTCTCTCAAGAGGGAGAAGTAAAATCAGGACTTCTACTCTGTCTGGTGAACTGCCCACTGGAAACTGGGGTGGCATTCTTCCTGAAGGGATCCCCTTTTGTGGTTGTTCTCCCTTGCAGCTAGTCTGCCCACTGGATTGAAGTAAACTGTCCATCCCACTTCCTCATGTCCTCTCCATGGTCATGCAAGTAGAACCACGGGGTGCCTCATGGTGTGTATCCTCTGTATTCTCTATCTGGAGTGGAGAAATGTCTGCTCCTAATAGCTGAGACAGTGGCCCGTACAGGTGGGGAGTAGGACATATTTTCTTCAAGTTGCTGGACCTTCTGGAACAGTTTTTCCACAGCTGAGGCAAGAGAGGAAGAGAGATTTTCTTCATACCGCCAGAGTTGGGCAACCCACCTCATCCATCACTGGTCCCTCTTCACCTTTCCATTCTATCGCTGCCAATGAGTTGGCATATGATGACGGTATGCTCCATACAAACTTCTGCCACATGGGCCTCGAACATTGGGTCTCCTCAGGATCTGTGGGTAACTGTGCATCATTTAGGTCATAATAAATCAACTCCCACACAGCTGCTTCCCTCAGGTACTGGTTACCTCTTTCCATGGTGGTCCAATTGCTCACGTGACATACATCATCTTCACTGAAGGGGTACCTTTCCTTCACACCTAACAGGAGTCGCTTCCAGAGGCTGAGGGCTTGTGTCTTCTACCCAGTTACCTTATTAATGCCCCCTTCTCTAGACAGAGATCCTAGCTGTCTGACTTCCCTACCCTTTGATTCCAGGCTACTGGCCTCATTATCCCAGCATCAGAGCAGATAGGTGACAATGTTCTCACATGGAAGTTGGCTGAAGTCTTTTCACACATCCTGCAGCTCACTCAGGGATA
>VXBJ01003174.1:363064-399949 GCA_013400055.1 Nycticryphes semicollaris | reverse complement strand
CGGCAGGGAGTCCCCCGCACCGCCGTGATGGTGATGGGCTGTGTGAGGCCGAGGATCGTGGGGGGTCACCCCCGGGGCTGGTGCTCGGGGAGGAGAGGGTGTCCTCCCCCCTGCTTGTCGCTGGCGTTCCTTGGGTGCGTGGCTGTAGGGAGAGGGCGCTGAACCCCCAGTGTGGGGCAAAGAAGGCGACAGGCTCTTCTTGTGTCACTTCTCGTGTTTCTGAAGGTAGCCGCTCAGGTTCTTTATGTCATAAGCATATGCTAAGGTAAAACTGGTATTTAGCTCCTTTTCTGTGTGATTCCGTGATTTTTTTTCCTTCATAAAAAAAAATATTCACACTTGGATATAAGTATAGATAAGTATAGATAAATGGGGGTTTCAAGAGAGCTGAATGCCCCTCTTTCACTGCATGTCCGTGTTATAGCACAGACCCACACAGAGGGGAACAACTCCTGCGTTTTTTTCCTTGACAGGATGATTCTTTAAATGTTGTTTGTCTGTCATCTGGGACCCTTCCTCAAAATCCCTCCCTGGCATTCAGATTCAGACCATGGAAAATATTTAAAAATCCATGTTTGTTACAGTAATTTTTTTTAAAGGGAAGCAAATTTGGTGCAGATGAGGTCAGCTGGGAAGTATCATTTGTAAGAGCACAGCATGGGCACTATTTATCACAGGCTTCTCTGATGATCCAGGTCAGTCCTGGTTTGCACTGGAGCTTCCATCTTAGGTCGAACTATCTACAAACCAGTTGTCCACAGTGATGTATTTGGCTCTACAACCTTTAATTAAGCATTTGAGAGGTCCTGTGGTGGACCTTTCAACCTGGGAGCAGGCTTTTTCTGATTATCCATGCGAGTTCTTTCTTGAAGATTTCACTTGATTGCTGTTTAGGAGTTTTGTTTTGGTGCTTATTGATGGATAACCTAAACAGCCCCAGTGTAAAATCTGTAGCAACAGGAAACTTATTACTGGCATTTATGGGGTTCAAACACAGTTTTAGGCTTCACTAAGAAACTGAGAATAAAAATAGTGTGTAAATCGTGAGTGCTGCCTGTGATAGAGAGGTTTTGTAATGGGCTGCTGTAAACAATAGTGAGTACTGTACATGACTTGGTCATTTGGATGTTTATCCTGTGAGTATGTTGGCTTTTAATAGGAGAATTAGGTAAGCAATCATTGGGGAGGAACCACCACCTCACCCAGTCATGATTTCAAGGTTATGGCAATGTCAAGAGCTGTGAGAATCTTGTGGTGAGACTCCATCTCTCTCACTGCTATTTTCAGTTGTGCAGTGGCAACATCAGGAACAAGACAACTGACAACTAGAAAGACTTCCTTATTCAGATGTGATTTCATGGTTTATTGTCTCTGTGGAGCTTCAGCCTGGGTCACTGTTGTAGGCCTGTGGAGCACAGGTATGTGCCACAGTGTGCCTTGCAGGTGCAGAGGTCCTGTACGCTGTGGAGGTTCTGTGGGAGCATGTGGAGCCTTCCCACTGGCTGGCCTGCCAAGATTTCCTTTCTTTGGAAGCCGATGTGCAAATGTGGGTCTCTGGTCTCATCTGAAAATGCAGTCAGGACACAGCTGTGACACATTCAGGGGTCCCACGGTATAGACGTTGCCGTTATTTGCTTTCAGTGAGATCTCCAGAAGCAATAACTGCTAAGCCCAGGTAAAGCTTTCCCATTAGTAGGTACGGGATGCTCCCAATCTGGGCTACATTTCAAAGATGGAGACTTGTCAAATGCCAGAAGAGATCTGCATTTCATGGTGGATTCACACAGACTCTGAGAGCTCTGAAGGAGGACAAGCTATTTGCAGTCATTACTGGGTTCTTTGAAGTAGGGATGGTTTAAGCCACTTGTTTTCTAGACCATTCACTCCTGTTATGCCAGGTAGGCCGTTAATGGCGTTGCACACCACCATCTCAAGCAGTTGCACAGGGGTCCAGGAGATGGAGAACAGAAAAATTCTTGTATTTACAAATGCACAAATACTGTCTTTTAGTATCCCTGTGTATACTGTGGTGGGACTGTAAAGATAATCCTTTTGCTACTACATTTCTTGGGGACAAGAAAACAGTCGAAGAGCTTTTCAAGTTGAGGTTGATTGACATTGCTCAATAACGATTTCATGGGAGTCTTCTTCTAGAGACTAGGTGGACTGTTTTCATTGTTTCTTGGTATTAAGTTACAGAAAATTGAACAGAAACAGACACAGAGGTGGTCCTTGGACATGCAGAATGCTAGAGGTGACTATGGGCCAAACAGACTACAGAACCAAGCAAAATAGGCCCCTGTTTATGAGGTGTTGATGCTGTAGGAGATACTCATTCCACATAGACTTGAAGGCTCACAGATAGGTTTTATGTGGTCCTTTTTTTCTGAGAGGATGTGATTTGCAAGTACAGTTTCCCTGTTCCAGCAGAACCATAGGACAGTTTAACCAATGGCTTTAGTTCTCTCTTTTTACTTCCTCAGCTTAATTTGAGGAACAAATAATTATCAGACTGGATTTTCCTTAAAATGATCCTACAGATGGAAGAAAGAGCCATGTAGTGGTTGAGGGCTGCAAAGATACTACTGGTAGAAAAGATGAATGCAAACAGAAAAATTTGTATCGATACAGAACTGGCAACTTAAGTCCATGAAACCTTTTCTTACCTGTAAACATTTGAACAGTGGCCTATAATCTGCTGTCAGAATGAAAATGAGGTAGCCTGACATTTTCTAGTGCACTGGATTAATTTTCTGGTAAGTCTTGATATGACAATATCAGATACAGGTCTGTTCTAACCATTTCTTTTAGCAGTTAGAGTCTTCTAAGGGAAATGTATTTTTAAAATTAAAATGGACATTAGTGAAAAATGTTTCTAAAGGATACAAACAATTGAACAGTTATGTTTTATTTCGGAGGTTCTTGACAGGAGGGGAGACCAGTTACATAATGCTGTATTCTTAAGGCTCATCTGAGATAGCTAGAGATGTTGAGCTATCTTAATGAAAAATCCCTTTCTTTTTGAGTTAAAAATCTAAAACCACTGAGGAGGTGAAAAGTCTTTCTTGTTAATAGTTCCTCTGCAAAGTTGACGTCAGAAATTGCATAATTTATAGATAAAAGACGCTTTGGTGACTTCAGTTTACATGATCCATGGCCATGTTGTTGGACAACATTTTGGGTATGTTTAATGTGTCATGCTCCCTCAGCAAAAGTTTTTGAAAGACCTTTTCTGTCCTCAGCATGGAAAAGTTTTTTCACTTCCTTTTCTTCCATCGGGCTTATTTTCCCAGGTACTTATCATCTCTTAGTATGTCTTATCTGTCTTCTGGATAAGATTGTTTTCTCAGTGCCTATACAGAAGCTGAGTTAACTTCTGGGTGCAATCTTTCCATGCCATGGTACCTATAGGTTCAGAGATAGCGCTGTTTGTTCGGGTAATGTTGGTGAATAAGACCCATTACAATTTTAAAACCTTTGTATTTTTTTTTTCCTGGACAAAAGGCTTTGTATACCTCTGGAGAATGGAAGTAAATTACATTCTTCTATTATGTATGTGAATCTGATTATGGGAATGACTAAGTTAATTTATCTGGTTATAAAGAGCATAGCATCTTCTTAAAATGCACATGGTTATTTTTAGTTTTGTTGATTTTTTGCTGAACTGTAGACATTTCTCAGTATATATTACAACTGTATATTGTTTTCTGAGAGAGTGAATGCAGCACTAGAAAGCAATTATGAAAGTAACATATTTCCCTGAAATGCACTTTGTGATGCAGCATTTTGCTCATGTTTCTAAAAATTACTTAAGCTTCTGCTTGAATTACCCTGGTATGACAAATACCACTTGTATCAATTTATCCCAAGGATACCATCTTGGTAAGGATATGTTTTCCTTTATTGGTATAAATAAGTTGCCTTCCATAATAACTGTTTTCCCCATATCCAAAATGCCTTATCAACAAGGAGTGTGATAAAACTCCTTGCTACTCCCGGCCATGGGGCACCTGTGCTGTATGTCACAAAGAAGAAAAAAGACATGTATTTTAGCATTAAAAAGACAAAACAACAAAGCAGACGGTCATCATACAGAAGTAGCCTCTTCAAACAAACCCTCTGTCACCCAGCTTCATGGTGAATTTTGTGTAGGAGTCAATTTTCCTTTTTCTCAGTGTACTACATATAACCACAGTCTCAACTTCAAGAACGATCAGAGACCTAGAAAACATGATTTTTTCCTTCATGGAAAGAATTGGGATTGTTTAGTCTGAAGAACAGGAAAGGGTTGGGAGAAGTGGTAATGATCTTCCAAAACCTTCTTCAAAAGTTTCTCTGCAGACAGAAGGAATGTGTTTTTCTTCATGTTCAGTGAGTCTAAGGCAAGAGGTGATGGGCTTGGAGTAGGAGATTTAAGGTAGACATTAGGAAATTATTTCAAACTGCAAAAGTAGTTTAGCACTGGAAATGATTACCTGGGAATCTCGCTTACTGAAGGTTTTGAAAGGTGGATTAGGTCAAGCGTCTCAGGAATGGGGTTTGTTGCAGTAGATTGTATACAGATAACCCCAGAAGGTTACAGACTGGTTTATATTGTTTCGTTTCTCTGGGGTGATTTACAACAGATGTGTTACTGCTGTGTTATTTTAATTCTCACTCTTCCTTATATCCTTAGAAAATGCCTGTAAGAAAACATGGCAGTAGGTAAAATTGGGGTAAGTAGAATGGGTGGTGAAGTTCCTAATAGAATATAAAGGAATCAAAGTTATTGCAGGGTAACTGTTGTGTTTGAGCGGGAGTGTGACTTGGTGACACATCCCTCTGACAGGCTTTGGGACACTTGAGTACTGAACTGGCGTTCAACAAGTAGTGCATATTCAATAGACAGATATCTATGCTTTAATTCATCTTTTACATTTAATTTAATTTTAATATACTTTAATTTAATTTTAAATTTTAATTGATGTGTTGGTCTCTCTTCACTTTTTTCCTGTGTGTAAATACTTCTTGAATTTGCAAGGAGCAAGCTCTATCCAGTCTTTTAGTCATCAGGTACCGTCACTGTGGGTTCAGGGACATTCTGCCCAGGATGTGGGGAAAAGATAGATATTTGGAGTAGCAGGTCCAGAAGGCAAAATTACCTCAACAAATGAGAATGTGAAGTTGAATGTGATACTGTTTCATTTGAATTTGACTGTTATCCCTGAGACTTTTGGTTCCTCACAAAGCCTTCAATTCACTGCAACAGTAAAGTAGTATCCAGAATGGTTGTTCCTCTTTGAAACCGAATTGGGGCATTTATTATTTGTCCAAGTTGAAGATGCTTTCTGCTGCACAACTTAAAACACCCCTTGTTCACCTTCTCCTAAGTCTTTCTGTTTCTCTGATTTCCATTGTTTTTCTTGCAGCCTAAAATCTCTGTTTTTTCTTCCTGTAGGTAGCTACAGGTCTTCTGCAACAACAGAGTGATCGAATGATGCATGAAATGATTCATGAGAACCTATGGAGTGTGACTCTGCAAACAACTCAGTCCCAGTCCCAGATCACCTGTGTCTTTGTTGTTGCTTGACAGAAATCTGTCAAAACTGATTGACGTCTGTAGGTACTGTGTTCTAATCCCTTGTAATTTCAAAATTTTTCCTAATATTTAAGGTTGCTACAACTCAAACTCTTTATTATGTGTCCTGTCGTTGTTGTTGCAGTGATTGTAGATGTCTAAAGACTGTTGTCATGCTGCTTTCTTTCAGTCTTTCCTTATGGAGCATGATTTGTAAATCTCCCATCCATTTTTTTTTGTTTGTTTTTTTGTTTTTTCATGTGGTTGGACTCGATGATCTCAAAGGTCCCTTCCAACCACTAAGATTCTGTGATTCTGTGGTTCTGTGATTTTGCTGTCCTGCAGACTCTTCCATTGGTCAATTTTTTCAGTAAGCGTGCCATCTGAAGCTGGACTGAGTACTCCAGTGAAAAACACAGTGTTGAGTAAAGAGAATTATTTAGTATGTGCAAACATTTATCAAACTTGGTGTGTTTCCTTTTTCATAATACATAGTACATACCTAATACAAGATCGTTGACTTCAGCTGTCACTCTCTATCCTTCTCTGGGTAATTCCTGCCTACTCGGATTTTCTTATTTTATGCTTCTCCAGATGATTATTCTGAAGGGTACTATTTGCACTTCCTGTTGAAACTCTGGTCTGGGACGACTCAGCTAGCTGAGTTACAGAAGATGAGTTTCTGGAGACTGAACAGAAGGAATGCGGGGAGGAACCACTGAAGATTTCATATTAGGTGATTGTGAACAACTGCCTCTGGCACTGGGGAGGAGTTACTCTTTGGAAAATTAATTTTACCATCTGTCCAGAAATGTTTCCTCTTCTTAAGATTCAGTTCTACTTTTTGAACAGTCCATGTGTGTGTGTGCCCTCCTCTTGGAGGATGAGCAACCTGGAAATTTGTACCAGTATTTGCTTTTATGTACACGAACACTTCTGGTATCTGACAGAATACTGTGCTTCTGCAAATATTTCTCGAAAACAACTGCATCATGCAGATAACAGGAATGATCATAAATTAAATCTTCCTGATTTCTCTGGTACTACGAGAAGGGATACAAAAAGGTAGTTGTACAGTCCCAGTTAGTCTGTCCTGGTTTTGCTTGTGTGGAGATTCCTAAAAGACATGAAAATTTTGATTGTTTAAACTGTTAAGAGCTGACAGAAGAGAAGGAAGGCTGTTTTTTGGGGGTTTTTTAGCAGAAGAAATCACATACTGTTTAAACAAACACTTCCCACACACTGAAACAAGACAGCGAAAGGTACTGTAAGTTTATTACTGTTTTTTTGAAAAAAATGTTTCAAAATTATTTTTCTTCATTTTTATTTTTAAGTGCATGGCTAAAGTTAGTTTTTGTAACAGTAGACTTTTCCCTCCTTCGGCGAAGTTGATAGAAATTACAGACGCCGTGGAGCTACTTTCTCCAACGTTTTTTTGGAGATGTTATCATCTTAACAGGAGCATCATAACAGTGGACTTGCAGACTGCTTTAGAAATTAATGTATTGGGCTACGTATTGACTTAGGAAATGTCTCAGAACAGCATACACTTCACTTGGTGTTTTGAACTGCAAACTTTTCCCCCAAAGCTCATGTAGAAGTAGATGGCCTTACAGAATCTCTGCAAGACGCGGGATGGTTGCAATGGTGCATCTTGCCTCTGACTCACAAGCTGTACACCAGCACAAATGCAAGGGTTAAGGACACGGTAAAATCACTTTCTGCTGTTTTGATTTCCTGAGAGATTATTGGGTTTATGCAAGAAATGGGGAGGAGGGTTCCTTTTGTGAAGACTGTACCTGTGCCAGAAACTGAAAGCATGGGCCAGAAGCATTCCTGTCAACTGTGATGCCATCCATAGCTTTTGCATCAAGAATCTTGCATTTGGATAGAAAGATCACCGTTGTAGAAGCCCCATCTTGTGGACAACCAATCAATGACTGCTTCAGCACAACTGCAATTTGAAACACCAAGAAAATCTGAAGATGTTTTGTTAGTCTTTGCCATAAAGTGGAGAGTCTTCATGTTGCTGGACAATATGGAAACTTCATTCATGTGTAGAAATTGGTATCTGGTTTTTGAAGACTATTTCCAAAACTATTTTGAAGACTAATAAATAGTCTGTTGCAGAGAGGTGATAAACAGGGATGGAAACGAGGATGTTGTCCCCAGAACTCTGTTCTAAGTCTGAATCAGCTACAACAGTAATAAACCTAAACCTTGCCTTGAGTTTCCAGAATAGTTTCCTGTAGCAATTGTGTAGTATAACTGAGTCTTTGCGTGGCAAAATCATATAAAGGCAGAAGGACGTTCTTTGAAAAAAAGTGTTAAGACAGAAAGAATAGCAAAGTATCCATGAAAACTGAATCTGGGAACTTTGGAAATACCCATAAGGAGATACTTGGTTTCGGCACAAGGCAATGGAAAAGGGCAAGAAAGTGCAGACTCTGTGAGCCAACATACTTGGTAGGAAGAGCATTAGGAAGGTAAAAGAGTGTGAAAATGAAAGCTATTTTAAAATTCCAGTATGACATTAGTAGAATATATTATATATATTCTATTATGTAGAATAATATGTACATAGAATATCTTTTTGTGCCTCTGGAGAAATTGGGTTACTTATATGATAGTTTTCTATTTCTTCTGTATGAAAAAATTAGGAAACTGTGATGGTTTTCCATTTAATAATAAAAGCTGTGATAAAGTAGCCAGAAAGTGTAGCGACATCTAGAGACAGTTTGGCAGCAGTGCCTCCATGCTAAAGCATCTGTAGCTTCGTTTGTTACTTCTTAGGTTGGCATTTGACAGCTACACTCCATACAAAAAGAAAAATGTCTTGAGCAACATAACCTCTGGAGAAACAAAGAAAATGAATGTGAGAATGTGATCCTTATTTTAGGGTGTTAGAATGGTCCCAGTAGGAATTTTGAGTGGTGATAGCAGAAAAGAGATGTTCTTCACTGAATTTGCAGGTTAGATCTGTAAGAATTTTAAGCGGGAGATGAGCATGTTCTTAAATCCAATGTACTCTTCAGAAGACATCCTACATCTCTAACTGAAAAAGTAACCACTTTTTTGTTTTTTTTATTCTGTGAAGGTAGAGTATCCAAGGCAAGTTTGGTCAGAGTGGCTTGCTTGGAAGAGAAGAGTAAAGAGGAGTATGGTGTGTAACTAAGGTGCCATACCAGCCCCTTTTTGGGAGGAGAACAGAGGTTGCTGTTCCTATAGGTGGATATCTGACTAAGCACAGTGATTAAAAAAGAGACATAAGCTCATGATCTGGGCATCGCAAAGCCAGGAAAGAACTTCCTAGCTT
Source organism: Nycticryphes semicollaris (assembly GCA_013400055.1). Lineage (NCBI taxonomy): Eukaryota > Metazoa > Chordata > Aves > Charadriiformes > Rostratulidae > Nycticryphes > Nycticryphes semicollaris. The sequence goes on along the minus strand of VXBJ01003174.1, from coordinate 391,076 downwards.
GTATCGAGAGAGGTCTGGATGAAGTCTTCACTTTAAAGACATATGAGGTGTACAATATATTTTAATACTTAAAATTACCTGTCAATGTGAGTGTACATCTGCCACTTTACAGTTTAATTTAAAATAAGAGCTTACTTCATACTGATTCTAAAGACTTAGACTTTCATCCTTCAGTAGCCTGGGAATTTCATAAAGACCGCCCATTCATAACATAAATAGATCTAAAAAAGTCACTGTACTTAATAATTTAATAGATGAAACTCTAAATGCACATTACCAGCATATTATTAAAAAAATGAGAAATACTGGTGCAAGCTTAGGAGTTCCTGACTGACTCCTTCTCTTTCTCATAGCAATCCAAAGTCTCATTTTAAATAGAATTCTATATTTTTGGTGAAGGGCGTCTTTGAGGAATTGTTTAAGCCAGGGAAAAATCCTTGAGAAAAATGCATATTCTCAATTTTGACCTCAATCTGTCCTTTAAGGGAGAGATTATTAAGACTTTAGCGATACACAGGACAAAATTTTTGTAGCCTAGGAAAAGAAAACGAAAATGTAAAGCTTGTACTAAAAGGGTGTTGGAAAGCAAGAATTTATTCCAGAGGTGTCCAAGAGGGTGTAATGATTTCTCAGAATCCCTGCTCCACCAAGTGAATTCATTGCAGTACAAAGGACAACCCCTGGTATAAAAAAAGGACAGGCAGAAGCCCTGTCTCTGAGCAGAAGGTTCTAGAAGAAGCCGGTGTTGGTAGAAGTCTCTGCAGGAGTGTGAGGGCAAGTATTCACTGATACTTCTTATATCAGTTTGTATTAGAAATTATAGTTTCTTCTATGTGCCCATGTGGGAAGGAAGGACAATGACATGAAGACGCTGAGGAGTGATCTGTGGTACATTCCTCTGCTGATACGTACCATATAAAATGTTCAGTTCCAGTGTATCATAAACAGAGGGTTAACTGATAAAAGTTGCAAATACAAAGAAAATACAGCAGAACTTGAAACTCAGAGCCTAAGTGTGAACTCGCAGTAATCCACTGGCAGAAGAGTTGTGTAGGTGTATTGAATTGATTTGAAAGGGAATGAAGAGGTGTGACTTGGGAATTGCTACTTTTTAAAGGTAAAAAATTAGTGCACACGTAGGTTGTGTTAGAAAAGAAAGAAAGTCTTCAGCCTTATCTCTTTATTATGCACATTTTTTTAAATGTTTTCTTTGGTTGCCTCTAGCCTTTCTGCTATTTTAAATCTCTGTATGTTTTTTATTGATATCAAAATGTTGAGATGTAATAGCACCAATATATCAAGTGATTTAACATTAAACCAGGTAGGTTTTCAGTGGCCATTTGCAAACAAGGTTTGATGCGTTATTCTACTACAAAATTAAATTTATGCAGTTGAACTGAGCATTTGTGTTTGTAATATATGGGAATGTTCTTTTAAAGCTCTGTCTCCATAATAACATTTGAATTCCAACTGTGGTATGTAATATTAGCATAGTATTTGATGTTTGATTTTCAGCAGTGTCCTTTTTTGAGGCCAGGTGGCTTACTCTTGGAGCAGATCCTTCTTTTTAAACTCACCAGAGCTAATCCTTCATACCAAAGTTCATGTTTTATTGACCAGACAGTGTTTTGTCTTTGCAATTAACTGCTGCAAGGATGCAGTGCTCTAGAAATTATTAAAGAACACGTATTGGTGTTGCTGTAGTATTGTACCAGAATAGTTATTTAACGTATAGAGTTAATTATGTTTTCATGTGTGTGGTATCAGCCTGTTCCACTGCTCTGCACCTGTACTGTCTCTGCCTTGTGTCCCTCCCTCTTCCAGCCCCATCCCTTTCTCCAGAGCTGTGGTGGTGCCACATTACTGTAACCTCACTACCTACCACTTTAATTGGTCACCACCACATGATCCACTTCCCTAGGGACAGATCCTGGTCCCTGTGCCTAAAAAATCAGCAAGGTAAGGAGAAGGAAAGGCCCCTGCCATCACCAGAGACAATAGGGAACTCATCTGAGTCCTGTCAAAAAAGGCTCAATAATTCTACAGTTCCTTATGGGACGACACTTTTTCTGGTATTGGTTTCGTGAACATTTTAAAGTGGCATCAGCCATTGATTCCAATCACAAGTTTTAATTCTGGGTTTCTGTTTCAAATCTTCCCCAGTTCAATCAGAACCAAAAGTTAATGCCCGTTGGCTAATTTCCAGTGCATGCCTCCACAGAACAACTGTTGCCTTTAACTGGTGGAGAGATCAAGGCTTGAGCTGACAAAAGACATCTGTATCTCAGAAAACAAATTAATGTTTATGTTTTAATTTATAAGTTCCTGGCTCTTTTATGGTTCCTGTTTTTCAAGTAATATCTCTTTGGATCCCTAGCTGATGGAGAGTCAAAATGGAAAAGGCCCATGAGAGAATTATCACAATACAACATCTGGTCTGCATTGGAAAAAGCTGAGAAAGATATTCAACATCTCTGAGACCAAGAGGCAGCTATGAGGCACTTTGAAAGTCAGTCTATGAAAAATCATGCAGGTTGTGGCCATCTGGGCCAAGCTAATGTTGTTTTGGGAAGACCTACTCTGCTTCCTAGCATCTGAAATTTAATTTCACTTCAACATGGGTATGTGAGAGCTGGGAGTGCTATGAAAGGTGTTTGCTTTTCATAATGTTAATCTGTATCCCAACATTGTCCTAATTATATTGTGGGTTTTTGCCAGTCTCCCAATTTTCTTTTGAGCATGTTAGCTGAAGAGTCGAAAGGCTTTCCCAGGGCTTTTGGCATAGCTTTATAGGGAAAAGGATGGAAAGGACTTTGTGTATTTTTGAAAGAATATTTTGCATCCTGCTTTAAATTATTCCAGAAGGTAACAGGACATTAGCTAGACTGCATATTGGCTCACATACTGGTATGTCACTAATGGCAAGGAGTTTTGCTTTGCCTAATTGTTCCTGTTTTCTGCAGTCACAGACTATGAGAAATGCAACGAAGTCACGGACCAGCCCGAGATATAAGGGTGCCACTGGATTCAGAGGGAACAAACTCCTCCCACCACATGAAACCTCGGTCCCTTAAGTCATAGCTCACGCAGAACAGAAACAATTTGACGTGTATAACAAGAAACACTGCAAATTGTTTTCCAAACAAAGACATATACTGCAGATGGAAGAACTGATGAAAATTGTTTATAGTTGAGGAACTAAACGTAGATTTTTCAAGAACAAGGTTGTTCTCTTCCTTGCCAAGACAAACAAATCTGGTAGAACATCTCATTGCTTTAGGCTGCCTGAGGGCCCACTGGAAAGTCTATGGACCTTTCTCCACAGAAAATTTGTGTGTTGACAATACGTAAGTGTATTGTCCACAGTTGCACTGTGGCAGCTGCAGAGGAAGTGGAAGGTTCTCAGAAATACATAAGGGAGAACTGGATTTTTGGCTCCTGGAATAGTATGGAGTGCTTTTGGAAACTGTGGAAGCTTATGAGCTGGATGTTACTGCTACAAAAACAGTTAAACATAATGGTAATTAATCTGCTGTCTTTAGATGTCAACACAAACAACATAATGATATTGAGCATTCCTATTCTTTAGAATTGCCGTTTTCCAAGATGCCTTAATTCCCACAAAGATATCCAGATTTGCACTGTTAGAGGTTTTCAGTGTTAATCTTCAGAAATAAATGGTGCACAGATGTTTTTGCAAGGCAGAATATAGTCATCCCTAACATCTATTTTTAATGGGCCAGTTATTTAGGAAAAGCATGTACAATCCCTGATACTGACATAAAACGTGTATTAGCAGAATAATAGAGTTTGTACTACCCTAGTGTATAGTAGGCTCTGGAAACAGAACATGAATCATGTCATTGACATCCTGTTGTGTCTGTAAACATATATATTGGAAAAGAATGCCAGCAGCATTCTGGGCTCCGTTAGGAAAACCATCTCCAGCAGGTCACGGGAGGTGGTTATTCCCCTTTACTCAGCACTGGTGAGGCCACAGTGAGAGCACTGTGCCCAGTTCTGGGGTCCCCACAACAAGAAGGACATGGACATACTGGAGAGAGTGCAGGGAAGGGCCACGAAAATGATTTAAGAGACTGGTGATCAGTCATACAGTTGCCCAAGAGGTTGTGGAGTTGGCATCCTTGATGATACTCCAAACCCAAGCAGGCAAGGTCCTGGGCAGCCTGCTCTGGGTGATTCTGCCTCGAGCTGGGGGTTGGACTGGATGATCTCTGGAGGTGCTGTGAATATTTGACGGAGTTTGCTTATGTCTTGTCAGTGTTTTAGTTGGAACCTGACTGTGTAGGAATCCTAAATAAAGCAAAGCCTGTGACCGTAGAAATACATCCAGATGGGTGAGGCCCAGAAAAGGCATAATGGGAACTGCTGAGTAGTTTGGATATCTCATCAGAGTGATATTTGACTTAAAAATACAAATACAGAAGTGACTTGAGTCTTACTATCAATGAATACATGTAATGATTTCTCACTTCATCTGGATTGCAGATGGTAACAACCTCTCTCCATCTGAACACCTATGTTAGTTTAATCTTGCTCTGGAAAACCTTACCATATTCTTTACTCTAGAAATGAATATTTGGTGCTTTACGATGCAGAATCAAGTTGTTGCATTTGTTAAACACTTTGTTTTCTTACAGGTACTGATATTAACATATCTCAATGTATTTTGATATATTACTTCAGTACTTAATAGGCACATTCTATATTTCAAAGAATTGAGAATATCATAGTTTCATAGAATCCTAGAAATACAAGTTTGTAAATGATCCACGAGATCATCTAGTCCAACCGACTTCCTATCACCAATACTACCCATTAAGCTACTAAATCATGTCTTGTACCACCTCGTCCAGATGCTTCCTGAACACCGCCAAGGACGGTGACTCCATCTCCTCCCTGGACAGGCCATTCCAGTGCCTGACCACTCTGGGAGAAAAGGTTTTTCCTGACACCTAATCTAAATCTCCCCTGGCACAACTTGTGGCCATTCCCTTGAGACCTATCATTAGCAAAGTAAAATAAAAATACATAATTATATAGATTTCTTTATTATATATAATTATAGTATATAATTACATTGCATCTTCTATTGGCACTACACAGTTAAACTGTAACTATTTTTAGCACCTTCAGAACAAAGCTGAAATTAAAAATTGGCTTGCATTTTGTAATAGACACAGGATTTATATGGAAAGGTAGAGATAATGTATTTTTTTTTTTAGATCAGCTGAATACTGATAGGAAGATCTAGATGGTTTTTTTACACTTCAGCAAATGAAGCAATCAGTAACAATAAGAAACTAAGTTTATTATAAATAACATATGAAGGTCAAGTAAAAACCAAAAATAGTCATAGGTTCCCATCATCTACTCCCGCTTTCTCCTGACTTGCTACTTTTACAGCATATCTTCTGTCATTGTAATAGTCTTCGCGTGGGACGGGGTTTTTGGTGGGGAGGGTGTTACTTTAAACTGACACCTCTAGCAGCAATTCCTACTTCTGCTGTTTTCCTTTTATAAATTTATAGCCTATTATATCTGTCCAAGCCTGGCACAGCTCCAAGTCACCCATTTCTCAGTCATACAGGAAATTAAATCTAATGTCTATAAGCACGGGGGCTTATGCAACCTTCGTTCACTGAAAAAAAAAATGGTATTTAATAACTTAATGATATTACCTTGTCCTTTGATTGCTAGAGAGTTGGGCACTTTGTTTTTCTGCAGACCAACTAGGCTCTGCATTTGGACTGTAGGAGGCTGGCTTTATCCACCCCTTTCTGCAAACTTTCTGAATATTCCCAATATTCTCAATATTCCGCTCTTGAAAGAATGTTGAGGTGAAACCCCTGAAACCTCCATGCCTGGAGTTTGGTGCCATTCTCCAGGGTTCTCCTTCTCTAGGGTTTGCTCCCTAAGGTAGGAACCCCTTTTGTTGCCCGACACAAGGACTGTGTACCCCGTACTCTTACCCTAGGGGTGCTGGCTGCTTTCTCTCCCAGGATCTTCTCCAGCCTGACCAGATTTCTGCCTGTTCTGGCCCATTTTCTGTTAATACCCACTGCAGTTCTGTGTCAGTGGGTATGATATTTAAAAATGCAGAAATCTGGCTTGTCTCCTACATGTATCAGTGTAATAAGTGGATTTATACCCAATAATTTTAAATTGTTATAGCCCTCTGAAACTGTTTCTGGCTGTAAATGCACCTGTGATATGTAAAGCGACGTAAGGTCACCGTTGCTGTGGAAATTGATTTTGCAGTTCATATGCTGATTCAGCAAGAAATCGGTTCTTGCAGAAACCCAAAGAAAATTATTTTAATATAGTGCCATGCTGCTTTATTGACTTTCAGGAGAGATATAATTAAAATATTCAAGGGAGTTTCAAGTTTGGAGCAAATACCATTACGGAAATATAAACTTATTTTTACCACACAGCTTATTAGCTTCCTTTCTAAGAGCAAATCAGCTGAATGTGAATGGACACGAAATAACATTTTCACCTGCTCAAGAAGATGAGAAGCAAGGTATTTTTATCAGCTGAGTTCAATGTAAGAGCAGACTTGGCACAGTCTCTTCTGTGTCGCTCACCCCAGGTTTGGTGTAACCGCTGCTGCAATCTTCTGGATGAAAACTTCCATCCAAATACATCCAAGTCCATTAATAAGGTTGCACTAGCACAACTGATTGTGATGTGGAACAGAATTACCTTGATGGTGCCTAAGCAGGATCTCTTGGTATGAGTAAGGGGTAGCAAATGCCTTATTTTTTTAGAAACAAATAGTTAAGGTAAATTGAAAATATTTTTAATAGTCAATCTCTAAGAATAATCACAAAGAAATTGGAAGCCTTCTATTTTTACAAAGAGTGCAGTTACATTAGGGAATTACTAAGCACAAGAAGTAAAATTACTGTAATATTTACTGTATGAAGATACTAAAGGAAAACCATTTTACCAGTGTAAACCGCTTCATCTTCATCCTGTGTGACTTGATCTAGGTGTTTCTGTTCTGGCAGGGGGATTGGACTAGGTGGTCTATCAAGGTCCCTTCCAATTACTGATATTCTGTGATCTTTTTGAGATGAAGAATAAACAAAATTTTGTTTATTGAAGAATAAAAAAAATTAAATTGAGTCTCTAAGAAAAAAATTTTAAAACCTCTATATTGTGAAAAATTTATTGTCATTGTCATGTTTTAAAAGGTATTTTAATTTTATGAGGTATTAAAGAAAAAATCCTAGGTTTTACTCTATGTTCTTTCATAGAACAGGTACAATACTGCTATTTCCAGACACCAGTTCCAACAAGAGTAGTGTCTGTTCTAGAATGAAGAGTAAATGGTTCAAAATATCTACATAAACAAAAAAGTGAAAATGTTTAAAGGGAAAATAACATTATTTTATGTAACAGCCTCCACTGTGTTTGGACTGTTCCATTTCAGATGGCCCAGGAATGCAAGCAGGTATGACATCGTATCATTTTACGTCATTAATGGAAATGTTGTTTCCTTTAAAACGTACATTGTTATTTTCTGCTCAAACTTTCATTAATTCCAAAGTTCTTTTGGCCTACCCATCTCTGTGTATGTTTACTTGCGTTAGCTAAAGATGATTTTCCAGTTTTTTGTAATACAGAATTTATCCCAAACAAGTGTCATTTTAATAAGCTAACTTCCTAAACATCTTTATTGATGTATGTTCTGATCTTTCCTGATAATCTGTTTCAGGGTGATGTTATTATGGAACGGGACTGCGTGGGAGGTTGCTTTAGCTGTTTTAACTCCTTTCCTGTAATCCACTCCGGTCTTCATTTTTCAGTTGGTAACTTGTCAGACAATGAACATTATAATTATAAAAAGCAGTCATTTAACAAAGAGTAAATTTGACTCTGAATTTTGTTGTCATCTAGGTTTCGTTCTTGGTGCCAACACCTGTAAATCAGATTATTTTCAGTGAACAGAGTCTTCAGAGGCCGTCCTAATGCATTAGCCGTACTCCCCATCCCCTTCTTCCAAACCTGTGCAGCAGTGGGTGGCAGCAATGATTATCTACCTCCTTCACTAAAGGTACATGGCTGTAAGAACAGAGAAGGATGTTGGTTGCGGCATCCGTGTGGGTAACGTCGCCAAAGGCCAGTAAGCCACCACCTCCTGGGTAAGGTCTGCAGACTCCATCGCAGATGGGTTTGCTTCCTTGGCTGCCAGCACTCAGCACATCTATTTAGCTGGCCTGAGATTGCCTGTGCTTGGTTTCTTCCCAGGGTGCTTTGGTTTTCTCAAATACTAGATGGCTTCTTCCAAGAGTTACCTTAGGTGTCAAGCAAGCATTCCCATAAAAGTCTGTTAATTGCAAGTATTTATTAATTCCATTCAAATTCGTGAACTCTGATGTTTGCTGTAATACCCTGTGCCAGTCAGAAATGGCACAAGAGCAATGGGCAGTTGTGGAGCAGCTTCTGAGGCTGCCAGCCAAAAATTTGATGTACTGTATCACTGTAATGATTAATTGGGAAGCGCTTGTGAATGCACAAAAATCCAGAAGAGGTGAGAAGAAAGAAACTTAATGCAAGCTTCATTTTAAAAGATAAATAAAGAAAAATGAACGGAGACAGCTACTTAAAAGAAGTCTTTTCAGCTGAAGCTTGTAGAGTTTCCATGCCTTGCTTTACTAGTTACATATTTGTCAAAGAGTTCAACTAGAAATGGAAATGCTCTGGTGGGTGAGCTGTCTGCAACAGCTTTCATATACTGCTAAGGACAGTCTGGGTAGGGACTGTGATATGGTCCTTATTAGTCAAAGGGCCTGCAGCGTTTGGGCTGAGACCCACATTGGAAGAAGAGACGTGAAAGAAGGGTCCACCTCCCAGTACTGCACCAGAGACGTGGGAGATCTTCAGTCCCAGTAGGGTTTACGCACGTGAGATCCCCAGGCAGAGTTCAGCATGATCCAAACAAGAGGGGAAGAAATGCAGTCCAAGCTGTCATCTTCCCCTCCACCACCTTCCCTTCATGCTAGTGTAATTAACAATTTGCATGGAGTTACTTTTCGAAGAGACAGGGAGAGAAAATGCAATTGCATGTTCAATGTTCTGGTTCTGAAGCTTAGTCAGGTGGGCATACACAGGATGGAGATACCCTGCATGCATCTTGCAGATCTCCTGTTTAAAATTCTGTCTCCTGTGTGCATTACTGGTTTGTCTGCGTAGCAGGTAACAGGGTGTTACCGAGTACTCCATCTCATTTGTGAAAGGTTTGTTCTGGGAATCTAATGGCCAACTGAGTGGAATTAATTTGATTTTTTTGTTGTTTTTCAGCAAGCATTTAAAAGCTCCGCCAGTTCATCTCTGCCTGAGATTATTTTTGTCATGGCTTAGCTTGGACACTAATCTCACTGTTGCGTTTACATTACATTAATGGAGCAGGACCTAAGGTTTTCTCCATGTGTTCAGTGTTATAGTTCTGGCTTTGCAAGTCTTGTTGCTTGGGATACCTGCACGAATAGTGTCTGTTTGCACAGCAGCAATGGAACTAGGGCTCAGACACTGCTAGATAATCAATCAAGACGGAACAAAAATAGTTTTGAAGGCAACCACTCTTCTTGGCTGATGCTCAGAAGAGCTGGTGAAAACTGCAAAGACAACCGAGTGTGCTGACGTCAGTGTTTATAATTCATTTTATTTCATAACTGGACTTTTAGGAATCAGTTTTTTAATTTAGTTATTTTGCTCTGCTTTGGCAAATCATATGTGAATATAGTTGTTGTTTTTCAAAAGTGCCTGCTCTTTTTTTTGTTTTTCAAAAGTTGCCACTAGTCAACTTTTCCATGTCATAATGTCCACAAGGTGGTGCCACAGCTAAAAGGTTAGCAATAAATAGGACAACTAAAAGTTCATAATTCTACCTTCTTTTTATAACTGATTAAAATACTTGCATCATTATGTAATTGATAATTATTTTATAAGCATAATATCGTTGGTGTTTCTAATTACATCACAGGCTTGCAAGCTTTTTTTTTTTTCTTTAAATCACTCGTGTAATAAGCAGAGTTGGATCTGTTTTGAGTTGGAGCAAGACCCACACACCTGTGTCTGTCCAAGGCTGTTCACAGGAGTGAAGAGACAGCTCAGGGGTAAGCAAAGAGGCTGATGAAGAAAGAATTGGATCCGTAGAGACTGAGACCAGGACAGCCGTGTATGTCCTCGCAGGGTTACACCATGCCCCACAGATGTGTCTTCTCATAGAGACCATGAGGAGATGTGTGTCTAGATCATTTTGGCAGTACCGTAGGAGCCAGCCTCAGTCCAGGCAAGTGGAATAGCTTGTCCTCAGCTTCAGCTAAATCAGGTTCCGTGCAATCACCCTAGAGTGGCTATGGCACATCACAGCTAATTTTCAGAGTTTTTTTCTACAGCCAGGGATAGCCAGGCTCCCTATTACCTGTCATATGATAATGTATGGTTAATTCCAAAGGGGTGTGAATTCATTCTGGGGGTACCTAGAATGAGAGCAGCTGGATTATTATATACAGGTAAAACAGCTGTGCTGTTTGAGAGCAGACTTGCATGTCCCAGAAGAGCTGAAGTGCAGAGAGGGTTGGTCATTCCTCTCAGCACGTGTGTCTTCAGTTCTTCAGCTACCCTTGGCTACGTGGCCATGACTGCTTCTTGCACCCCTGCCCCAGTCCCCTCAATGACCTCTACAATGCGAATACGCAATAAATATCCTCTATGAGCTTCTGCAGTGGTTGGCTTAAGTCTGAATCATTTATTTGTCATACTATTTTGTACCAAAGGCAGCAAGGAAAAAGGAGAATTTAAAAATGCCTTTCAAACAAGCACTGAATTGATTGTCGCTTCCTGCTAGGATCTCTTTTTGGTCTGGTAGACCTGTATCAGAAAAATATCAAGTTTTGCATAATATATTTTCTCTATATTATTATTTTTAAGAATACTAGAATTCTGGTGGCTTGTGAGACTCAGTGGAAGTTATATACTCCCATGAATCTTGATTTGTCTGCCGCCTATCAACCAGAATGAGCATCAGAGGCTCAGTAAGCCCAGTTCCAAAAGTTGTCAGAAGGCACAAGTCACCTCTTTAGTTTTCTTTCTCACTTTAAAATATTTTTAAATTACATTTTAAAGAGGTATTTTAAAACTTTGTATTGGTTTTAATAGCAGTTTGGAAAAGTCAGAATCTGAGAACTAACTAAAAGTACAAAATCACTGAATAGGTCAACTAGATTTAATTTCTCAGTCAGTGCAGGTAGTTGGACTGACTGCATCATGACAGTGACATTTGGTCAGAGTATTCCTGTCAGATTGTTCTGAGTGTGTGGCAGCAATGTGTGTTGCAATTATGCCAACATATTTCTGGTTTAGTTTGGATTTTGCGTTTTCTGTGACTTCATGAATATTTTGCAGATATTTCACACCAAGAAGAAATTATGCTCTGTTCCAAAGGAAATGGCAGAGCATCTGAGATCAAACATTTAAATCTCCACTTTATATAAAACTCAGGTATGCATTATTTTAGTACTTTAACCACCAAACTGAAATCCTGAACATTTGCCCTCGCAATATTTGCAATGATTTTGCGTTCCTGTCAGAAATCCCGTCGGCATTTTTAAAACATCAAAACTGTTTTTCCTCTGGAGTCCGGTTTTCTGTTTCCCCATTTAGGCAATCGTGAACCAAACATGCTTTAGCTCTATAGCTATACCTAAACCTATATGTAGATCCCATTACACAGTAGAAGGAGGTAACTTCCAGTATTCTAGCTTAGGAGTCGTTCTGAGCGTGGCTCAGAAATCATCCTGCAGATGCACAACCGGAAACAATTGAGAATGGCAGTGGTATCCTGCAGGATGTGTGCAACTCGTTGGGCTGCTGTGCTGATTTACACAGGACTATGTTATAGATTCTACGTTCTGGTAATTGCGGTATTGTTATTGCTAGGCTGTATCTAAGGACAGGAAATACATATAAGCACATTTGAAGTGATAACATCCACTCCTGTTTAAAAGGCAATATTTTATTCTAGTTGAAAAGCTCATACACAATGCAGTGTTCGCAAGAGAAAACAGGTTTTTTCCTACTTAGTACTTAGAAAGACTTTTAGGAAAGACATCATTATTAATTATGTGAGACTCATAGCCAGCATTTACAAATTCATGTAAATTTTTATGCTTATTCCCTTTAAAATTGGTTTTATTTTTCCAGTGTGGACTCTAATCCAAGACCAGGAAGGATACAGCACATTTCTGTCTGAAAACACAAGAAAGATCAAAATAAATTCTCAGTGTGTCATCAAAACCACAATACAACGTTTCTGTCAAGGAGAATGAGTAATGCCATGCTAGCTGTGTAGAATTCTGTGAGTGGGCAATAATTTCTTCCGACTGATAGGGCAGATTATATATTCTACAAGAAAATTATCCCATTTAAAATCATGCCCTATTTCTCCAGCTCAGAGAAAGCCTACTCACCATACCCGTTTCCCTCAAGTCCCTCTATGCCTGCTTGTTGAATATTAGCTTTCAGGAACAGGCATGTTCTCCAAACGACATCCACAGCCCTGTCTTGCAATTCAGGAGCAGAGGCATCCATTCCTGCTGCACCTCTGAAGTAGGGAAGTAGGATTTGGGTTCATCCTCAGCCCTGCAACTGGAGATAGCACACATTAAGGCCCCTCTCTTGAGCGTGGAGGCTTCAGACCTATCTATGCGCTTAGAAAAATCATTGATCAAGTCCAGGGTCTCCCAAGCTGCCTCCTGGAAGGGGGTATGGATCTGTCCAGGAGAGGGAGGAAATGTCCACCAGATTTTGTATGTCAGCCTTTTCTCTTCAGGCAAGACTTAACTGACAAAACATAGCTAACATATTCTGCATTTATACCTATTTCTTCCTTTGTTTCACCAGGGAAAATAGTTTGAAATTGATATAACATTTCCCTCTTGCTCTTGTTCCTCTCAATGGAAAATTACCAAGGAAAAGAAAAGAAATCCAAGATTTAACTTTATGGAATAATTAGAGGAGAGCATACGATGTTCTCGCAAAAGGCCTTCCAGTTAAACAGTTTTGGTTTTTTAATATTATAAAAAATTCTTGCCTGTATTATTACATGAGAAAAGTAACAGTAGAACTGTAAAAATAAATAAATAAATAAAATAATATCACTCCTGAGCCATAGCTAAATCCAGATCCATACTGCAGCATGATTTCAATTGTATTGCAGGGTAAAATCAGAATTAGTGTTTATGCTCTTTGATACTTGGAGCTTGTAAGACTGTTGCAGGTCAATAACGTCACTCTATAGTGTGTGAATTGATTTGTTGAAATGATAGTTAAGGGTGAGCTTCTAAACAGACGCTGCAACATATAATAAAAGATTGACCTACTAATGGATCTAATGGTTATGTGATAAACACGTATCAAAAATAGCCCAAAATACAATGATTTGCTTCATGATTTCATGAAAAGCTTTTAATCATTTTCCATCTATATTATTTAACATTAAGCATACATTTGTCTTTATGAAATTATAAATGCTACGGATCCAAAAATTTTGAGCCAACAATGAACAGAACTTTAGTTTTGCCAGATCTCATATTAGTAAAATTTTGAAATAATAAAGTGGCTTACACCTCTAAATTAATATTAATATGCTTTTGCTTTTTGGGGGGAGCTTCATTATAATACTCTTTTGGCAGCGTCACCTGCTTAGGTAAGCTTTGATTTGCAAGATAATATGTTTAATTTAAAATATACTCTTTGGTGTTTTCCTGAATAGGAATCTCTGTCCCCTGTATAAACTCGTAATATCCTGTTTAACAAAGGAGCAGCTTCAATAGTACTTCAAGTACAGAATGTTATGCCAGTTTTCAAAGTTTGTTGCTGGGGTCAGGGCTTTAAAAGCAAAGGTCAGGTAATGATCCCTTCTTGGAACACAGTAGGAAATGAGCCCCTCTGTTTATTTTTTTCTTGTAAGTCGACTTACTAAGTAGACCAATAATAAATTTACTTTTAATATAATTGAATGTATTTCTATTTGCATGAGTCACGAGAAAGGAACAAGTATATGCATTCTGTTGCAGCACGGGTGCATCTCTCTGAGCTACATTTGGGTTTTGGCTTTCATCAAGCAGAAAGAGATGTCACTAAAGAAATTACCTCAGGGCTTCAAAAAGAGATTCTAATGTCTGTCTGTTTCACATGAGAAATGTATTTCATCATTCTTTTACATGATACCAAAATCATTGTCCCCTTCCCTAATCAAGACGGCAGAGGATCAATTACGATGGAACCAGACTCTGCATGGTGTATGGTTTGTAATTAGCTCGAGATATCCAAAGAAATTCTGTTAAGTTACCTAACTCTTCATTTTGCCTTGTCTCAAATCTGTTGGATTTAGTTTGAATTTATAAGAGCCACTTGTCACTAAGTTTTTTGTGGAAATGTATATATTTTAACTGAAGTGATCTAACAAGTCCTTGTCATTAAAATCTCCCAATGAGTTCTGGCACTTGCAAGGAACCGTGTGGAGCCCCAGAGCCCTTGTTACTGTTGGATAACTCAAAAGCTTCCCCATCTTGCTTGAGTGGTGTGACATAACCCTAAACCACCTGAAATATCTTTAGGGATTAAATATTTTGTTTAAATATGTACAAGATAAGAGTTCCTTAAGCATTAGAAGACACAGAGTTTGAAGATCAGATTGAGCCATGCCTCTTGTGTTTACTTCACTAAAGCTGTCAGGATGTGCTCTTCCCTGTTTTGGGTAAGTAATCACTTGGGCTTGGGATCTACTGTACACATTATGTCTGAACCCATTTGTAGTTACTTTAGGTGTCACAATCAAATGGTCAGCATAAACTGAGAAAACTCTCTTTAGCACTTTGTCAGCATGCCAGAAGAAATTCCTTGGGATTCAAAGTCTAAGGTTTAATTTGAGTTAATTGTCAGGATGCTGAATGTTATTTATTCCACACCACTGCCAGCTACCATCTCTGCAGGCAAAATTATATTCCTTCCTACATAGGAACCCATCTAGGTATAATGAAATTTGTTCTCCTGTCTCTCTGTTTGGTCTACAAGGAAGACAAGAACAACGACTGCAGCTCACCGGGATTCCCTTGCGCTTCGTTTTGTGTCAGCAGCCTGGTCTAAACAGGCAAGTCTGGTTTTCCACAGAATAAAATTATTACAGACAACAATATGCCAAACTGAAAACTTCTCAAAGTTGTTAAATTATATCTAGTTTTGAAGAGTATCTTTGAAAAGATTCTGAGCGAGGCAATGAAGCCCAGTGGGCAGAGGGCTGGATGGGGATTGAGAAATCTGGGTTCTTTTCCAAACCCTCCTGACTTTTAAGTGACCTTGAGCCGTGACTTCTCTCTGCTTCAGTTTCACTGTGTCTTGAGGAGGAGGACAGTAATCCTCCATGATGATTCCAGATTTACTGAAGACAGGATCCCTATCAGCCCCAACCACTTCTTGCATTACTCTGAGCTAGGTGCAGCTGCGGTTGGAGATGGCCAGGATTTGATCAACACCTTCTGTATTCCAGAAAATGTCAGAAACTTTGGTTTTTAGACTCCTTGCTTCCCATTGTCTCCCAAAACATATTTCCATGTAAAAGGTCTTTCTTATCTTTCAGACCATTACAAAATATCTCCAGAACATTTCATAGTATTTAGTTGCCACATTAATACTCACAGTTCTTGCTAACATTACTGGGAATTGTGATTGCCAAGTGCCTCTCAAGATCTTACAAATGATAACGTAATATAGATAATGTATTTTTGACCCCAAAAAAAAAAAGTGTTTTGCAATGTTATACTGAACATATCTGGGTAAAATTGGTATCAGTTTATATGACAGGATATTTCAATTGGACCTTTAGCTTGAGTCGAAAACACACTGAAACTCAAAAAATTATATTGGTTTTCTTTTAAATTATATCTTGATTTTACACGTTTTGTATTGATCTACAACTGCAAGCTCTGAGCACAAAAAGAACAGTCTACTTTCAAAACTGTTGAATGCTTTGACCTCAAGGGCATAGAAACTGTTGACTCATTGTTTTTACTGCATATAATATTAGTCCTTTGTCACATCCAGGGAATGACATCATCTTCTTCATTGTTAGCAGCAGGTTTGAATAATAGAAAAAGTGCAGCAGCAGTAGTTGTCTGCTGTATTTGCTCTTAACAAATGAATGGATATCTGGAACTGAGATTCAGATTAGGATTTTTGAGTAACATTTAGAACAAGTTTGTGCCCAGTCCCTGCAAGGAGCTTCACTCCTGCCCACTGTCTGCAGGGCTGGCGAGCTGGCAGGAGCAGGGATCCTGCAGAGTGAATGTCACCGAGGGGACTGGCTCCTCCAAAGCAATAAGGGGAGACAGGAAAGGAAGAGACCAGGCACAGAGTGAAAAAGATCTTTTCTTGAAGGTCAGTTAGGTAAAAGGAGTCCCTAAACTTCTGGGAAACCTATTTCTCTGGAATCTGAAATTGTGAAAGGTGATCCTCTGAAAATAAGTCATCCCTATGACATGCTGGAAAAATGGGAAGTGATTATCTTCAAAATGCAGCAGGAGAAGCATTTTATCCATTCCAGATTCGTATTCATGGCTAGTCGTCTTCCACTCCCTATGAATAAAATGCCTTTGCCCTGTCAGAAGTATTTGCTTACGCCTGCATGGAAGAAGGATACATTGGTAATAGGGCTAGTGGAGATCTCCTTTCGGGTGATCCACCACCACCTTCTATAGGATTCTGCAGAATTATTTATTGGAGAGGAAAATTTTGTGTGTTGCTTCTTGAACAATAAAAATCCACGGTAAAACAGAGTTTACACTGGGAGAGATTCCTTGAGAGTCTGATAAAATGCCAAATCCCAATCTGTCCCCTATTATCCACTGCCTTTAAATCGTCCTAGAAAAATGTGATGTATTTAACTATAAAACTATACGTTTGTGGTCTCCAAAAGATTTTACACCAAATCTCAGTTCCTGTGTGAACAGACTGAACCAAACTGGACTTTGAAAAGCTGCAATCCGTGCAGCTGTGTGAGAAGAGCAGAGGCAGCAGGCTGGGAAAGTTGGAGGCAATGGGTGAAGGATCCAGGATTGCTTAATCACAGAGGCCCAAGTAGCAAGAGTGGACTCAGACAAGGGGTACACACATGGAAATACTTCCTAGAATGCCAGAGCTAAAAAAGAACAAACAAACCACACTGTAAAAGATTACATTCAGACCGACCGATTTGGAAGCAGCAGGGACCTAACGTATTGGCCTTTGTGCGACAGACTTCTCTGTGCTCGTGCAGGTCATGACAACTGCCTTGCAAGGAGATGGCTCAGAGTTAAGCAGGTGCATGTATCCCCATTCCCATCCCAAATTCCAGGCTTATCTGTTGCGAGAAGTAAAAAATGTTACACTTTTTTCTTTACGTTTCATATGCTCTTGTAATATGAACCCCGACTTCTTTTCTCAGCCTTCTGTTCAGTCCACAGTTCCTCTTCAGTCAACATTTCTAAAAGATCTCATGTAGCATGAATTTTGGTGAGGCTAAATCAGCTGATTTTCCCTTACCCTGTTTAGAAGAGGCATTACTTGGACAAAAGCAATAATGCCAGCCATTTCCCTTCATCCCTTTAAAATTACTGGCCACCTCTAAAGAACTTGGTCTCTCTTTTATGTGACTGTCTGACAACTTGTCTGAGTTAAACAGGTTGCTGTGGCCAAATTAAATGCTTGGGAAATGGACCATAGATTTAATTTGCAATAGTGAGTTGTCTCAGCATCATTTCTCTTCCTCTCGAGGGGAATGCTGGCTCAAGCAAAAGAAAAGATTAACGTAATAAAAATATTCTAAAGACATCCTGTTAAGTGTCCCAAGCTCAGATAGTATCGTCTGTTCTTCTGTTGTACGTAGTCAGCAAACAGTGTAAAAATCAGAATTTCTTCCCACCGTGAAAGTCCAACATTCAGAGTTACAGGGTAATCTCTGCCTTTCTGGAAAGAGGGTGCAAATGTGGAGTGGCAGAGCTTGGCTTTGCTTCTCAAAGCTGCTATCAAATTTGCCCCATTTATGAATATAAAAATAAGACTCATTAATTTTGACACACTAGCAACTTTTACAAAGAAAATAAAGATACGTGAGCAAAAGGAAAACTGCAAGCAAAATAACAGCAAATTATGGAAAAAGAAGGAAATGTTTTTTTCTGTGAATATGCAAATAAGGTCTTCCACATTTGTTTAGGGACAGAAATGACTTGAGGTTTTAGGTTCAGCCAAAACAGATGCTTTCATTTACAGCTACATTTGAAATGGTGACCTTGAATACCAAACACAGTGACAGCAAATCTCATTTTAAAATAAGTAAGTGAATATATCCAATAAAACTCACCAATATCCACAAACGACTGAGTGAAGCACAGCTTACAGCAAAGTGAGATGTAACAAGAGTCTGGAATTCTCTGCTTGCTCTAAAACATCCTTTCCTCAAAATGGNTTTTTTTTTTTTTTGCCTGGATGAAAATAGTCATGAAATATGGAAGAAAATGCAGAATGTTATTTGCTTCAATTCAAGTAAACTGATCGGGCTGACGGAAGAGTCTTATTGGAATTTGGGGCACTACTGACTGCTGTGCATGGAACAGTGTTCCTCCCCTTGTAAACTCGAGCTTTCCATTTGTGTCAGTGTAGAGAAATAAGTGTTGACTTTTTCACGGATTACTTTCTAGTCACTGGAGTCCCAGAAATGTATTTGTAGAACATCTAAATGAATTTGTTGATAATTTAATCATTTAATTAATAATAATTTAATTTAATTGTTTCATTTTTTTGGCCTTAAAGACACCTCAATCTTAAAAAAACCCCTATGTTTGTCATTTTGAAAAGTAGAACTTTTATCTCCATTCTGATGCTCACTTCCTTACTTCTTCCAATACAGATTTTTGCCCTATTTCATTTTCTTTCAGACTCCCAATTAAGATTTTCTCGAACAAGCAGGGTCTCTGCGAAAGGCTAACTTGTTCTCCTGCTTTTATTATTTCTGTATCTTTTCAAAATGAAATACTTTGAATGAGGCACCTTCTTCTCATGTCCAATATTAATTTTTTAATTCTGTCATTCCACAGAACAGTAAGGAGAGAAAATAAATCAGATGTTTTTTCAGATTCTACCTTGATCAGATTTTTCTGCATTTTTAAGGAGAACAGGGTGGGGGGGGACGACGACAAGGCACGTTCCTACATTTCTAGCTTTGGAAACGAGTTGAAGATCCAGCTCTAAGAGCAGAGTTCTACCCATCTTAAAAAAAAAATAAAAGTCTCATTTTGCTCTACCATGGTCATATCTGACCAATTAGGATCTCCTGGTATCTATTCTCCATTCCATGAACTGGGAAAAACTTACCAGTAGGAGCCAAAATATGGGCAGAATTTCACTGACCACCACCCATGCTTCCTACCTCTGTCCATCACTGACAGGAATGGGGCATGAAAACTGTCTGTAACTGTGCTTCTGAGTTCATCTTTATTGGGGCAACCTAGGAAACACTGACAACTCTGTTAATTAGTTACTAACCATGGCGAGAGAGATGTGCGAGCCTTCACATTAGGGATTTGCTGTCTTTGCTGAAATTAATAATGTTAGTGATGAGTTCATGGTGGCCATGGAAGTCAAAAGGTTGTGGTAGAGCTTGTGTCTTTTAATAGACCAGTTAGAAAAGGTAGGCAAGCTTCTGGGCAGACAAGAAAGTAACATTGCCCTCCTCGTGTGATACTCTTGATATAGGCAAAGGATATTGCAGATTTTCTCTGAAAATTAAGTAATCCAAGAAAACAATAGGACTGTGAAAATCCAAAAGTTAGCCTTTAATTCTTTTCCATCTCCTTTATTATCTTCTCAAATTATACTGCAAAGAACCAGAGACTAGACCTCTGGGAAAGCTCCTCAGTTTCTGGGGAAAAGTCTGAGGAAGATGTTCTTTGAAACAATTTACCATTTAGTTTCCTCAGTATGGTAGAAGCTAGATACAGCTCTTCTGGCTCCTCCACAGATGCCTCCCATTTATAAATGGCACCTAATGACAAGTAAGCCTTTTTGAAACATTTCAAAGACTTCTCAGTGCTCCAAAATAGCCAGTATTCTCATTATTTATTTAAGATACATACCCAAACTGACTTCGCTCTCTCGGTGCCTCCAGTGTAAAATTATTACATTGTCAGAAATAAATCAAGTCTAACTTGTGGGGGGAAAAAATGGATTCCATTGTGTGTTTCATTTTGTACCATTATGAAAATAGTATATTAAATTCAAATACTTCAATTGTACCATTAAGATGGTGTCATTATGTGGCTTGCTAATTGATAGGTTATTCAAATGAACACTATAATTTTAGACTTCTTAGAAGGATCCATACAGAGAATTTCCAAAACACAGAGAAGTGAACTGGGTGTTAGGAAGGAAAAACATTTACTGAGAATATTTCCTTAATGCATGTCACTGAAAAATCATTACATAACTGCTGTGTGCATTCCAGGACTTGGTGCAGTCTATTTTTAATACCTGGTATGAAAGAACTTCCTGCTAGTTTTTCTCTTTGAAGGCTGCTTAGATCATGTTTTCAGGCCAATATTTTTCTGCTATCCTTAAAACTCATTTTTCCTGCTAGAAAAAAAAAATAAAAATAAGAAAGTGAAACTGTATGAAATGCAAGAAGATGCTGAGCATAAAATATCATTGAGAGTAAGGTATGTTATGTGAGTGTTGCAGAACTAAACACTGTCAACTCAGGCTTCATATTAAACCTGAAAAGAAATCTGAAGGTGTTAAGCATGTGCACTTTTAACAAAAGCAAAAATAAAAAGCCAAACACTTTTATGCCAAGCAACAGCACTGGTATGAATTTTCAACTTTGTGTTTATTAAGCCAGAATATTTTTTTTAATTGAATTAGAGAAGTTTTAATTTCGTGCAATTCTGTATACAGAGTTATCACAGGCCACCGTTTTGACCATTATTTATATAATCATGATCATAAACACAAAGCACTTTGCTTAAATGCAGCCAAACTTCTCCAACTATAGGCTATGACAGATATTTCAGACTATTTTAACTGCACAGAAAGTTTACAGCATTGGTATAATTTTGCTGTTAAGATCCTAGACAAAGAAAGACTGATAGAGATGAAATGGCCAGAGGGACCACCGTTTTCACCTCCTCTGACTTCCTGCAAAACAAAGGCCACAAGACTTCCTGAATTAATTTCTTTTCAAGCTAGAACAGATCTTTTAGGCAAATGTACAGTCAAGTGACAACTAATCCACTGGATCTGCTAAAAGAATTTAAAAGTATTCATTTCACAGATAAAAAAGTAATGGTTGTACTTGCAAATTATCAGGCAGTTGGTTTTATATTACAAAGGACTTTTAAGGCTCTCTTGCTCTCAGCCATAGCAGAGAAATGGAATGATAATTTTAAATGAAAAATAGCATTCAGTGGTAATTGCTGCCATGAACCTACTCTGGAAATCCCTAGCAGGGAGGCAGCAGAGCAGCTCCTGAGCTGCTTCAGGTGTCAGTTCGGTGTACGAGGGCAAAGAGCTGGCTATGGGAGGTGGGGAGCACCTATAGGGACCATTGGGTTATGATGACCCTGGGGGCTGTAAGTAAATTGCTCCAAGGAGAGCGTGGGGATGGGGGTACCTGCTCTGCACTGCAGGTCTGGTCCATTGGCACACACAGAGACAGGGTATTTAAGAATCCCACAGCTAAGAAAATACTTGGACTTCCCTTCCTCTTGCTTTGATGTTCTCCCACCAGAAGGAATTCCTTTCTTACACTTCCCTCTGCTGTCTCCATAAAGTTTCAACTCTGCAGAATACTTTTTGATCATTTCTTTCTTCACTTCTGTAGATCGTTCAAGTTGGTTTTGTTACCAAAGAAAACGCTCCAACCCCCAGTCCCAGTGCTCCCAGTCTCAGTCCCAGCACACACCTCCTTCTCCCTCTTCATGTCAGAGCACTCTGAATCATAACCTATATTTTCAGAGGAAACATCTTCACCCAGAAATGTGAAATATGAATTCTGCTTATTTCAACAAAGTTATTATTAAAAAAAAATCATTACAGGGCACTTTAAAATTTTCCACATTTAGGCCAAAGTCATGGAACTTGCTCTGCTTAATCTTGTCCAGTGCTTCATAATAACATCTTGTTTTCAGTTGCTTGTAACTGTTTGGGCTGGTATTTTCCAAGCCAAGCATCTGCCCCAGGTTTAATTTTTGGCAGTTTCCAGCTAAACCACTGTTAAAAAAAATATTTTCCCCATATTAAAAAATAATAATCTGGTTGCTTCATTCAGAAGTGCTGGTATCCCTACTTCTCTACAGGAATTTGAAATGGAACACCGTCACTAGTCTAGTTTCATCCATGTACCTTCTGAGCAGCAACTTGGAATTTGGCAGCGCGATCGCTGTGGTTTCACAGATGTGCATCCAAATGTAACAGAGTTATAAGACTCCATAAAATCTCAGTTTGCACGTGATCAGTTAAGAATTGTTAGCTTCTGGCAGCTAAATTTTCCGAAGATCAGCCTGTCCTGCCTTTGGCTGCCGTATGGTGTGCAGGCATCATGTGCAGCTTTCTCGCAGAGCAACCGAGTATGTTCTTTGCCTGAGGCCATGGGGACCAAGCAGCGTTTCTCCCCAGTCTCTCCTCCTGCCTTCCTAAGAGGTGACCACCTGCGAGATCTTGGTACCCCTCCTGTGTGCATCACCTCCCTTTCTCCTGGTACTGCTGAGGCAGTGGGAAGAGGAAGATGCCTTTAACCAGCAGAGCACAAGAGGGATGGGGAGACGAAGGCGGCAGATGCCAGGGAGGCAACTCTTATTGACCAGTACTAGGACTTCTCCTAGGACATCATGGACAGAATTCAGTTGTGGAAGCAGTTTAACAAGCCTTCATGACTAGGAAAGAAAAACAATGAAGAGACCTGGAGTACTACTGCATCCAGCTCTGGAGCCCCCAACATAAAGACATAGACCTGTGGGAGGGAGTCCAGAGGAGGGCCATGAAGATGATCAGAGGGCCTATGAAGACAGGTTGAGGGAGTTGGGGTTGTTCAGCCTGGAGAAGAGAAGGTTTCAGAGAGGCCTTAGAGCCCCTTCCAGGACCTAAAGAGGGCCTGCAGGAAAGATGGGGAGGAATTTTTATCAGGGAGTGTAGCAATAGATCAAGTGTTAACAGTTTCAGACTAAAAGAGGAGAGAATTAGATTAGGTACCAAGGAGAAATTTTTCTCTATGAGGGTGGTGAAGCACTGGAACGGGTTGCCCACAGATTTTATGGATGCCCCGTCCCTGGAAGTGTTCAAGATCAGGTTGGATGGGGCTTTGAGCAACCTGCTCTACTGGGAGGTGTCCCTGCCCATAGAAGAGGGTTGGAACGAGATGATCTTTAAGGTCCTTTCTAACCTGAACCATTTTACAATTCTACGAGATTCTGCCAGGCAGTGGGGAAATGGTATGATATATGAGGTAAGGAGGCTAATAAGCATAATAGAGATAGAGATAAGATACCAGGGGAAATAATTAAAAAATAAAAGGATGGATATGCAGATAAAGGAAACTAGGAGATGGAAACAGAGCGTGAAGAGTGCAAGAAGTCAGGAGCCAGGGGTTGGAGGGATGGAGAGCAAAATCTGTGAGTTACCTGAAACCAGCACAAAGAGAAGGCAGGAGCCACGCAGAGAGAAAATTAGTTGAGAGCATCAAGGGAGAGGAGGAGTGTGAGTGCAGACTGAACTCTCAGAACAGGCTGATTCTTTGAGTCAGACATCAATGCAAATTGTGATTTATCTGTAATAGTATAGGAATAGGACTTGGGTATGGCTAACATCTGTAGCCACACTGTTTTTTCTTGTTAGAGAGCTTCTTTATCAAATATTCTAGATCTTTTGAGCCAGAGCACCAGAGTTAGGGTGACCGCATGTCGCTATCTGTTTACTTTTCAGGCTTCCTCTGACTTTATTAACAAAAACATTTGAAGTGCCTAATGTGCAATATGCTGCCTTTTTAACCACAGTAAAAAAATATTTCTGCAAAATAAATTTAAAAAAAAATATCTTAAGTAATTTCAAAATTGTAGGTAGGGCTGCCAGCAATGCCTCTTCCTGGCAGAGCGATGCCAGGCCCTGTGCTAAGCTCAGTGGCCTTTTGCTGGGGGTGTCTGTCATCTAAGAGGGCTTGCACCACTGCCACAGTCATTAGGCAGGCTTCATCACAGGGACGAGCAGTGCTGCCTTTGCAATTTTTTTTCTTCTACCAGCTGGAGACACGGGAAGAGAGGGGTGGAGAGGGCTGAGTGTGACGGGTGGCCACTGTGTGCCAACGGGCAGAGCAGAAATGGAGGTCACTCAAACAGGAGCCGGGGGGTGTCCTGTCCCAAGGTACTGCTAGAGTTGCAGAAACACCAGAGTTACACCCTTCCAGTGATAAAATAGGGGGAAATGGTGATACTTGCCTCTAACTTGATGATTGAGCTTGCAAGCTGGAATTTCTTAAAGATAAATGGCAAATGCTTCCCCACAAGCAGCACGTTTGGTCTGTCATGTCCTCTGTCAGCTGGGAGGCAAGCTTTGCAGAGCTCAGCTGCTTTACTTTCCGTTTGAGAATGAAAGTAGCACTGCTGTCAGAGATTAAGTTGTTGGTATGTATCAGGTGATGGGAAAAATCACTCTGAAACTACAAATGGTCTGACATACATTTATTTTTACATACTTGGGAGCTGCAAGCATCAATGTGCTGTCTGTTCATCTGTTTGACAGACTGATAGCTTAAAAACACAAATTACACTCCTAATAACAACCCCTAGGGGTAAGGCTGCTGTTGCTACTTGGTCCCTCCTCGAGATTAAGCAGAGCTCAGAGCTGATACATGGACCTATAGCTTCTGGAAGCAGCTCTCTCTTCGAATTCTGACCTACGTCCCAGCTACAAATGTGTTCAGTCTTTTCTTAATTTGTAATAGATACTTGTGTACATTACAAAACCATCTCACAATTTGGCAAATTAAGTTGTCTGTGGTTAGCTCTGGAATTGCAGAGATATTGCAGTGCAGTGCAGCATTGCATAACGAGCTCCCCCAGACTTTGCCTTACTTGAGTGAGTAACAGCAACCCTTATCTCCAGCCAGCATCAGATTCATCCCGTTTTTGAGAAAAGGATTGGTATCAAATATACGATGGGCATGTTATGCCTTGTGGCTGCAATGTTTTTTCAATTAACTTCTCTGAATATACCACAATGAAAAGTGTCAGCTTTTTGCCTCAGAGGCCTATAATTAGATTAAATGAATACAGTTAATTATCTGCTATCTTCTTTACACAAAACAATATGTTTCTATAAATTAAAACGCTCGTACAGGAAGGAAATTGTTGTTCACTCCAATATGTGCATATAGTGCTGGGTACTGTGAATGTATCAGTGTAGCACAGCTTTTTTGTCTGCAGCCCTTATTTTACAGGAGCTAAACCAAATTACACCTTGAAAAATCCACAAACATCACACTATTTGGAGCATACATGTTGGTGATATTATTAAAAGTTGCAAGTGCTCAGAAAACAAATCTACTCTTCTCTTTAGCAGATGTTCTCTATAAAATTCCCTCAGAGAGCTTAAATACAGCTTTGTTTGTGTACCTACAGTCACACCCTCGAGGACTATGGTATGTCCAGATACAAAGCTGTTTTTTTTTCTAGCAGAGTGTGCTTCTCCTGTCAGAGTATTTAAAGAAAAATCCCATTCTTTAAGAAGTATTTGCGATGAACAGCTCGGTTGCCAGGCCTGCTGGTGTAGACTGCAAATCTTCTAGGTAGTGTAGACTGAAAATCTTCTCTGCCTGTTCTCCAGGTTACTAAATCTAAGCAAAAGTTCAGGACTGATCAATATGCTCCTATCCTGGCATCCATCCCTGATCTAGAAGCGCAGATGTTCGAATGGGGGGACATCACCTCAGTGGTTCTGAATCTGAAGCAGAAAGCACTCTTTTTGATTCGACAAAGTACATCCAAATGCCCTTACTTCCATCAGAATAGGTGTTAATAACTTAAGGCCTAAATATTGGGATCCTCCCTCCTGCACCAGAAAATTGCAATTAACTTTAGCAGAAGCCCTTCCTCCAGCCTGCAGTATCCTCTGCATGTAAATGCACTGTGTGCCCAGGATTGGTCCTGGGTTTCCTTAGGGTCAAACCCTGAAAAGCTTTTTGAATACTTGGTGTTCCTACGGGACATGGCACTGTGCTGTGTGAGTATCTTTTCCTCTAAAGGTTCATTAGCTCCCTGTATCAAAGCGTTCATTAAAATATCCTTGTGTTGATAATAATCTCAATACTGAGGAGTGAAGAGGGCTGTGTTGCCATATAAATGTTTCCTGCTCTCAGGGTGTAACAGGAGAAGAGAAAGACCATCTTGATAGGCACTATCTGCTGAAGGAAAACTTCCACCAGGAGCTGTGAATTGGCTTTAACCTTTTAGTGGCTGAACTGTGAAGCAAAATGTTTCATGCCTCCTACACAGAATGAATCTTTTTGCTTAAAATACTGATAAATACCAGTGGCTCTCCTAATTACTTCTACAAATATCAAAAAGCAGTTACAGAGGAACAAAGAAATGCAACTGGAAACATGGTTCAGTGGTCTTGTACTTCCCTGAAAAGCTGATTATACTTTTGGCTGATTCAGTTTCTTTCAGAGGGAATTTACCCTTTTTGGCAGTTTGAGTTTCAGCAGCGCTGATTGGACTAACGGCAGAAAATGCATCCTGGGTTGAGGAAATTAACTCAGGGTCCTGCGTGGGTCAAAGTGAGTTTTGCCAGCGAGCTCTAGATTTTCTCTTTTAGCCCCTCGGTGTCCTTTGTTTTCTAGGATTCAGGAGCCATTTTACTGCTAGTTTAAAATCAGAGACATCTCCCTTATGCTTTTGCAGGTGCCTTGCCCAATTCCCTGCTTTCCCCGTATGATTTATCTTTTAGGATAAGCACTAATGAAAGGTCAAGGTTATTCTAAAGAATCCAACATACGAGTTCTCTTCCTCATAGTTCCTGAAGATTAACTTTGCACGGTTATAGCTGATGCCGTACTGAAAGGTAATCCAAACATTGTGGGAAATGGTACAAAATGACAAGGAGTAACCTTTAGCACTGGAAAACGTCCCTGGTGACTTGTATTTAGTGCTTCTTCAAAATGCAAGGAGCCATCTTACCACTCAGTGCCATGGCAGAAGTTAATTTATTACTCTTTTTTTCCTTGTGGGGCTCTGTAAATGAGGTCTGCAAGAGCACGGCTTGGCACATCTGGCTCTCAGAAATGTGCCATGTAGCTTACATCCGAAGAAAATTTCCTCGCCTCTGTGACACAGAAACCAAGCAGCGTGGAATTTTTTTTTTCCACCTCCCTCCCTCCCTCTTTCGCCTGTCTGTAATTTTCAAATGTAGCAAAAGGTCATAAAAAGAGCTCTTGCTGGGAGATACACCTTGTTTCCTTTTTTTTTTTTTT
This sequence comes from Nycticryphes semicollaris, assembly GCA_013400055.1. Lineage (NCBI taxonomy): Eukaryota > Metazoa > Chordata > Aves > Charadriiformes > Rostratulidae > Nycticryphes > Nycticryphes semicollaris. The sequence continues at coordinate 363,496 of VXBJ01003174.1, read as the reverse complement.
TTAATTTTTTTTTTTCCCAAGGAAACCCGGAGACAAACCTGCCTCTTTATGTCTACTGGGAAAAGATGCTTCTGCATCCCTGAAATCTAGGGGTGGGGAAGGAAAGCCCCGAGCTGCAGCGGGCACCAGCTACAAATATGTGNCGCTGCGCGGACCGGCGGCGGCCGCCCCCGGGGCTCCGGCGGCGGGGGGCCGGGGTGAGGTGGCGGCGGAGCCCGGCGGAGGAAACTAAATAAATAAAATCAGACTGTTATTTAAGGCGCGTAAATTTAAAAATATTTGGACAGGAAGAGAAAGGGGAGAGGAGCGGCAGGAGAGAACTAACGGTTTCGGAGCCGGGCCCCCCCCGCGCCCGCCGGCCCCGCTCCCGGCCGCGTTCCCCGGGGGCCGCCCGCCCTGCCCCGCCCCTCCGCCGGCCCCGCCCCTCTCTCC
>VXBJ01003174.1:326181-349554 GCA_013400055.1 Nycticryphes semicollaris | reverse complement strand
GGCTTCGCTTGACAGGAGGGTGGTCACGTGCCGGCCGCAAAGCGCCTCTTTGCGACCTCAATGACAGGCAAAATGTGCGACAGGCGCTGTGGAGGCAGGGAGGGAGCGGCGCTGCCTCCTCCTCCTTCTCCTCCGCCTCCCCGGGCCAGCAGCTGAGGCAGCGTTGCCCGCTCCCGGCCCCGGCCCGCTTCCGGGCCCCCTGCCCGCCTCTCTCTTCTCTTCTCCCCTCCTCTCCTCTCCTCGGCCGCGCCGCCGCGTCCCGGCCGCCGCCGAGCTGCCAGGAGGGGCAGCCCCCCGGGAGGCGCCGCGGGAGCTTGAGAGGAACCCGGCGCCTCGATGAGCTCCTAAGCTCCCACCCTGCCCTGTCCTCGCCGGCAGCAGCTCCAGGTGCGCGGGGTCAGAGCGGAGCCGGGGACGCAGCTGGCTGCAATGGCGTCCAACATGGACCGAGAAATGATATTGGCTGATTTCCAGGTAAATTTCAAGCCGCCGCCGCCACACAACCGTGGCCTCTCTCGCTGCTTTTCTCTTTCTCCTCCTTGCTGTGCTGCTTGTTCTTTGTGGGAAGGTCCAGGGCGGTGGGTGTGAAACCCACCCTCCAAAGCCTGTGCTCTTTCTTTCTTTTTCTATTTTTTTTTTTTAATTTTCTTTTTTTGTTCAGGCATGGAGAACGTGTGCCCTCTTCTCTCAAGGTGTGTGAACAAAATGTCTCCTTTAACTTAGAGAATTTCAGTTTTTAATAACAAGCTTTTTCATCCACTTTGCTTGTTCCAACCCTCTACAACCACCCAGGCCCTGGGACAGCTGTGTGCCAGCTCACTTGGAAGAGACAAATGCCAGGGAGGATACAAAACTCATCACTCCTCATGATTTGTCACAGTGTTTGTAATGAATCACTTACTGGTACCACAGATTAACGCTGAACAGAGGTGTTTCCATTGTAATATCAACACTAACTTCGTGGTTGCCTCAGCCTATGACTGTTGTAATGACGGCAAAACTCTTCCCACCCTGTTCCAAACAACAACATGTTTGTGTAGAAAGGAAGAATATGTCTTTAAAAGTTGTTTGTTATCTTCCCTCCTCCCTACAAAAGGGCTATAACTTAACTTCAGACTTTTAAATTTTATTCCCAGAATAAAGCCTTTGTCTAAATAAAAGTGATGTGTTCAGGAGCCTGGTTAATCTTTCCTCTATATTGTTTCTTCGTATTGCTTGCTTTTATAATTTTTTTTATAAGAATAAGTAAATAAGTAGAAGACACCTGCGTTTGAAATAGTGGAGAGAGCAAAAAGCAGCTTGGAAGGGTATCCGATTATATTTGAATGAATCTTTTTAATGTTTGCTGTTTGATCAATTTTTTTTTTTGTTTGTGTTTTTTTTTTTTTTAAGCTTTGTCCCTTTTCAGAAGTTATTCTTACGTGGACAGGCTCCAGGACGTAGCTGGAATTGAGTTGTAAACCTGCTGTCTATATGTTCAGACTTCTTAAAAGACTGTTTCTCGGCTGTTAGCAGTGAAACTATTTAATTTAGTTAAAAAAAAAAAAGTAGTCTAATCACTCTGCATGTGTGTTTAACGAGAAAGTTTCTTCAGAATTACAGGTAGGGTGACTGTAGTGTACATGATGTAATTCCTCCTTTGCACAAGGTATCCAGTGTCTCACTGATGTAACTTGTGTGGAGTTCCCAAGTGATAACAGGGAAGTGTTTTCCCATTTTGTACACAAGTATCTTACACCCATGTGTATTAAAATGTTTAACAAACTTTTCTATAACGAACCTTCATTTTGTTGTGCTTGGAGATAATTTGGTGTGTGTAAGGAGTGACATCTTAATTTAAGGCTGGAGTTTCATAAAGGAGTTCTTCCAGTAACAATACACTGGGTTAAAAAGAAACTGGGACCCCAATTCTGCATTCATACTAGTGGGAGGTAGGCTCTTATGGAATCTTACAGTATTAGCTAAAACAGGTTTACATTTAGGAATCCCAGATGATGATTTAGTTAGTGGCTGGTAAATGTAAGATTTGATTATTTATTTATTAAATAAAGTTTTTAGTCTGTATCCACTTTGCAGGTTTTTAGCGTCAATGCTATTTTGTCGTTCTCCAGTATTTCACATCTTGGCTTTTGAAACCACTTAATAAAGGTGTAAAAGCAACTGCAGTGTTTGGTACCCTGAAGACAAGTAAGTATTACTGCAAACTTGCAGATGGGCAGTGGAGTCATAGAAACCAGTTGTGGATCAAGGATGATGCCTTATCGGAACCTAGGAAATAGTTTATCATCTAACAATGCTTATATAAACAAAACCCTAAAGCTTTTCCTCTTGTGTTTCAGCAGACAGCTCCATTTTTGTGTTTCATCCTTTTTTTAAATAATCTGAAGCTTCTACCTGATTCTGAAACACTGAACAGTCAATTGTCATGCTGTTAAAGCTTCAGATAGCAAAGGAAAATGTCAGTCATTATTAGGCCTCGTACCTTTAGGCCGTTACAAAATGGTAAAGGATTTGGGTTATTTTAAATACTTGATGGAATTTACAACTCATTCACTAAGAATTAAAAATGAAAAATAAAACACTATGTGCAAAGTAATTCTGTGTGATTTTTCCCTTCCATATTTTCTGTACCTTTTAATTAATAAATATGTTTCTCGGAGTTCTCCTGCCATCTTCTGTATTTGTGTGAGGTATCTTGTTGAAGAATGTTGTGCGCACTGGAAATTTGAGAAGAAGTTCCTTGTAGTTTTGTTCAGTTAATCTTTGCTGAATTAAATTGGGAGGGAAATGTCCATTGCCATTTCACACTCATCTTTCCTATGTTACTTTTAGGAGGGATAGAGCAGTGGTCGTTGGAACTTTTGAAACTTGAAAGGGTTTTCCCGCCACATAAGAAATTTTTCAGGGAAGTCATGATTATGCTGATATTTAGTACATTCGTCAAGTTTTCATGGAATTATTTTGTATCTTTCAAAGCTATTGGGGATTCTGCTATTGCTTTCAACTAGAGCAGGATCTGGTATTGCATTTGGTTTTTCCTTTTAGCTCTTGTTGTCGTAACAGGTTACTTCTGTGTTTTGAGGTGCTAAAGAGAAATACTTTAAAAAATATTTTGTATATATCCATACGTATACATACAAACATTGATTTTATACAATATTTTAACCATGGCGTGCAGTAAGTGATCTACCAAAGTATTTTTTTTTCTTAATGTCTCAAAACAATCTAAGCCTGTTCTGCGTGGTTTATAATTATTTTCTTTCCCTCTCCTTTTTTAATGAGGCTACTGTATGCTACCGAGGGAGTACAAAGTACGTATTCATGCATGTGGGCTGTGTAAGCAACCTGTCTAACTTTCCCTTCTTAGGTCCTTGCTTAGGAAAGATTATGCAGAAGCTTGGCTTTATACATGAGTAGTGGGGTTGTTTTCAGTGGGAATAGCTAGAAGTAGCAGAGTTATGCGCACAAAAAAGTTTTAGCTGTTTTACTAAATGCAATTCAGAATTTCTCCACAAAGTGTCATTGGCATATAGGAAAAACCCTAACAACTTGTGTTTGTAACATATATTCTTTAAAAAGGTACCTATGTGTGAATTGGTAAAAGAGTGATGATACCTCACCTACTGGGGGAAATGAGGGTGTATAACTTCTACCAATTGTTGTTAATGTCTCTGTTGTTCTTTTGTCTGCTGTGGCTGTGTTTAACTGCAAAATGTTTTTCCATCTCCAGTGGGATACCCAGGTCCTCACACGACACAAATATATTCATGATCATGATATACATACAGTTTGGGGCTTGAAAAGAATTGCTCTCACAGTGTATTGGTCTGCTTTTCATGATAAAGAAAACATTTTCTCTTTGAGTTGCAAACTTTAGTTGCGCTGAACTTAGTTAAATAGGTGTAGTTAAAACTGTTCAGGAATGAAAAGTCTCTGAGTATTGGCAGGAGTGTCAGGTGTCAACATTTTTTGTATGCTGGCACCTTTACTTTTGTTTTTACAGTTTCACTTGGGGCGGTGACTAGAATTAGCAAGAACATCTTTTTGTCATTATGAGTTACGTCCACTTGTAGGCCCCGCTTCATTCATGCTATGTGATCGTCCTTGCAACAATTCTAGATGTAGAGAGGGCCTGAGGGTTGGAGTATTGGCAACTCACAGTTGCCAGCCCCTGAGGGGCCATGTATTACAGGAATATCTAGCACATGGAGCTTCAGAAGGAAATTTTTCATAGAATGCTCACTTTTCATTGACTAAATAAACAGCTCCAGATTTGATCTGGGTGGGAAGACTTCAGAATGGAGTGGCAAAACTCAAAAATCCTTGCTTTCATTGAAACAACAGATATCTAATAGATTTCTTTTTCCTTCTGTCTTCCATCTGTGTTCATTGTGAAACACAGTTATGTGAGGGTTTTTTTACTTTTTACTATTTTTTTTTTTAAATGAATGGTAGACTGTTTTGGTGTGATTCACACACATGTATATAAAAATATCTTTCTTTCAAACTTCGCCTTTGTGTCAAATCACAAAAACAGAGGTTTGTGGGAGGAGCAAGGGGGAAATTGGGAAGGAAGAACCTCATTGCCATCAGTTACAGAAAAGGTGAGAAAGCATGCTAGATAATCATGTTTTTGGTTATAAAACTGACCATGACACCCTGACACCCATGCAGCAGCTTATTATTTCTTTATTTTTTTTTTTATTTTAACTAAAACTACTTGTTTCTTTCTGGAATGGCTGAACTTAAAGAAACACAATGCTGTTAATTATCTGACAAGATGTATTTAAAAATTTTTTTTTTTATTGTAAAAAATCTGCCTCCTTCAGCCCTGTACAAGATTATCTCTGTTAAGTGCACTGTTTTCACTAACACCCTACGTGCAGAATTTATATGTGTATTAATTTTTTTTTGGTGGGGTGGGGAGCTAAGGGAGCTTTGCTTTCTTCTGTGTGTATCAGCATGATGGCTTGGGTTTTCTGTCACTTTGAAGTTATTGCCAGTATGAAAATTTGATGGGTGAAGGAGGTAGGCAGATGCAGGAATAGTTTTGAGTCAGTAGCCTTGATTCTTGCCCAGGACTGTGACTTATGATGGAGGCTGGAAAGAGTCTTTCAGCCATTTTCAGTAAGGGTTTTGAACCATCCACTAAAGGGTTTTGAACAAATAGCAAAGTTGATACCTTTAGCATTGATTTCTGAAAGAAATTGTGTTGCTTTGTCATTAAGGCATTGGAGCAGAAAGGGCTGTTCTTCATTTCTGTGCAGACTTTCTGTGAAGTGTTTGGCAGCTCAGTCAGAACGTGGTCCTCAGCAAAAGATAGGTGCTGAAGAAACTTCCAGTCAAAGCTTAAATCTTTGGAAAGTGCTCTCCAACTTAGGTTTAAAGTTCTTGGAGGCCTATGTTTTCATGAGACAGTCTTTCTCGGTGCCTAAATATCTGGTTTTATATGTGTTCAGATCTGTCTGAACCTAAACCCTCAGTCTTGCTCATACAAACCCATTCTTTTGTGTTGCCTCTCTGTAGGATATAATGCAGTGGGTGCTCCCAGAGCATGCCAGCTGGGCTGAGCCCTGCAGCTCTCTCTGCAGTAGTTGGAAGGAAATCCAGTACTCTGCAGATGAGAAATCAGGGCTTGAGAGAGACAAGTTGGTTTCTTCATCTTCTCATGCAGCGTATCGTTAGGTATCGGGCTCTGCTAAGTTTCTAATTGTTAGGCACCAAGATGCTCAGCGCCGCTTCACCTGACCTTTTATGTGGATATAGGTTACTATATGCTTAGGTACATTTTGATATAGTTAACAGGGCTGTTTCTCAAAGTAATAAAAGAGGACCTTACTACACCATAGGATGTTGAAGTTCATACATATAATGCCCCTTAATTTACATTTTTATTAGAATTCCTCTTAATCCTTGTTGCTTTTTGTCACATCTTATAGTTTTGTGCGTTGCACAGTCAGTAACAGCACTGGAACTGGCATTTGGAGCTCTTGGTTTGCAACACAATTGGTTTTGTTTGCTGTAAACAGCCTTGGAGGCAAGAGACATGATAAATGCATACTGCATGCTTAATTGTGCTTTAGTTCGGTTATTTTGATTGTCGTTGTCTGCTACCAAGACTGTTGCTTATATTATTTTGTTCTTCGTGTGTTTCTGAAGAATCAACAGTTTAATTTCTTTAGAAACCTTTTAGACTCACCTGTAGTCCCAAAGCTCATGTTCCTTAGGACAAAGCTAGTTTGATTTACTAGTACCTTTCTGGTCTTTAAACTGGATGTGAAGTGGATTCCAGAGTCACAAATAAGAAACTGGAGTAAGAGTGGTGTCTGTTTAGCAACCTGAGAACTTGGATATTTCCCCTGAGAACTCTTCAAGGAAAAGCCAGCTAATCTCTCTTCTATGAGGACAAATAGTTAGAAATACTGTTGGACATTTATAGAGGAGAAACAGGACACTGTAATTTGTGTGTATTACAGCCCTGCTGTAAGAACCTAAATAATTTACCTCTGGAGCACAGATTCATCTTCAGAAAGCGTTTTATGCTGTTCTTTTCATTCAGTTACCTTGAAAAGACTCTTTACATCGTAGTAATCATGTCACCATTTCCATCAGCCCATTCATGTAGGTATTTGGGTTAGTAGGTCACTGAAACAGATTGAGAGGTGGTAGCTGTAGGAGCCTTTTTCAAATGCCATGACAACTAATACTAATTATAATATAGAAACTATTAATTATAGGTACTCCTAGAGGCTAGGAATGTGCTTTCAATGAAAAGTAATGTGAAAATTATTTGGCACATTGGAAATAAAATGGCTAATACCTCTTGGTAAGCAAAGATAATTTACAGTAAACACACTTACTGAGTTCATATTTCTATGTGGAAGGAGAGGATGAGGATTTGAGCGAGTTGCAACATGTCTGGAGAGGTCCTGAGAGGCTCCCATCTCAAGAATATTACACTGGTGCTGGAAAGTCTGAAAGGGTAGAATTTCCCCCTCTATTAAGCACTTCTGGTCCAGTCGCAAGCTTAGTTTTCATGCATTTCCCCACTAGAAGCAAGAGTTAATGACTTATTGAAGGCATATATTTTATATGATTTCATATATTTCTAGTCAGTGGATAAATGTGCGCATTTGTGGGGCAGCCATTAGATGAGTCCTTTCTTTCAACTACTGTAAGAACTGAAAAGCCTGGGGAAGTACCTAACATTTTACTCGTCCCTCATCATTTGGATGAAAGGAAGTGACATGCTTACTGGCTGGACTGATACCTACTAATTATGCCCATTTTTAGAGTTGACTATAGAATGTGCAATTGCAAGACCAAACTGCTCAAAGAGGAAGCCAAAGCCCTAATGTATGCATTACATGTTGTTTGGTCTATCAAAGTAGTCATCTACTGGTCCTCTACGTTCAACTGGTTGAGCAGGTCTTTGTTCTGCAGGAGTAGTTATGCTTTCAAAAGATAATTCATTAAAGCTGAAGTCCTTAAGAGATGTTTTGAAACTAGAACAGAGTACGTTAGCCCTTGAGTTATTTTATATAGGTTTCGTATTTTACCTATTGCAGGAAACAATTTGTAAAGACAAGAACTCTGAAAATGAGTCACTTCTATTTTTTTTTTTTTTTTTTAAAGGTCAGGTTGTTTTTGTGAGCAAATAGCAAAGGTGCCGTATCAGCTCAGATCGAAGATCCAGCTGGCCTAATGTCTCAGCTGCGGCAGTGACTGGTCCTTAGGAAAGAGCCAAAAGAAACAGGATTTGAATGGATTTGCCTCATCCTAGTTTCTGGAAGTCAGTGCATTAGGAGCTTGATAATGGGGTTTGTTAGAAGACTTTGGAAAAAAAAAACTCTGTGTCAGCTTGAGTTAGTCTTGTGTTCTTCAGGGCCATCTGAGTAGTTTTGTGATATGGGAGTTTGGTCTATAGAAGCTCTTTTCACTTTTCCTCAGTATGTCATATATATTAATGTATAAACTAATTTTGTTCTATATACTTTATTGGAATTTCTGCTATTTTTTATGGTAGAGAAGTCAGATTTGTCTGAAGTATAGAAATCTTAGGGCCTTCTGGTTTGCATCCCAATGAAATTCAGCAGAAAGCTAGTGTCAGCACTGTGGGAATGTGAGGTTTAAAGATTTAAAGAGCTGTCTGTGTTTAAAAAAACAAAAAAAAAACCCCAAACCAAACAAAAAAAAAATCCCAACACCTACCCCCCCAAACAAACAAAACCCCCTCAACCCCAAAAACCACAAACAAACAAAGAAACATTTCCTATTTATGTTCCTTTAAAATTTTGAGAACTATCATTTGTTCCTGGTGACTTGTTCTTTATGTCTCTGCTGACACTTTAGGATGAGAGAGCTCTCTGTAAAGGGCAGCTTGGTTGTAGGATGGGCCCTAAGTTCCTCTGTAGTGAATATGAGTGCACAGAATTAATTTAGCTTTTATGATGTGCCCTTACCTTATATGACTACTTTAGTATCTTCTTCCTTTGGTCCCATTGACCCTCTGGCAGGCTCCCTTGTCCTGATGCTTTTAAAAGCTTATATAATTTTTATGTCCTCAGAGAAATGGGGTTTGGTTTTTTTTTTTTTTTTTTTTTTTTTCAGTCCTTGTTGACCTGCATTATGGTATGACTCGTGCTGTGATTTGAGTGTTCTTCTGTTTCCCTATTTTGAGTTTCATTTCCAGGTTTTGAAGAATATGTCCATTCCCTGTGGTCCTGTTCTTTATCAAAAAAAAAAAAAATACCAGTGTCTGTGGAACGTTGAGAAAAATATTTTTTTTGCATAGATTAGTACTCGTCCTTTGTGTGCTTATTGAGAAAGTGGCTTTTATTTATTCTTTCATTGTTTTTAAGGTTCTACTCCTCTTGGGACAATAAGGAGAAAGGAAATGACTGCAAATACTCAGTAAGGACAAGTGTTTGTCTGACACCTGCAATTCTTACCTATTTTCCATCAGTTTTTCCACTAATCTGATAATGTGTAAGATGCTGTAAGAGCAAAGTGACTGTGATCTTAAGGTTTCACCTTCACGGAGATACAAGTATTAAACAAGTCCAGAAACTTTGGGATAATCCTAACTAAAGCTTTTTTTAGTTGTTGGCTAAAGGCTGTCTTCAGTCCTCAGGAAAGACAAATGGATGTAGTAGTCCAGAGTACTAGTTAATGGGTATTGACTTTTGGTTTGGTTTTTAATTCATTTTGAGCACTGCTCTTTATACGTAGTGCGTGTGGCTTAAACGCTACAGTGTTTACTACGTGGGGCTTGGGAAACTAGAATTCATGACTTGGCTCAGCTCATGGACTTCCTAGGGATGGGTCTTCATGGTATTCTGGAGGCCGAATTTGCTCCAGTCTTAAGAGCGTTCAAAGTCTGCTGGAAACCATTTGGAAGTGGTTAGCGTGGTGCCAAGTTAGCTAGTTCTGCTAAGAAGTGGTTAGAGCTTCACGCTACCAGTTTAGACTTTGTACCCTGTGGGCTTTGTTCAGAAGGCTTGTAGTCATCTCAGGGCAAAGTTCACTCTTTCACTCTTGTCTTCTTGGTAACTAACTGGCAGAAATGTCTTCTGTGACCTTTAGAAATCTGTTCCCCACCCCACCCCCTTCTTCCTTTAGAAATGGACTAATGCTCTCTTACTTTACTTTTTGCTTAAGGTGGTGCTCCAATAGAATGATGAAGTTTGTAAATAGTTGGGGGTCAGATTCTGAAATGCATTGGGCAAACCTTTAGCTTGGTGTATCTGCCTAGACCCTTCCTCAACTGCTGATATTGGTAAGCGTGTTAGCTTGTTTGTGAAGTGAACAGCTGGTGAATCTGCTTAATTTTTACCATGTGGTCTTCTGAGTTATGTAAAAAGAGAGAAGCATTCTTATCTCTTCATGTAGATGCGTGCAGTAGGTGACCTTTCAGTTTGCATCTTGGTCGATACGCCTGGATGTGTTTTTTCGAATGTTTGTCTGAAACAGAAAGAAGTAAAAGTTAATTTAATAACCACGGATGACTCATAATAAGAACAGTCTCATTGCATCAATAGAGTTGTTGCAAGGTTAGAATAATAGGGGATGCCACGGAGGGGTGACTATGTGGCTGGTGTTGCAGTCCATGGAGGTGGTCCTGAGGCTGGTGGGACTCTGGGATGAGAAGAACCAAGGTACCAAAGAAAAATAATCTCAGTTGTGAGTGTCTGAATGTGCTGAGTGTTTTGATAGCCCAGAGGGGAGTTACACAAGGATCCTAAGCTAAAGCCTTTACTTGCTTAGCTGAGCATATTGGTTAGTTAAACCAAAGTTATTACCTGGTTTTGGGGAAGAAGTATTATTTTGAAGTAATTATCATTGCAACAGTGTATATGTGAATTTTCAAGAAAAATTTCTCACTTGCCAATATGTCATAAGTGAATTAGTGTCCTAAAGCTTTCTGAGTTTGAGTAGACTTCTAGCAGACACGATGTGGCTGCTTCATAGACTTTTATTATCTTCAACTACTGAGCCTTTCTCCTCATAAGAGATGGGCAAAGGAACCGCCATACTGTGTTTCACTCTGGAAACAGGAAACTTGGGATTGGGTTGTTTAAAAATCCTACATCCAGAAACCTGATTTTTCTTAGGAATACTTAGAAAAGGGAATTGTGGATTCTTCTAGTATAAGTAGCAAAATAGTGGACTGCAGTGGTGTGCTGAGAGACTGAGGGAAGCTGTTCTTCGCTGCTACTCGGTACTGCTGAGATCACTGTGTGTCCCGTATTGGTCCTTCCATTGACCAAGTGGGGCAAGTCCAGTGGAGGGCTGCCTTGGTGGGGAGGAGGCTGGAATGTGTTCTGTGAAAGGTGAGGTTGAGGGAGCTGGGTTTGTGGAGCCTGGAAGAGAAGGTTAAGAGGAGATCTCCTTGCTGGCTCAGCTATACAGTGGGTGGTAACAGAACACGTCAAATCAAATTTCTCTTGGAGTTGCACAGTCCAAGGATGAGAGGCAGTTGACACAGGTTACAGCAAGGAGAACTATAATTCAATATAAGGAATATTTTTTTTTTTCCCAGCGAAGGTGCTGAAGCACTGGAACAGGCTGCCCGGAGAGTCTGTAGACCCTCAGTCTTTGGAGATGTGCAAAACCTGATGGGAAGCTGAAGTCTGTCTGTGAACAGATCTGTTTGATTGTAATCGAAGAGGTGTATAAAACAGCAAACTAAATTTGGTTATATTGGATGCTAAGTGTGCAGGGAGATAAGCAATATCCTTTGCTATATCAGAACAGCTGTGAGGGTTTTTTTGTTTGTTTGTTTGGGTTTTTTTTTTTGGGGGTGTGTGTGTGTGTGTTTTGTTTTATTAAGTTGCTGTGCTGGAAAATTCATCCACCCTTTGGAGCAGGTACTTCAAAAGCATTTTCCATGCTCCTAGTCTCTCTTACCTTTTGAAGAGTAAGTCACCAAAGAGATAGTGAAGTGATTTTGACAATTTGGCAGCGTTTTGATTTTTATTTAAAACCTCATATATCTTTATGGGATAGAGTTAGCTCTAGTTGCATTGCTGTCTCTAGTGAAAAAAATTTATTGGGTACTTTCAAGAGTAAGGATTTCCTTGCAGTTGTGGTGGATGGAGATGCATTAATGCTAGCTTCTTGAGGTTTTGTAGGAGATCCCAAAGGGTGCAAACTTTTTTTCCTTGGTGATCTCACCTCTTGAGTCTTGTGGTGCCTTAACCTAGTTGTTTCTTTGGGCGTTGTAGTTGTGTGCAAATATTAAAAAGATGGACTGAGCTACAGTTGCAACAAATTGCTGATGGCAGAAAACTCTTTTTCATCCAACGCAGGAGAGTCTGCATCAGCTGTTTCAACGTCCGAGGACTAGGCATCGGATTGAATCACAGAAGCTTAGTCTTATTCTGAGACAGATGGATGTGATGCTAGCGAGAGAGGAAAAAGCCTGTAGTTGACAACTGGTGTGACTCTTCCCTGGAGATCAGTTGTCTGAATTTGTTGCTGTTCTGGGTACTTGGAGCTACGGCTCTGGTTTGATCCCTCCTGTTTAATGGACTGAGCATGGTACCTGTATTTGCATCTGCCTTAAATTCCTGCAGGAGGCTGCAGCTGAGGATGTTAACCGCAGAGTGTGTGTGGAAATTAGTTAGGCACAAAGCAAGTTTCTTTTTTTGTTTTTTTTTTCTTCATTTTTTTTTCCAGCTGACTTTTACAGGAGAGAGTGGTGCATGGTGTAACTCACAGCTGTCTGACTGGCTGATTCTAATGGGCCTGAACCTGTTGTGCAAAATGTTGTAGGCTCAAGCCTAGTTTAGGTTAGCTTAGAGGTGCTCCCTGTCTGGAGAAAATACAGCTACTGCGGGTAGTCAAAGGAAAGATACAATTCCTCAACAAAAATATTGAGAGAGGGAGACTTCTAAGTCCTCCATATCCAGCTACTGGCTGTTGGGGTGAACGTGGTCTCCTGGATGCTTTTGGCTGCCGCATTCTCTCAGTGAGGAGAGTGGTGCCGCAGGTGAGAGAGCTCCTGCCTTGCTGCCAAATGCCATTTGCTCCCAGCTTCTGTGCAACAACTGCCACCCGCTCCCCGTGGAGGCCACAGTAGCCCGACTTCTGTCTGTGAGTCAGCACCAGCTGTTTGTTGCTTTCCCGGCTTTTGCAGGAGGAACAGCCCAGCTCTCTGTGTTGGGAGCAGCAGTTGTCCCTTCCAGCTTCCCCGCGTAACAACTGCCTGGATCTCTGCAGCAGGTGCCGGAGGAGGGTTTTCCACAGCAGCTGCTGCCAGATGGGGAAGTCAGCTGCTTTCCCGTGATGTGGAGGTGGGCAGAAGCCTGTACTGTTGAAGTGTGTGTGTGTGGGAGGGTCACAGAGGGTCCCAAAACCCAGATCCAGCTGTTACGGCTGCTGGGGTCAGACCACCCTGCAAGGGATTTAGAAGAGTGAGTCTCTCATCCTGTGTTATAGTTTTCTGGAAGCGCCTCCTATGTTTGCCTCGGATGCCTTGGAGTCTCTCTACCCTCTGACTTTTCTCCTACTGAATTGTTTTTTTCCCTGGATAATTTGCTTCTTTTATGTAATGGCGATTAAGGTTACTGTGCCAGTTATATAGGACCCCTAATGGGTTAGCTGTGAATCCTTCCAAGGGTAAGCTCTACATCACTAGGGTGATAGTTAATGTGTGAAGATACCTGGAAAAAAAAATCTGGAGAAGTGCTCTGAAATTTCATTGTATGCAAATATAAATCTGCCTGGTGGAAACACTTCCCTGACCTGGAAAAGCAGGATGCTGAGAAAATTGTTTTAACATTCAATACTTTTATGTTCGGAATCTGATTCTATGCATTCAGTTTTCTAATCTTTGCATTCATTTTCCTCTTGTGTGGTCTGAAATAAAGAAGAGTCTGCACTGTCTCTTGAGCTGCTGTGAAGGGCAAAAATGCTATCCTAGGTTCAGAGGAAACGCAGAGAGGAGGAGAAGGAACTTGTTCCACCTTTTCTTCCCCTTCATCATTCAAAAAAAATTCTTTGGTTTCTTTGTGAGGTGTAAAACGTTTACAAATCAGTGAGCCTTGAGGGTTTTACTTTTGCTGTCGTGGTTTGTTTCTTTCAGTTTGATGACTTGAAGGATGTGCTGGTTGTTGATTGAATCAAGAGTTAGCAGCATTCTGTCTAAAATATTTAATGCCTTTTTTTAAGTAGGTCTGTCATGAAAATAAAGCTGCATAAAATCTGTGAATCAAAAAAAAAATACTCTCCTCAACTAGTATTGCTGTACTTGGTTAGTAATGAAGATGTGTTTTTGCGTCTTTGGAGCTCATCTACTTTGCTATATCTTGGATATTTTGAAGGGTTTTTTTCCCCCTCTGTTTCTGTGCAAATTTGATGACTTTTTTTTTTTTTTTCCTATTCAGTTTCTTTCTTTGTTTCTTGCTTGGGTAGAAAGAATGGCATAAAAATGGGCAAAAAAATCTTTGTCTTGTAAATAAGTAAACCTTGTGACTTTTAGTCTGTCTTCCTAGATAAGTAAGGCATATAGCTCTATAGTGCTCTGGTGTCCCCTGGACTCATATCAATTAAATTCTTCCAAATTTCATGAACATACAGCCATGTACCATGGAAAAAAGTCCATCAAAAGAAGCCCTTATAAATATTCCTGCCACAGGAAAACCTTAAATCAGCCCTTGCAATTAGGGATGAGAGACAAACCCACAAGGAGCCAGACTTTAAGTTTGTTGCTCACAGAACCTGCTGGTTTCCTGTGTGTTTGCCCGCAGAAATTGAAGGCAGGAGCAGGACAAGTTGTTCTGGCACTAATCTGCTGCTCCAGGAGTCCTTGGCATCACATTATACTTGCCAGTGAGGGACTACCTGTCTCATGTGCTTAATTTCTTAGGGAAAATTTAAAGACGTGCAAAGAGGATGCTTTTCTTGACTTTATTTTGCAGGATGCCACAGTTGAAAGGAAGCAAACTTTAATGATTTTTTTTTTTGTTTTTTGTCTCACTGATGCACTGTGACTCAGGGCAGGGATTTGTATGTGGTGGTGTGTAGTGTCTGAATGTAGAATATTATTCTGAAAAATCTTAGTTTGCTGCAACTGTGATGTTAACAGGGCATTGAGGAAGATCTTAGAATGGCTGTTTTGTGGTTACATTGATCAGTAGTACTCATCTGTTCATTGTTGCCATTCAGAAGTGTTTGTTTTCTGTTTACTGGCAACTAGCAAAACCAGCCCATCTGGAAAGTGAGATCTTAATTTGAGAACTCCCCAAAGTCAAATGTTGGAATTTTCAAGAAAACTGCTTTTCTTGGGTATTAAGAATTCTGATGTTTTTGATTTTTATTTATTTTTTTTTTTAGTTAGTGTTTACACCTGTGCATTCCTGTTACCAGTTGCTAAGAGAGCAAGAGCAGAGTTCTATTTCAGATTGTAAATCCCCAACAAGATGATTTAGGAAGGATGAAGACATACAAGTGAATTAGTTGCTTAATTACTCTGCCTCCGTTATGATGAGGTAACTCCTTTCACTTTTAACGCTGGTAGAAGGGTAAGATACTTTTGTTTAGTTTATCTCAAAATAAAAGCATACCAAACCAAGATGAACTGATTTGCATTTAGTATGGGCCAAAGGTGTGTATATGAACAGTTGAAATTCAGTTGAGCTGCAGAGGTGATATGAAAAACGGGGCAACTGACACCAATATTTGAGCTCCAAATTCTAGGTGCCCTCTCCTGAACTTCATCTGCACAGCTCACGGTTGGAAACACCACCATCATGTTGTTGTCAGGTTCTGGTTGTAGGTTGGGTCACAACCTGGGTCTTGGAACTGTCATGCAGAGTTTGCAGGGCTGAAAAATGAGAAACAGTAACTCATTATTTCTGTAATGACCAGATTTTTAAGTGTATTAAAAACTATAGTTTCTAAGTAGTAGTTTTAACTACAGTTAAGTGTATTATATATATATATAGTGAAGTGTATTATATATGCACTTAACTATAAACAGAATCTCAGACTGCCGCTCCTGCAAAACTTTTTCTCAAAGTAAGACTACTTTGCAGCAGAGCTGTCAGCAAGAGTCGTGGATTTATGGCAGTATCAAGATCAAGCCCTGCACTCCTCAAGCCTACCTGGCATAAGCTTATAACCTTCCCATTTGCTAGGGAACGTGTTAAAGTGTTGTCTCATTTTTAATTTCAGAAGTAATGGAAGAAAAGGCAAAATGACACTTCTGAAGAGTAAAGCTGTATTGTTTTTAAATTTTTTCATTGCTCTAGATGCAAAGTGGGTGAAATTCAATATTAACAGAGCATGCTGTGAGCAATGGAAGAAATTTAGTCTCCTTCCAGAGAGAATCAATCTGGCCACGAGAGAATTATGGATCAATAGAGACTGCAGCCTAATGTCATCTTGTGGCCCTCATGGTCCTCCAGGCTGGTCAATCTCATGTAGCCATACTGCATGTCATGCTTCCTAAGTGTGGAATTCTTCAGCATGGAATTTGGGAATAGAGAATTGGCCTTGAACACCCTTGTGATTTCTTTTCTACTTTTTATTTCTTGCATTTGTTGTCTTAAATTGGGAGAAAAATTAGATCATTGGAAAATGTATGACTTGATAGTTTTTTGTCTTGGGAGAAAGACATTGTCTCTTTCTGTGCCCAGCCCCCTCTTTCTGTGCCCACCCACATCAAAACCAGGACTATGTATCTTTGGAATCAGGAAAACAGATCTGTTTGCTGCTGCTATCTAACTCTGTATTATTACTGTTAAAAGTTTAGATTTTTTAAAATGTAGTTCTATATTAACTTTTTATATAACTGGTGGAGCAGAAGGAACATGATTGTGTTTTGGGTCTTGTAAAATCTGAACTCATCTTGTGTGCTTGAATAGAGAGCATAGCTTTGATTAGGACAAAAGATAAATTCCAGAAAACAACTTAACTGTTTCCATTTTTCCCCTCTGGTGAAATATATCTGATATCTGTCAGTGTGAATGGTAGCAAATGAATAGCAGTGCTCTGCTTGTGAATATTTGAAAAGGTACGGGTATCAAAAAAAGTGAGCAAGGTGCTGGATCAAGGGTTTTGCTGAGTAGAAGTGCTCTCTTGTGTTTGGAATGAAGCTCAATGTACAATGCCATTTTGAAGGCTGTTATCACTACTTTAAAAATGCCATTGTATTAGTTTTCTAGAGCTAGGTAAAGCCAGAGTATAGGGCTAAAAAAACATGCAATCATTTTACCTGAAAGGAAAGCATTGTAAATGTTTCATTATATAGTCTTCATTTTAAGTAGTTTCACAAGGGGCGCTCACCTGGAGAAGAGAAGGCCTTATAGCAGCCTTCCAATATCGGAGAAGAGCCTACAGGAGAGCTGGAGAAGGACTCTTTGTCAGGAAGCGTAGTGATAGGACAAGGGGTAACAGCTTTAGATTGGAAGAGGGGAGATCTAGATTAGATATTAGAAAGAAATTCTTCACTGTGAGGGTGGTGAGGCACTGGAACAGGTTGACCAGAGAAGCTGTGGATGCTCCATCCCTGGAGGTGTTCAAGGCCAGGCTGGATGGGGCTTTGAGCAACCTGGTTTAGTGGGAGGTGTCCCTGCCTGTGGCAGGAGGGTTGGAACTCAATGATCTTTAAGGTCCCTTCCAACTCTAACCATTCTATGATTCTGTGATTTGTATGTGCAGTGGTAAGTCAACACTTTGATCAAAAATTTGTACTTTCCACCTTTTCCTTTTACACTGCCCTGTGTAACACCCAGAGTGAGTAGGGTTATAAGATGATGGTGAGGGCAGTAGGCTTTATATATGTGTTTCCGGCTTTAAACCAAATATTTCAGCCATCTCAAACATCATTTTAAATATTAAGTATTTGTGTGATCCCTTTTAAGGTAGGATGAGCATTTCATAATTTTGAACATGGAATTCTCAAAACACCTTTATGAGACAGTACTGTTGTCCTAATTTTACAAATAACTACTTGGCCTTGCTTCCCTAGGTGACTTGTTCAAGGTTACTCAAGATTCCTCTCATGGGATGGGGAATTATATCCAAATGTTTGATGTTTAAGACTTGAAATCTGATTTCTGGATCACCCTCTCCTAGCAGAAATGGAAAACCTATACTTCTCCTGTCATTCTGCTGAAATTAATTGTATTATGAGTATTAATACTCTGATTTTGATCAATGCTTTTAATTCTGTTTACTGCTGCTTCTTCTTTTTAGGCATGTACTGGTATTGAAAATATCGATGAAGCTATAACATTGCTTGAACAAAATAACTGGGATTTAGTGGTAAGTATTCTAAGAAAATGACTTCATAGATCAACCTGTGTAACAGCGATGTGCTGTTTTGCTATCATCCTTGTTTCAAATTTGTGTGTCTCTCTTGTGGCTGGGGCAAGCAAGTTGTGTGCAGAGTATTTCTGGTCTGTTAAAGCCTCATTGCCGAGATAACATGCTATTGGGTTGTGTATACCTTGGTATATACTCTGATTGTCTTTTGAGTGCCTTTTCAATTTGTTTCTTTAAGCCAATGATTAATATTGTGTTTAGCTTCCTTCTTGGTTAATTATATATTATATATATTTTAAACTGGTATTATTGAGGATAGCATTTTTTAAAAAACATCTCATGTATCAAAACAAGGTTTTTGAGGGTTTAGGTGTCTGTGGTAGAAATGGAAGATAAAACAGCTTCTTCAGTCTTTAATATGCTTTTAGTTTACAAATAAGGTGGTTGCTCTTCTGTTGTTAGTTGTAATACAGAATTGAGTCAGAGATTAAGGCCATGCCTTATTAAGATTTGATGTTATCCACAGTTAAACACAAAGAAAAAACCGACAAACAAACTTGACCTGTCAGCTAGTTTGTAACGAGGTTGAATGTGCAGACAAACAGGAGGAAACCAATAAAACAAGCAATAAAGCCTTAGGTATTTTGAGACGCTGCATAGGATTATCAGGATAAATAAAGACACCATTAATGCTTTTTCTTAAGGTTTAAAAATGTAAAATAAAACAAACTTAATTAAAAACCAACTGATCTTCCTTTCAAGTCTAATGCCTTTGATTTCCTCATTTATTTTTTTTCCTTTTCCACATGAGTGATATTTGGACCAGTCCAATTGATCAGAAAATTATTTAAAAAATAAATTAGTTTTTCCAAAACGGTCTGCCACGTTGTATTCCCAGCATATTGTTTAGAGTGTTCTCTATGTTTTAATAATTACAAAATTAAGCATCACAGAGGTGAGGGTGGGGTTTTAAACTGGAGTTGTTAGATTGAATATTATGTTTCTTTTAAGGCATGATGATTAAAACAACATGTAACAATGTAACCTGTTGCAAACAAATGCTATGTATGCCAAACACTTGAAACTAAATGTTGAAGATAATTGTTGGCTAAAGTATACGGAGGCCTTATTTTGCAACATGTCATGGTATAAGCAAGGATGAGCCACCAACGAGCAGAAGGGAGTGCGTGTCATTGGTGTCATCAAACAGGAAAACCTGAATGTATGTTGACGGGGTGGTAGAGATAAAACCATCTTTTGTCGTAGTAGTTTGTTGTGATTTATCAAGAGCTGTTTTGAAAATGAAAGTGTTAATGGGGAGGCAAGGAGTATCCTTGTGCATTCCCTTCAGGTTGCAAAGTCTTCAATGCAATGCATTAAATTAAATTAAATGCATTCAATTTTAAAGTACGTACTTTAAAATAAATGCTAGCACAGGTGGGGTTGAATGAGAAACTTGTGATGAAAAATGGTAAGAACAACTAAGTGCATTTGTTTTGATGGGATTTTTTTTCTTTTCATTTGAGACTCCAGAATGAGCAGAATGGGAAAGTGAAGTATTTACATCTATGAGAATAACTAGGAGAAGCGCTTTAAATAGTTGATTTTATTAGTGATGATGAAACGATTTGCAACTGGAATATATTGGGAATAGAAGTAATGAGCCAAAAATGCAAGCTAAAAAAAGCATATGGAAAGTAAGAAAGGAAAGAAAATTAGGGATGCAAGATGTACTTCAGGAAAGTACATAGTTCTTGAAACTAAACAGAAGATGAATGAGAGGAGTGTCTCTGAAAAGGAAACGGGAAGTCAAGGAAGAATAAAAATAAATTGGGGAGAGTAAAATTGGAGAAGATGCCCTAAGAGTCTGTCATTAGTAGGACACTGTTTTCTTTTTATTAAAGGCGCTGTTCTTGTAGAAAAGGGAATGAAACCCAAATCAAGCTAATCTAGCAGGGAATTAGAAGTGGAAGAGTGAAGAAAGAGGAGAGAAGACACAAGAAATGTGAATGTGAAAGGAAAAGGAGTTGCTAGCCTGAGAGAGAATCAGACGTCTCTTTGTTAGGCAAGGGATTTTAGCAATTCGAAGTTGAAACAGTACATGAAAAAAAGACTTACGACATGAGAAATTTAGCTTTTTTTATTTTAAAATTAAAAGTGTATGGTTGATGTGTTAGGGAGGGTTGTTTTTTTTGTGTCTGTTTTTTCTTTCTTTTCTTTCTTTTTTTTTTTAAATACCTTTGATTCAATAGTCAAGTAAAGATTCAGTGCCAAGAACCTGGGGGGGAGAGAAGGCTTAGTTTAGATTGAATCCAAAGGTCTTGGGCTTTATTAGCTGAAATGAAAAAATCAAAAATAATTAAAAAAATCCTTTTGCTTGGCTCTGGTCCTCAAACCAGGGCAATTTTGTTCAACACAGAACAAAAAAAATTTTTTTTTTGAATTTGTAAGGAAAACTAAATTTGTAGGACTTGGTTCATAAATCAGTAGTGAAGTACTGATGATTTGGATAATTTGGGCCTTTGACTGCCAACCTGTTAGGTAAATGGGAACAACATCATTGCTGTCTTCTCTAATTTCACTTAGTTTTTTTGCATCTTGTTCATAGGCTTACTTGCAAGTTTTGATAAATGTGACTTGTGTGGTAAAATATAGTCATACAGGTGTTCAGGTTCTTTTTTTTGTTTTGACAGATTCCATGTTTTTAAAGTGTGGATTTATTTAGTTCAGTGATTTTTTTGGAATTAAAATCAGAGCTCTGTATTTGCTCAGAAAAGCATCCATGAGGCTCCCAGGGTAATCTGAAGTAGAAAGCTAAGCAGGTCCCATTAGGATGTGATCAACCTCAGTTCAGAGACACTTCTGCAGCATTAGGGAAGTAGGGAAAAACCAGAAACATAAGTTAGGGAAGCTCTTGTCTCAGAACAGATTGCTTTCTTGCTCTTCATTTGAGATGTCTGTATCTCAATTCCATTTTCCTGTTTGGGGAAAAAAATGTGTATTGTCAGGTCAGTGCAGGGACTCAGTCTGAAGATTCCCTTGGGCACCTGTTGCTCCTTGAACTCTCTGAGACTCAACTCAAGGTCGTTGTTGTTTCTGTGGGACTTCAGCCAAAGCCCCCAAGAGCATGTAGTCCTGGTGAGTGGGAAAGCAGAAGGATCCCAAAACGGAAATGGTGAAGTCCTCACTGACGCAGGCTGACAGAGAAGCACATCAGAATGCACAGAGGCAGCAGAGGTTGTACGGTTCACAAAGCAGTTTCTAATGTTGTGCTACAAGTACTATGTTTTTGTGTAAGATTTTCTCGAGAATTTGTTTGTTTGCACTGATGCAATAACCTTGATGTTTATTTTTGCCATACTTTCCTTTTTTTTTTTTTTTTTTTTCTTGTCTTGCTAGTAGCTTTTATTATTGAGGGTTAAAATATCACTAGTGTCTTTCCTGTTACTTCAGTAAGTGTTACTGTGTTGGGTATCTTCTGGACGTTTGGTCATTCCTTCAAAGAAAGTCAAACCTGTGTGAAGCGTAAGGATCTCCTTTCTTGATTCAGTTTCTCTTGTAGCCACTTATGTTTTCTATTAAGAATTACTCTGATTTTTTTTTTTGTTTGTTTTCAGTTTAGAACTAAAACATCAGCTTTCTATTTTTGAACTTTTAAAGATTACCCACTCCCAATTAGACGTCTTCACGTCTGTTCCTCTATATGGCATACTTTAAAACTGCCATTAATTTATCTTCAACTTGGAACTGAATAAAGCACATTTAAATGTCTCAGAGTTGCATATGTTTTACAGGGTTCAAATCTTGTTTGTAGCGGTTTGAAGTGATACAGGAAACTGTCTTTCATAAACATTTGGTTGCTAGGCTTTTTTCACGCTTTTTTTATTAAATTGATCACGAGAGCGCTGCAGGGGAATTCATATGCAATAACAGCGTGTAAATTGTTCGGTGGGATGGTGAAGTCCAGTCTTGCCAAAAAATAGTTCCCCACTGATGCATATGACTTGGCCTTTGTGGTGGTCTGCTGCATATATCACAACTAAGGTCTTTTTTTCTGTATTAGAACACTGTAGCCTAATTAATAAGCTTATTATAGGCTGAGCAATGAAATGTTGCAGATATTCTGTGAGATGCAGAAGATCAAGATAAATAATATAATGATCTCTTTAGGCCTTCATCTTTATGAAACTGTTCTACAATAAATGGATCCAGCAGCTCTCTTAAGCCTGCCAGGATTGTTGATGTATTATTTCCTGAGCGTCATTCCTTCAGATCTATTAATTTACAATCATTGTTAACATCTGAGGAAGCAAAAGTTAGGAATTTGCCTGTTGTAAAATCTGATGGTTTCATAGCTTGCCCAACTAAGACCTTCTGTTTTAGCATTTGAAGGTAAGAATGACAGTATAAAAGTATTTTAAACTTTCTGTAAAGACAATAAAACCAAAGTATGAAAAATGACAACTCCTTGTCTTTTGAAATGTTTCTGATGGTGGTACAAATTTAAAGGAAATGACCTATTAGTGTACTTCTTGACCCTATGCCATATGGATCTTCGTATATATGAGGTTATTGCATAGGTAATAGCTCTTTGCTCTCCTGATAACAGATACTTTTATTTGAGTATAAAACTCAGTCCCCTGTACCTTTCACAGATTTAATGAAAAATTCAAAATCCTTCATGTATAGCATGACTTCATATTCTGTACTAGCAGTCAGAACAGGATTTTTGAATGAAATGCAGGATTCGGTATGCTTAATTTTCTACCTTTTCCGTATGACCATTTCTGTTGTATACACCTGTTAACTAGTTTTTAAAATTATTATATGTCTTCTCTAATGGACATTGTAGGTACTCCTTAACATCACTTTAAGAAGAAAATAAATTTCATTAAAGTAAAGGGAGTGGGAAGGATTATCTCATAGTCACTTCATTATTAACGTGTGATTATTTGAAAAAAAAAATTATTGGTTTTTTTTTTTTTTCCCAAAGTATATTGTAAAATGACCTTTGTGCTTTCCTTCCATACTTGGTTTCATTATTCTGTATTTTGGTAGAGGCTCAAAGCACAGTGTCCCTTCAGTAAAACCAGCAGTTTAGTGCACCTGTAAATGTGAGGCTTCCAAAGGTCGGTTGACAAAATGCATTTCTATACTTTGGAAGGAGAATGTTGTATATCCTGAACGTCTGTTCTCAATTATAAGTGCTACTTTTGAATGGGTAACAGGCTGGATGGATAGGCTGAGGCCAATGGGATGATGTTCAACAAGGCCAAGCACTGGGTTCTGCAGTTGGGGTGCAACAACCCCATGCAGCACTAGAGGCGTGGGGAAGAGTGGCTGGAGAGCTCTCAGTGGGCAAGGTGGCCAAGAAGGCTGACAGCGTTGTGGCCTGTATCAGGAACAGTGTGGCCAGCAGGACAAGGGTAGTGATTGTCCCCCTGTGTACCCAGCACTGGGCCTCACCCCGACTACTATGTCCAATTTTGAGTTCCTTACTACAAAAAAAGACATTGAGGTGCTGGAGTGGGTCCAGAGAAGGGCAATGGAGTTGGTGAGGGGGATCTGGAGC
The DNA here is from genome assembly GCA_013400055.1 of Nycticryphes semicollaris. Classification (NCBI taxonomy): domain Eukaryota; kingdom Metazoa; phylum Chordata; class Aves; order Charadriiformes; family Rostratulidae; genus Nycticryphes; species Nycticryphes semicollaris. The sequence continues at coordinate 326,210 of VXBJ01003174.1, read as the reverse complement.
ACAAGTCTTATGAGAAGAGGCTGAGGGAA